>CM053624.1:249299408-249337815 GCA_028646595.1 Phalanger gymnotis | reverse complement strand
GTTTTTCATGGTTTTCTCTCATCCTTCTCATTTCTCTTCCCAATTTTTCCTCTACTTCTCTAACTTGCTTTTCCAAATCCTTTTTGAGCTGTTCCATGGCTTGAGACCAGTTCATGTTTTTCTTGGAGGTTTTTGTTGTAGGCTCTATGACTTTGTTGACTTCTTCTGACTATATGTTTTGGTCTTCTTTGTCACCAAAGAAGGATTCCAGAGTCTGAGACTGAATCCGGGTGCATTTTTGCTGCCTGGTCATGTTCTCAGCCAACTTACTTGACCCTTGAGTTTTTCAGCGGGGTATGACTGCTTGGAGAGTAAAGAGTTTTATGTTCCACGCTTGGGGGGATGCACCAGCTCTGCCACACCAGCACTCCTCCTTCTCCAAGAACCCCCAACCTGGACTGGACTTAAATCTTTAGCAGGCTCTGCACTCCTGCTCTGATCCGCCACGTAATTCCTCCCACCAGGTGGGCCTGGGGCCGGAAGCAACTGCAGATGTAGTTCTGTAGCTGCCCCACCTTCGCTGCCCCCGGGGAGGTGGCTGAACCTCAAACTTCCTGTCCCCAGCAGCTTTTCCCACTAACCTACTCTGTTGTCTTTGGTGTTTGTGGGTTGAGAAGTCTGATAACTGTTGCAGCTCACTGATTCAGGGTGCTAGGGCATACTCTGCCTGGCTCCTGGTCTCGTTGGTCCGCGCCGCCCATGCTGGGCTCTGCTCCACTCAGCTCCGGCTCTGCTCCCAGCTCGGTGCAGGATAGACCTTACCCAGAGACCATCCAGGCTGTCCTGGGCTAGAGCCCTGCTTCCCTCCGCCACTTTGTGGGTTCTGCAGTTCTAGAATTGGTTCCAAGCCATTTTTTATAGGTTTTTGGAGGGACTTGGCGGGGAGTTCACGCTAATCCCTGCTTTCCAGCCGCCATCTTGGCTCTGCCCGATCATTTTAGTTTTTAACTTTATTTCTTCATCTACTATATGGTTAAACAATAATTTTCAAAAAAAGAAAAACTAGTGAAAAAATGACATGCTTTTCCTATCAGTAATTCATGGGGGTGAGGGGGGAGGGCAGACCCAAGATGGCGGCTGGAAAGCAGGGACTGGCGTGAGCTCCCCGCCAAGTCCCTCCGAAAACCTATAAAAAACGGCTCTGAACGAATTCTAGACCGCAGAACCCACAAAATAGCAGAGGGAAGCAGGGCTCCAGCCCAGGACAGCCTGGATGGTCGCTGGGTGAGGTCTATCACGCATGGAGCTGGGAGCGGAGTGGAGCAGAGAGGAGCAGAGCCCAGCATGGGTGGCGGCAGGACCAACCAGACCAGCAGCAGGGTGGAACAGTCCCTAGCGCCCTGAATCAGTGAGCTATGGAAGTTACCAGACTTCTCAACCCACAAACACCAAAGACAACAGAGAAGGTTAGTGGGAAAAGCTGCTGGGATGGAGTGAAGGAGTTCGCAGTTCAGTCGCCACCCCGGGGCAGCAGAGGTGGGGCAGCTACAGAACTACAGCTGCAGTTGCTTCTGGCCCCAGGCCCACCTAGTGGGAGGAATTACGTGACAGATCAGAGCAGGAGTGCAGAGCCTGCTGAAGATCTGAGTCCAGTCTGGGTTGGGAGTTCTTGGAAAAGGAGGAGTGCTGATGGGGCAGAGCTGGCTGTATGAAAATAGCTCTGAAAACAACAGTGCATCCCCCCAAGCTTGGAACAAAGTACCTTTACTCTACAAGCAGTCATACCACAACAAAAAACTCAAGGGTCAAGTAAGTAGGCTGGGAACGTGGCCACTCCAATTCAGTCTCAGACTTTGGAATCTTTCTTTGGTGACAAAGAAGACCAAAACATATAGCCAGAAGAAGTCAACAAAGTCAAAGAGCCTATATCAAAAGCCTCCAAGAAAAACATGAATTGGTCTCAGGCCATGGAACAGCTCAAAAAGGATCTGAAAAAGTAAGTTAGACAGAAGTAGGGGAAAAATAGGGAAGAGAAATGGGAGTGATGCGACAAAACCATGAAAAACAAGTCAATGACTTGCTAAAGGAGACCCAAAAAAATACTGAAAAATATACTGAAGAAAACAACACCTTAAAAAATAGACTAACTCAAATGGCAAAAGAGCTCCAAAAAGTCAATGAGGAGAAAATTGCCTTGAAAGGCAGAATTAGCCAAATGGAAAAGGAGGTCCAAAAGACCACTGAAGAAAATACTGCCTTAAAAATTAGATTGGAGCAAGTGGAAGCTAGTGACTTTATGAGAATAATTCATGGGAGACACTAATCGTACTATTTACTAATCGTAACCATTTTCCATCAGCAATGCTGCTTGGTTTCAACTCCACAGAACATACCCCTGCACGGGATACCTCTGCTCATCCCCCCCTCCCCTTTGTCAGCTTCCTTGTCTGTGTTGTCTTCCTCCACTAGATTACAAGCTCCTTGAGGCAAGACAATTTCCCTTTCTTGTTTGTATCCCAAGTACTTAGCACAGTGCCTCGCACATAGTAGGCATTTAATTACTGGTTTTTTAAATTGTTTGTTGAATTTAATGCTGGTAGAGGTATTCCTTCCCACAAGTGCTGTTTCATAATTTTTTAAAAATGTAAAGTACAAATGTGCTGTTGGAGTTGTGAACTGATCCAGCCATTCTAGAGAGCAATTTGGAACTATGCCCAAAGGGTGATAAAATTGTGCATAGCCTTTGATCTAGCAATACCAGTTTTAGATCTGCTTCCCAAAGGGATCAAAAAAAAGGGGGAAGGGTCTATTTGTACAAAAATATTTACAACAGCTCTTTCCTTGATGGCAAAATTGGAAACTGAGGGGATGCCCATCAATTGTGGAATGGCTGAACAAGTTGTGGTATATGACTGTAATGGAATACTACTGTGCTATAAGAAATAAAGAACAGGATAATTCCAGAGAAACCTGAAAAGACTTACATGAAATGATACAAAGTGAAGTGAGTAGAACCAGAAGAATACTGTACACAGTAACAGCAATGCTGAACCTTGATCAGCCTCAAAGATTTAGTTATTCTCAGCAATACAATGATGCAAGACAATTCCATAGGACTCATGATGAAGAATACTATCCACCTCCAGAGAAAGAACTAATGGAGTCTGAATACATATTGAAGCATACTGTTTTCCCTTTATTTTTTGTGGGTTTTTTTTGGGGGGCGGGGGTTCTGTGTTTTCTTTTACAACAAGACTAATATGGAAATAGGTTGCATGATTGCACATGTATAATCTTTATCAAAATGCTTACCATCTCAGGGAGGAGGGAGGGGAAGAAGGGAGGGAAGGAGAGAGTTTGGGACTCAAAATTTTTGAAAATGAATGTTAAAAATTATTTTTACATGGAATTGGGATAAATAAAATATTATTTTTAAAAAATGTATAGTACATGAGCAACTGTTAGCTTCCAAGGTGTTAAGACTCCTACTGGGCCCTATCCAGATCAGGGACAGGCAAGGTATTTTTTTTAGAAGAGTCTGCGTGACATTCAGGAATTATGCCCAAAAAAGCAACAAAAGGATTCATAGAATAAACTTTCCTCTCAAAGCAACTCTCAATGACAGGAAACATGGCCTGGTAGGGAAAGGCCTGGGCTAAGCCTTGGGTTCTCTATCTGCTACAAAATGATCATAAAACCTTCAGTAAATAGCATAATCCTCTCTATTTTAGTTTCCCCATTTGTAAAAAGTAGGTAAAATGTCACCTGCTCAGCATGTGAGAGAGGAAATATGAGGTTTAAAACTGAGATGCTTTGACCTCCTCAGAACAAAAAAGGTGCTAGAGAAATTAAAAGTTATGCTTAATTTGGCTGTCGTTTGTCACTTGTTAGAATAACCACCAACATGGATTTCCTTTTATTAGCGGTTCAGACTTGACTAATAACACATTTTCTGACTGCCTATTATGTGGGAAATACTTTGCTAAATAATGTGGCAGATGTAACGACCAAGAACATCCCTTCAGAGAGTGTCTACATCATGTGCACAAATAAATTACAAGAGAGAACGTGCTACATAAGGTGCAAAGAATTTCAGGCCGGAAAATTTGGTTTCAAATCCTAGCTTTGATATTTGCTAGGTATTTAGTACTCACTACTACAGGTAGCAAGGTGGTGTAGTAGATGGAGTGTAGGAGTCAGAGTTAAGAAGATTTCAGTTTGAATCCTTCCTTAGACATCTATTACCTATGTGATTCTGGTAAAGTCACATGTCTCTTTCTGGGATTCTGTTTTCTCATCTGCGAAATAAGGGGAAAAGACTGTATCATAAAATCATGGATCTACAGCTGGAGTCTACCAGAGAGGTTATCTACTCCAACTCCCTCATTTTACAGATGAGGAAAATGAGGCCCAGAAAGGTTAGTGACTTGCCCAAGGTCACAAAGGTATTAAGTGACAGAGTCAGGATTTGAATTCAGGCCCTGGAATTGTATGATCATAAATTTAGAGCTAGAAAGGGCATTAGAGACCATCTAGTACAATTTTCTCATTTTACAAGGAACTAAGGCCCAGAGAAGTTAAATTGCTTGACAAAAGTCACATGGGTAGTAATAAGTGTCAGAGGTGGTTTTAAAACTTAGACCCCATAACTTTAAACCCAATCTTTCGCACAGTACTACATTGCCACCCTTCCAGCTCTAAAGTCTAAGAAAGAATATTGTAGGTATCCTAAGAGAGAGACACAAAATGCTTCAGCATTTCAAAGTAGAAAAAGTCTGCTTTCAGGTAGGGGAATTGGGAAAAACTTCGTAGAGGAAGCAGTAATTAAGCCAGCTTTAAAGGCAAAGCTCATGGGACCAGACAGCTGAGTTGTTTCAAGCAGGAGGGAATAGAATGCACAAAAAAATGGAAAAAAGAAAAACCCAGGGAATATTGGGATACTAACAAACAGTCCAACTTGGTTTAGAAGGACGAGTGTAGAAAGGGAAGCTCTGGGAGAAGAGGTTATAAAAGTAAACTGAGTCAATATCAAAACTCGTAGTTTCAATATTGTTATGTGTTAGTTTTATAATAGGTCAGTTTGTTATTTCAAAAGTAAAACACCTTAAATATTGGGGTATTTTAAGAAGTCGAAAGCTATACGGGTGTCATTCAGTTTCACATAAACATCTTTCCAAAGAAACAAAGAGAGATGAATTACCGTGTTATTTTCAACCTACACATGAGAAATCTATACCCTAGATAGGTTAAGTAACTCAGAAAGACAAAGCCCCGTTATTGACAATAGTGAATCTGGAAACACACAGGTCTTCCTACTCCCATTCTGGTGTTTCTGCTGCTACATGGCACGACCTCTTTACAATAAGCAATCTCCAGCAGTGATAAAGAAGACATGCAAAACCAATTAGCTCCAACCACAGCAGTAAAAAGAGGTCATTCTCTGTGACCAATCAGGTCACACAAGGACAAATATCTTTTCAGGCTCACAGACTGTAACCGCAGTGATTAAGAAGAAAAGTTAGGCTCTCAGATATAATCTGGTGGTATGTTCAAGGTATCTTTGTTGTTCAGGAATTAGTTCACTACTAACCAAAAACTGTAGCTATTTAAAGGAGTGATGCTGACTCCTCTTTGAAATAATCTGTTACTAAAGGTGTTAGGTTAGCACAGAGTGAACACAGTAAGAAAGGAAATCAACAACCACAGTGAAAAATAAGGATGGTGATATTAACCTCACAGGAAATAAGTAGAATAAAAGATTACAGAGAGTTTTATAAAGAAGAAAGGAGAGATAGGCATGCAGCAAGAATAAAGGACAACAGATGCCTCAAGTCTATGCTCCACTCCAAAAACATCTTCCACTCGGCTGCCAAAGTGATTCTCTTAGCCAGGAGTAGGGAACTTGCAGCCTCAAGGCTGTCTATGACCTCAAGTGTGGCCCTTTGACTGAATCCAAACTTCACAGGAAAAAAATTTCCTTAATAAAAGGATTTATTCTGTAAAACCTGGACTCAGTCAAAAGGCCACACCCAAGGACCTAGAAGGCCACATGTGACCTCAAAGCTGCAGATTCCCAACCCCTGTAAACTGTAAATCTGACCGTGTCACCCCACTACTCAAACTCTAAGGGCTGTCTAGTTCTTCCAGGATCAAACATAAAATCATCTGTTTGGCATTTAAAACCCTTCACAATCTTACCTTCCTGCCTTCCTTTGTTTACTCCCTTTGACACACTCTAAGATTCAGCAGCTCCTCATACAGTCTTCCCTCTCTATTTCCACTCATTTGCACTGGTTTCCTGCCATGCCTAGAATACTCTTTTCCTTTACCTCTGACCTAAACTCAAATCCCACCTTCTGCAGCAGGAGTCCTTCCCACTTCCCCTCCTCGCCTCCTTGCTTCCCTCTAAGAATACCTTCCTTTCACATTGGCTACATAACTTGCATGTACACAGTTTTTGCATGTTATCTCCCCCACTAAAATGTAAGGTCCTTGAGCACATCCCTATTGTTTAGCACAGTGACTAACACTGAGTAAACAACAAATGCTTTATCTACCTATACTTCAATACTCCAATTGCTTGGGGTCTCATTGTTTTGAGTGGTCTCTGCAAAGGAGGAGGATGCCTTCAACTAATGTGTAAACCATTCTCAGAAAGATTTTGTAGAGATAAGAAAGTGGCCACTTGAGTCGGTGGTTGTTGACCTATTCTCTATGACTTTTTTCAACTCTAATAAAGTCTGTAAGACTTTCCAGGTTTTCAATATCTTTCCCTCTCAGGCAACTTGAGAATTGACCTTTCAATGTCTTCAAAACTGTGATACCTCCAGCATGTACCTCTTCTGTGCCTCCTTGGTCTTGCTCACATGTTCTTCTCAACTATCTTTCTTTATTGTGTCAATTCTACTTTAAGATGTGACATGCATCGTGGATTCTGGCAGAGCAGATTTCAAAGGATTCAGCAGAAGGATAGAGAAGATCCATAATATCAGCTAAAATTCTATGGAAGTAAGCCCAAGGGGTGGAAAATTTTCAAGAACTAAATTCCAAAGACGTAAACAATTCTAATGAGTAAAATTCTGAAATGCCCAAGAACATGGAGAATAAAACAACCAACTTAAGTTTTTTTTAAGTGACATACAAAAGATGAAATCAAGGGCAGAGAACAGAAGAGGCTTAGAAAAGCATGACATGATACTGTATGAAGTGTCAATGACAGTAATGATCAGAAGGGGCTAAGACTAGATAGGACACTTCGTATCATTGAAAGGAGTTGAATAAAAATAAAAAGGACAGAACTGCTACTACTTATTAATGACAAAAAAATTTTTTCTTAGCTACATTGGTGAAAAGAATTAAATCAAAGGAGGGATAGGATTATTGTTCAGATGGATGGGATGGTGATAACTAACAACAGAGAGAAATCGAGGCTGCTTAATTTTTACCTTTCTTCTGTTCTCTCTACCAAAACAAATGATGTTTGGAAGGGAAACAGGAAAATAGAAATAGCTATTAGGGAATTGATAACTAATCTGCATATATGGAGAGAGAATAAGAGAGAATCTAACTTTTCTTGAAGTCACTTGGCTCTAATGAACTACATTGTTGGATATGGTAAGAACTAGAAGATGTGATACTAAGTCACTATCAATACATGGGAAAGAGATAACGAAGCATCAGAAAAGGGCAAGTGTTGTCCCAGTTTCCAAAAAAGAGAGTAAGAAAAGCATCTGCAAACTATAGCTAATAAGTCTAAATTCAATTCCTGGCAAAATTTCAAAATGTGTTAAAAGAGAGAGTCAGTGATCATCTAGAAAAAGAGCTTCTGAAAGAAGAGATTATACCAGACAGACTCAGCTTATTTCATTTTTTGTCAGGGTTACTAAACTGGTAACTCAGGAGAATGCGGCACATGAAGTCTACCTAGATTTTAGTAAAGGATGTGATAAAGTGCCACAGAGAAGTAGTCTAGATGATAGTATAATTAAATGGATTCAGAATTGGTAGAACAGATAATAGTCATTAATGGTTCAATGTCAAATTGGCAGAAGGTCTCCAATGACATGCCCTCAAGGAACCATTCTTTTTTGCTTAGCTTTATGCTATTTCTGACTTTTATCAGAAACTTGGGAAAAACCATAGGTGGATGCTTATCAAATTTGTAGATGACACAAAGCTGAAAGGGATAGCTAGCTAACTCAATGGATGACAAAAAGAGGATCCAAAAATATCTCGACAGGGAAAATACTGGGCTGAATCTAATAAGGAAAAAATTAAATAGAGATAAATGTAAAGTCATACTTTGGTTAAAAAAAATCAACTTCACAAGTACAAGATGAGGGAGGCATGATTACACAACAGTTTCTGTGAACAATGTGTAAGGTTTTTAGTGGACTGCTAGCTCAATTTGAGTTGAGAGTGACATGACAGCAAAAAAAAATAGCTAATTCAATCTTGGGCTTTAATAAGAAAGGATCAGTGTTCAGGGCTAGGAAAGTGATAGTCTCCTTGCCCTTTGTTCTAGGAAGACCATACATATCTTAAATATAATGTGCTCACTTCTGTATCACATTTCAGAAAGAATGTTGATAAAACGAAGAACATCCAAAGGAGGGCAACCACAATAGCAAAAGGCCTCAAGACCAAGTCATCCAAGGACTAGTAGAAAGATATGGAAATATTTAGCCTGAAGAAAAAAAGACTCATGTGGGGAACATGATATTGTCTTCAAGTACCTAAAGGGCAGTCAAGTGAAAGAGAGATTAGATTTGTTCTGCCTGGCCCCAAAGGACAGAACAAGGAGAAATGGTAAAGTTTCAAAGAAGCAAATTTGGACTCAATGTTAGAAAAAGCTTCTTAAAAATGAGACCTACACCAAAGTGGAATAGATTACCTGGGGAGATAGCGGGTTTTCAAGCAGGAGCTGAATGTTATAATACAGTGGGCAGGTACCAGTCAAACTAGAGACATACATCACTACTTCTTAATCTGTTATTATTACTTGAAAATATTTAACTTTCAGCTCTTTGATTAGTTTGCATGCTGAACACTCTGCTCATCACCAGGTTCTTTTGAATGCTTCAAAAGCTTCCCAAATTGCCAGTTATTTTCTGTGGGTGATATTCTTTAGCTTTGTAAAATATGCTATTTTGGGTCACCAACTGATCCCCTTTGATCTTTGGAATATCATACTCCAATTTTTACTTTCATTTCTTGAAACCAGAGTAATTTTTTGCTTTCCTAATTGGTTCGGTTTGGAAATCAAAAATTTTCTTCCTTCTTCACTGAAAAAGCAGTGCTTTGAACACAGTGTTTAATAAATAATTTTTCACTCATTCAGTTGTTCATTCACTAAGGTCCCTTCCAACTCTGACTTTTTTGATTTGGTAACAGCACCTCACACAACACCATCAGGGACTGTGACGTTAGTCTAAATGTGGCAGACCTATATTCACTGATGCAGAAAACATTTTGTTGTAATTTTTCCCTTTTTTGTTGTCTTTTTTCCAGTTTTACCCTTAAATGCTCCCAAGACATTCTGACTTAATTGGGCAATATAAGAAGTTTTATCTAAATTCATTTTTTCCTCTATCATTTCTTGATGTTTTATGAATTGATATTGCCCATAATCTTCTACCATCCTTCTCTGTAACATTTTACAAATGAGTTTATAATTTAAATTAGTGCTGCCCTTAGCTGTCATATCTTTCCACGTGTCTGTTGGCTGAAGGCTTTCCAATGTTCTATTGCCCCCCTCACTGTGGTAATGAATTTTCAATGAATGAATTTCCTTTGAAAACGATGGTAGTCTGTGTTGGTATCTGGTCTTTTCCCCATTTATCAGTTTTCTGTGCCGACAGTTATTTAAGTAGGTCAGGCTGTTTTAATTGCATGCCATATCTTCCCCTTTTATTCTACCAAGATGATGTTAATTTTGATCATTACCCTAACAATCAATGGTCAGACTGGATACAAAAATTGATTTGGAAATGATTAGCCCAGTTGTTTCCTGACTATTGAGATACTGCCAATATCCCCACTATATCCTTACATAATTCAATGAGACGGGAAATACAATTCCTACTTTTCAAACAGGAGGAAAAAAATGAGGCACACTGCAATTATAAATGACTGTTAAAGAATAATCACAAAAATTCAGATCTATTGGTTCCTGGACTGTGCTCTTTCTGTACTTACTTTCTAAAAATCTTTAAATGTTATGGTCAATTTCATTTTAATTTTGGTTCTTTAATCCTAACTTTTTCTGGAAAGTTAAAACTAAACTCTAAACCTTCTGACATGATCCAGTCTGTTTAACACAGAACTATAAAATTTATAAAACCACAACTATAAGACCCTATCAGCTAAGGGTATTAGAAGATAACATGGATTCATCCCCGGGGATGACACATTAAAGCTAGATATGTAACCAAGGCAGTACCAGATATAACTTCAAGAATCAATGGTTTCAGGGCAGCTAGGTGGTGCAGTGGATAGAACACTGGCCCTGGAGTCAGGAGTACCTGAGTTCAAGTCTGGCCATAGAGACTTACTAGCTGTGTGACCCTGAACAAATCACTTAAACCCAATCGCCTCCAAATAATAATAAAAAATTATCTCTGAGTTGAATATTTTGGGGCAGCTAGGTAGAGCAGTGATGAGAGCACCAGTCCTGGAGTCAGGAGGACCTGAGTACAAATCTGGCCTCAGATACTTGACACTTACTAGCTGTGTGACCTTGGGAAAGTCATTTAACCCTCAGTGCCTCACCTCCCCCCCTCCACAACAAACAAACAAACAAACAGAAATAATCAATGGTTTCTTTCCCTCAACTTCTTGGTATTCTGCCTTTCAAGAGTAGGGGCTGATACACAGCATTTGTAATGGCAAGCAAAGTGGGATTTTTGCTGGATTGATGTGCACTGAGTTTTAGCCAATCAAAGACCTGAGTTCTAGCCAATCAGATGCTGGCTAGAATTGTATATAAGAAGAGCCCAGAATGTGAGAGAAGCAGACATCTAGAAGGTGTTGAAGAGAAGACATCCAGAGAGCTACCAGAATTGAGTAGAGACAAATGAGCTGTGAGCACTGAGCTGAGAGGAAACCTTGAAAGAGCTGGGAGGAGACCTCTAGAATAGAGAGGAAATCTCCAAGAGTGAAGAGACCTTTGATGGAAGAGACTTGCTAAAGGAGCCTCTGAACTTGGAAGGCAAGTGGAGGCGAGTGGAGCTGTAGGGCAGAGACCAGCCCATGGGAAAGAATCTTAGCTTGAGCCCCTTTTGAGAGCTGTTAAAGTGAACTGAGCTGTCAGACCATATGGACTTTGGAGGTGAATTGAGATGGTGGTGTTGGTGGTGTGTGTTGCTGCCCTGTTAAGCTTTGTTTCCTCAGAAATAGGATCTGTGGGCAGGAACCCCTGGAGGCTGCTATCAGGCAGAAGCTTGGAGTAGAGAAGTTCCCATGAACTGAGACCTGGTGCAGCAGTGGAGAGCTGCCTATGTGTGGAATCAGGCAAGAGTCAGGAGCAGTCAGCCTACAGAGGAAGAGCCATGGGGCTTGGAAGTCAACCTTGAGCCAAGATGAAAGAGGACTTTACTTGGACACTTGTTCTAGTTCTTCTCAGCACTAAGGCAATCAGGTGCCTTTGATTGAGTCTTGCCTTTGATTGATTCAAGAATCTTTGATGACCTGCTTAAGTCACAAGAAAGCCTAAATCACATGAGTTTGAGTGACATGGTTGTGACACCCTCTGACCCTGAAGAAGTGTATAGATATGCTCTGAGGTTAGCATTTTGCTTTAAGGGGCTCACTCATTGGAAGAGCATTCCTATGATTTTGCCAGATGAGACTCTGGGTAGAGGTTAAAGAGCCCCGCCCCCCGGCTTTGAAAACCCAGATGTTGGTGCTTCTCTCTCTGGTAACTGTGTGTATTGCTGTGGTTAGACAGTTAGAAGCCTGTCTGTTAATTTGTATTTATTTGCTGTTTATATAATTTCTGCTTGTAATTTCTGTTTGTATTTTCTCTGAGGTTCAGGGTGCTAACCTTTTCCCCTGAACTAAGTGAATGATGTATGTATTTTTAATTAAAGTGAGATTGTAAACCCCTTAAAGTTGCCTTCCTTAGAAAAGCAGATCAAAGAACATGTGCTAGCAGCCCTCCTGTGTGCCGGTGTTATTGGCCTTACACAGCCACAGTAGCTGCAAGTAACATTGTTATTACAGCATTCCACCTGCCTATTAAACAATATACAATGGTCAATGTTAATTGAACCCACCAAATTACTAGATTCAATTATACTACTCTGCCCTGTTTAACTTGGTGAAACAGATTATCACAGTAAACATGAAATGAACCTTCCATCCCCCTAATGCAGAAGAATACTGACTAAATATTCAGTATTAAACAGACCCAAGAAGGCAACTGCATAATGAGTGAAATGCATTTTGGTGCATCTGAAAAATAATATGAAGTCAAAGAAATAAATAACAAAATAGTGACAGCACTTAGGAACAAATTTACAAACTGTAAGACAAAATAAAAGTAACTGAACCCATCAATAAATCAAATCTCCAAAAGGAAGGGCTAGTCACTTAGATGTCAGAGACAGTCATATGACTATGCAAATTGTTTTGTGCAACAGACATCCTTTTCTCCTAGTCTTCTATTTTCTGTCACTCATTTCTGGCATGACTAACCAAATAGGAATGAACAAAAGGAAAGGGAAACCTAGAAGAAACATTATTAAAAAAAGACAAATGGTATCACTACCATATTTTTTAAAAACTAGATCAAGACCTCCTCCTACCTCCTCCCAAACCTCCCACCTACACCTACTTTCTGCATGTATTATCTTGGCCTCATTCGTGGAATAAACTGACTGGAAAGAGAATCTCAGAGTTCTAGATGGGAAATGATAATAACTCAAATCAACACACATTTCTTAAGGGCTTACAGGCAAGGGACTGTACTAGGTGCTGAGGAAGACCCAAATGAAAACAAGACAGGGTCCCTACTCTGAAGAAACCTTAAATCCAGGAGAAGAGATCATATTAAGCTCCTATTATATGCATTACAATAATTCTAGATGTTGAGAATAAGAAGAAAAAAAATGCAACCATCCCTGCCCTTAAGAAACTTACATTCTAGGTAATATGAGAAAGGAAAAACAAATGCTCACCATACAACACAATGGAGAGACAAGCAGGAAAGCAAGCCTTCCTAAGGGAAGAAATGCCCAGGCTGAGCTTTGAATGGAAGACAATGATTCTGAGAGGCAGAGAGAATGCATTCTAGGAATGCAAGAGAAAATCTAAACAAAGGCATGGATTCAGGGAATCAAATGCTGAGCCTGGGATCAGCTAATAGACCAGTTTGGCTGGAACTGGAAGTGTGTGAAGGCAAATAATAAGACCTAAACCATGAAAAGCAGACTGTAGTCTCTCTTCAAGACTCAGATGAAGCATTTCCTTCTATGAGGCCCTTCCTGCTTTCCCCCAATCGCCTCCCCACAAAAACATTACCTTGTATCTATGTCGTACATACCTTCATCTCCACTATATAATAAGAACACAAACTCCTTGAGGGCATGGCCTGCTTCACTTTTATCTTTACAGCTCCAAATCCCAGCACAATGCCCAGGGCATAGTAGGCATTTAACAAATGACATCAGAGGGGACTTTAGATACTAAAACAATAAGCTTATTATACTTTATTCCAAAAGCAAAAAAAGAAGTGAAGATTTTTTGGAGTGAATGAAAAATAGGTATATGCATTAATATCATTTTAACAGTGTAGAGGGTAGACCAGAGATCAGGGAGACAGGAAGCAGGGAGATCAACTGAAGGATGTCAGGACATGAGCCAGACCCAAAGTAGTAGTTATGTAAGTGAAGAAAATGGAGAAAAGGAAAAAAGAGGAAGAGTAAGAAGTAGAATCAAAGCACGTCATAGTGATAGAAATGAAAAAGTCAAGGATAAGTCTGTGGTTATAAACCACAGAGATCCGAAGGATGGTGGTATACTAAAAAGAAACAGGAGAGTTCAGACCAAGAATAGGTTTAGAGAGGCAGATAGTAAGATCACTTTTGGAAATGCTGAGTTTGAAATGCCAATGGAACATCCAAATGGAGAATTCCAACAGTGTCACAAGATATAGAGCTAAGACATTAGATATCATCTAAACCAGCTCTTCCAATTCAAGGACAAAGAAACTCAGGTCCAGAAGTGTGAAGGGACTTGACCTAAGTCATGACTGTATTAAGTGTAAGAGCAAGAATTGGAACCTAGATCTTATGACTCCTAATCCTGTGCTCTTTCTACACCATCATCCTGCCATGTATAGAAAGACAAGTTACGAGCAAATATAGAAGAGATACAAAACACCATGATGATTGAACGGAAAGAAACTGTTTATACAGTTGCGGAGACACTAAGAAGCCTTCATTAACATGGAATCTGAGCTAGGACTTGGGGAATTAGCCAGGTTTTCAAAAGGCAAGACAGATGGAGAAGGAATTCAAAATATTAGGAATGGTACAAATAAAGGTATGAAGGCAGCAAAATTGTTGGAGATCAGTGAGTAATACAATTTGACAGTGTCTGACACAAATTATAATTGACAATTATACTATGCACAAAGTGCTTTATGTATACATTCCATTTGAGCCTCACAAAAATGAATTCTATGAGGCAGGTACTACTAATACTAGTGTCCCCACTTTACAGATGACTAAACTGAATTTCAGAGAGTGAATGAATTATCCATGGTGGAACAGCTAAGGAGGAATGCCAGAATTTGAACCTATCAAATACTGACCTCATTTTCCTAGTATTTAAGTCCAGTATCTTGTCCATTACATCACACTGCCTTCACTTAACAGAATAGCGTGACGGTAACAGAATAATCTGGCGATAAAGTTTGTTTGAGCCAAAAAGAGAAGAGCCTTAAATGCCAGGTTTAAAAAAAAAGTGGTCTTTATTGACAATAAAAGAAAGGCAATGAGAAATCTGTGAGTTTTATGTATTACATGGGGAGCTGCAGGGGGGTGGGGTGGGGGAGAGAGACACTGATGGGAGGGAACTGAAGTTAGTCCAGATATATAATTCAGGCTTCATTGTCCTCTTCTTGTTTCACAGAAGTGCTCCGTTAAGGAGTAATCATCCTAACCATAACAGTATAAAGCACAGCACAGTACACTGCAGAACTGCAGCTATTTCCCAACTCCTAAGCAGCTTGTGAAAACAAAATTCTCATTCTTCCAACAGGGGTGATTCTGCTCACCTCTGCAGCTTCATATCAGGTCACCTGATACAAAGATGCTACTGTGTGCATTAGCGACAGGTTCTTCTAGGCCACAGCAGAAGATGTAGAGACTGTCTATTAACTTGGCAGAGATCATCATAAAGAGTAAACTGCCTAGTTATATCTCACCTGGTCTGGAAGTTAGGAAGGAAGTTAGGAAGGAAGGAAGGAAAGAAGGAAGGAAGGAAGGAAAGAAGGAAGGAAGGAAGGAAGGAAGGAAGGAAGGAAGGAAGGAAGGAAGGAAGGAAGGAAGGAAGGAAGGAAGGAAGGAAGGAAGGAAGAACAGTTTTCCTCTACCACAAAGTAAAGCATAGAGTCTGCACGACTTTGGAACTGTGGTCCCAGGAGAAAATAAGTCTTAATCACCTTTCCATTACTCAGAGGCTGATTATTCAGTTTGTGGATCATCCAGGTCTCCCATGTCTCTTTTTGGCCCTTGACTTTTGTGTAGCACACTACACTTTCATCAAAGAGCATGATGAGGGAACAATGAAATAAGATGAAATTAGTCTCAGTCAGTTTTGCTCCTTGTTAGCAGCCAGCTGAAAGGCCTTGTGGGGGGAATAGTGGAAATGATTGCATTAAATGAAAATGAGGTTTTTTAGATTATCAGTGGATTTCAATTACCCATTCTACCCCCTTTGTTTCCCATTACCATAATCAAGATATGACTGGACCCCTAGAGCAATCATTTCCCTAACTTTCAAAAGCCATGTGGACTTGGCAGTTGTCTTTCTTTGTACTGAATTGTTGATGTTGCCAAGAATATCTCCTCTGCTCAGCTTCCTGCTGCTTCCCTCACCAGCATTCAAATAACAAGAACTCGCTTGGCAGTGATGTCATCAGAACTGTTACCGCCTGCAGGGCACTCACATGTTGGCTATATTTAAGATCCAGTCTTCATATTCAGTGACACAGAAATTGCCACCTTGTGAGCTACCAGAAAGGAAGATTTGAAAAATTATCTTCTAGGAATAACCAGGTTACATTCCTACCTACACGAAAGCAGAGAGCTTAAACTGAGCAATGTGGTCTCAAACTACTGAGATCAGCAAAGGGCATGATTTCAATAATTTCTTTCAACAAATGCAAAAAGTATCATTCACCTGGCCTCACTATCCATCTCCTGCATTCTGCAGTCACTGCTCACAATCACTCTGTGCTTTGTGTTTCTTCGAGCAGATTTTTTTGGCCACTTACAATTACACAAGACAGTAAGCAAATGTAACATTAATGAATGTAAATGCATTTATCTCCCCAGTGGATAATTACACTAACCTTTTAATGAGAACTGTATCATATTTATTGCTTCCTGTAAATTTTTATCTTTTCTTGCTTGTTCCCTTTGATAAGGAGAAAGAAAGATTTGAAAATAATGGGATAAAACAATGACTCAAACTTGGGCTTCTTCCTCCTTAACAGCTGCACATTTTCAGCATTTTGATGAACCGCCCAAGTCCACATTTGAGGAAAGTTTTTGTGGCGAACATCTGGTGTGGGTGCTAATGGTTCTAACACTTTGCTAATTCTATATAGATGCAGGCTTCAAATACAGCTGTTCCTTCAAATACCTTTCTGTTTACCCCCTAAAAAATTTAACTCATCAACTAAATAAACTGAACCTGTGTTCTTGATTGGACTCCAGAGTTAGCAGAGAAGATAAATATGTTCGTTTCTTTTTATCTGGTACATCAGGGAAAGATGCTCAGTTCTGGATCCTCTCTTCCACAACTTTCACATGGGTAATTACTGAGAAAACTGACTACTATCTAGCCATGGCTCTACCATGATATACTTCTGAAATTAATAGAGGCCATGGTTAAAATACTGAGTTTGGAGCCAGAAAAACCTGAGTTCATATCCCACATTTGATGTTATTTTTTGCATGACCTTGGACAAGTCATTACTCTCCCTGAATGTCCTTAGTTTACTCATTTGTAAAATGAAGGTGTTAGATAGCTTATGAAGTCCCTTCCAGCTTTAGAAGTTTGGTCCTATGGGATAAAAATCTTAAAATAGGGGTTCTTAGCCTGGAGATCCATAAATAGATCTCAGGGGTTCTGAGAACCTGAATGGAGAAAAAGTTGGATCTTTTTTTGGCTAACCTTCATATGAAATTTAACATTTCTTTAGATCACGATTTATTTTGAAAAACAATATTCTGAGAAAAAATCCATGGGCTTCAACAGACTGCCCAAGCTGCCCGTGACAAAAAGGAGTTTGAGAATCCCTGCCCTAAAGGAAAATATATCATATGGTTGAATGAATGGATGGTTCTATACCCTTAACACTCTGAAAAGATGATTTCATAAACTCAAACACAGGCACAAATAAACTTAGATTTTACTTACTTCTATCTTTCCCTGACTCCCATTTTAATCACTCCTAAGAGATACTTTAGTGATACAACTCCTGCCAAAAAGGGCACCTTCACTTTCCATGACTGGTAGAAACTAAAGTGACCAGTAGCAGACAGATCCAAATACTAGAATTTTCCTGCCTCATAGTAGAAGGAGGAGCCCTCTCAAGAGCTCCCAACCAAATCAGGGAACAGTATGTAATCCTCAATGGAGAGCCTAACCTACAACACAAAATGGATGATTCCTAATTTAAAAGTTCTCACTTCCTAACATCATCCTAACATTCCTAACTCTTTTGACCCTTCTCAAGGCCCAGTCTAGAAAAGTTAAATTGCTTAAATGGCACCAACAAATTCATTACTAGAATCTTCTAAACAACTGTTTGGTGTTACAAATAAGAAGTTATTTTTAGGAATTCTTATTTGAAGGTCAACAAGCCAGGTTATTCCTGGAAAACATCTATCTGCTCATTTGAAATTGCTGAATTATTTACCTAAACGTTATGAAAAATCCGAACCAAATGAGGAGACATAAGGACAGGTTATTGTATATTAGGTGGGCAGTGAGTCCTTCTAGGGAAGAGCAGGAGACAATCCAAGCCTTTTAGATGTTTCCTCAAAAAAAAAAACTTAATAAATATTAATTAGTAGATGATCTCTTACCCCCAAACTTTCAGTGACGACAAGAAATGCACTGCTGACTTCAGGATTAAATTTTGAGAAACTCTAAGGAAACAATTGTTCTTAAATATCTCAGGTCTTATCCAAATACCCACATCTTACATTCACATCTCACAAAACACCTTCATTTCCTCACCTTACGTACTTCCTTTGCCTACTGCAGTATGATTCATTATAGACTTGTTAGTTATCGATAAGGTTGTGCTATAGGAGAAGGAAGAAATACCACCTACTTATCAAATGAAACTCAGTCAAGTAAATTAGCCAACTACCCTATTTATCATCTAAGAAAATGATGACAGAATGACAAAATTTGATTATGACTACAAACCAACTGACAAAAGGTAAGAGTACATTTCAGAAAGACACTAGACTGAAAGATTTGAAAACTAGAGCATATATAGAATTAGGTCTTGACACCTAAACCTATGTTTAGTTTTGAGGTGATGATGAAGATGATAAACAGGATGGGAATGAAGATCATTTCTGGCCTCTGATTACTTCTAAGATAACGTTAAAGGGGAGAATATTAACCCCCAAGTTACATACACAGTGGGTTCAAAATAGTACTCAATAAACTCTAATATTTCTACTAGTCATTAGATATAAATAAGACAAATGGACTTCATACTCCCTCTTGAAAAGTTAAGTCTTTACATCGCACCACCAGCTGTGTTTCATAATTCCAATTACATCTAACATGGCCCTACTGTGACTCTAGTCTAGGCTATTACTTCAAGCTATTTTCATGAGCCCTCATTCTCTAAGATAAGAGTTCTTAATCTTTTTTGCATCAAGGACACCGTTGGCAGAACAATGTTTTTAAATGCATAAAACAAAATAAAATGGACAGGAAACCAAATGTATTTACATGCAGTTATCATAACATTAAAAACAACAAGTCCATGGAACATGGGTTAAGAACCTTGCTCTAAAGGAACTTGGTGCCACGGTACAACAGAAAGAGCACCAGGATCAAATCCTGACTCTGCTACTTCTACCTTTGTGAATGTAGGAAAGTCATTTAATCTCAAAACCAGAGATCATCTTTTAGATAAGGGTTGGCCTAGATGGCCTCCAAGGCTCCTTCCGGCTCCAAATCTCTTGTCCTCTGATTTTGTGACCCTATGACCTGGCACTGGAAGTTCACAGGCTCTTCTGAAGAGGTAGTTCCCTACCAGTCACCTGAGGGCTTTGGTTCCTACCTTTTAACCCTTTAGACAAGAATTCCATTAATTTCTTTGGATAGCCTTACGGGAAACTGACTCGCACTCGTTGCGTGACTTTTCTCTTTGAAACTTAGGAGAAAGAGCCTGGCAGCAAGTTCTAGATTTACAGTTTTCCTAGAAAGGCATACATGGGTATCTGACCAGTTATAACCCAGAATAACTCATTCTACCTGCCCCTTTCAGATATGGGGGCAACTCACTTCATGAATAAATAGCAAGCTTCATCAGACACCTATTCATAGAGGATAGATGTACAAGGAAGAAAGCTTGCAAGGGGGTCAAGGCCTGAAAAACAATAGAAATGGCAGTACTGTCAAATGAAGAGTAATAGCCCTGAACACTAAATGCATTCTGTGGTTCCCTGGAAGGAAAAGATGCTTTTTTTCACCTGGCATAAACATCACCATTCATCCCAAATAACTGGCATAGAGAACAGTTAAGAACTAAAATACAGCTAAGTTTTAGGGAGAATGACCTAGAGAAAAGAACAAGGTATATTTGGGTATAACATCTTAACATGCCTGAAATGATGGGCCCATAATAAAACAACAACAATAATGACAACGACTGACATTCACATAATGTTGTAAAGTTTATAAAACTACGTATGATTTCATAATTTACCCCAGTTCTGCTCCAACAATACTATTCACTCATTGCTCCATAATTGTATCTAGCCTTGATACATAGCAGATAGTTAGCTGATCTAGATGATCTCTGAGATCACTCCCACCTCTAAGCCTCTGTGTCTGGATTCACCCTGGCTGGTTTCAGAAGGCTCCTATCTAAATCCTTAGTCTTCCTATGAGCGAGGCTGATCCACTAGACATGCAAAATCTATAGCCACAGGGAGGCATGCAAGCAACCAAGCTAAACCAAATATTCAGATATCTAAGGCTTCTGTTGATGTAGAAACTGTCTACTTGATGACACGGTGCTCATGCTGATCAGACGAGGACAAAGACAAGGGAATTTTGTCACAGAATTTAGCTGCGGAAAGATATGAAGCCAGGTGAAAATAAACGTATTTTGTAATAAATACTACCACCACCTAATCGTTCATTTCCATTCTTCCTGTCTCTTCATCCCAAGTAACTGTCTGTTTTACAGACAACCTGAGTGTTAGAAATTTTGAAGTACAGTAAACTCTGAATAATTGGGCTGGCTTGGCAAAACTGGAGGGAAATAACAGTTAATCAAATTATTTGCTTAAAAGATTACTGTACAGCATTACATGCCATACAAAGGTTGCTGATTTTCAAATAGCTAGAACAACAGAAACAGACTTCCAGAAAAGGAAAGGGCAACGAAACCATCTAGCATAGCCTCCTCATTTCAGAGATGGAGAAGCTTATACTAAGAACATATGTTGAGAATCACTCAATGTTCATGTTTCTCTTGCTGCTTTTCCTGAAAGAGTTTTATAACCTGCTCTCTCCTAAATGCATTTCGAAAGAACAACATGTTATTTGGTCAATATCCTTACAGTCTTTAAAATAAAACTACCCATTATATGATTCCATACACAACCCACCCCTTGCCATCAACTTCATTTTACCCACCTTGCCAATGCCTGGATCTTTGCTACATGGCGCTCCTCCTGTTCTGACACTTTTCGTTTCAAGTTGTCAATTTCTTGCCTAAGCACTGCCGAATGTTCCATTTCTCCATCAAGCAGGTTCCGCAATGATCTGGGAGAAAAGGGGCATCATAAGTTTTTAGACATCAAAAGCCAAATGCCCATCAAGCCCAAAATAGAGTTACTGATAAAATCCAGTTTATTTTTTTTTTCTCTGCTCTATAATAAAATTTTATTTAAGCTCCTTTGGGTGGAATTATTTAAAGAGTATTCCAAAACATGTCTTGGTGCCTCAGGACAAAAAGAACATTAGATGATAGGGCTAATGAGTGAAAGTAAGACTAAGGAAATATGTACCTAAGAGTCAGTTATCAAGTCACCAATCTGAGAGTTTCAGTGAAAGTAAAACAACATTAGCCTGACCCTGGTTATAGACAGAGTGACAAATAGGCCATATTTAAACCTTTATTGAATTAGTCTTTTATGTTTTGTTTTGCCTTTTTAAAAAAAATATGAGGGTCATCTTGTCAAAACCTTACTAAAAAAGAGTTTAGCAAAGAAAATGAATGCAGAGAAAAAAAAACAAAAAAAAAAAAGAAAATGAACGCAGAGGCTGGGAAAATAATCAAGGGCATGCAAACATGCACAGAATATGCAAATTATACAAAAGATGTTTCCTTTAAAAGATACCCATTATTATTACCCATTAAACACACTTTGTGCTGACATTCTATCATTTCACAACAAATTATGTCTTGCTTTCCAAAGCTTACAACCCACCAAAAGTTCTCTTGTGAAAATAATTTCTGGTTTTAGACAAAGAGTAGGCAGCAGTTCCTTCCAAAGCTACTCAAATGTTACTGTTGAAAAGCAAACCAAACATGACTTCACCAGCACTATACCTAAGCATGGGTTTGGTTTTTTTTGGAGAGGAAGCCCACTTAAACACTAAATACCTTGCTACAGGACACCAGAGTATTAGCACTATTTCAAACTAGAATTTTCATTTGTTCTAAAGGCATGCCACTTTCACAAGTATAAGCAAGGCCAAGTGGAACTTCCTTAAATGCCTAAAATCTGAAATGAGAATGTATTACACTTTATGCAACTAGGTCAGCAATGGTTTGGAAAGCTCTGCAAAACATTTTTTCAGATATTTTTAAAGGGAAACATGGGCAGTTGTCAAATAGAAGGCAATTTCTTACTCACTAGGTGAACGATGGGAAATGCTTCAGGGTACAAATCCTTCCATCTTTCCAGAGTCCTGAACCTGATGTCAAGAGACCTAATTTCTAGTCACACCTTAGCCAGTAACTAGCATTGTGAATAGGCAAAAAGGTGATTCAACCATTCTGTACTAAAAATGAGAATGACAATACTCATTTGTCAAATGAGGAGACAGAGGTAAAAGCATTTTTGAATGGTTAACAGTACTACACAGTTTAAGGACCTCTTAATACAACAGTGATTCAGGAAAATAAGAATGTGCCCTTGTTATTCTGGAGATCAATCTTATGCTTCAAGACATAGATACAAAAGATTTTTCAAATGCCATTTTATACATTTTTGCATAATTTAGAACAAGTTCCATTTTATATATATCAATCACCTAACCTCAGACATGTAACACCAAAAAGGGGTTGGGGAGAGTAGGATTTGACAGTTGGAAGGCCACAAGATACCTGTTTTCTTCTTCCAATTCATCCTTTCTATTCATCATAGCCACAATAGCTTGACGCAGTTCATCTAAAGGTGAAAAAAGCAAGGACAAATTAAGTCAAGGTCAAGCCTATTACATCACTTTATATCTCAGCATCCTATGTCATTAAAAATAACTTGTCCGGAAGAGGCTCTTTGTTCTATAGAGAAGTAATCCCCAACAGTCCTATCTGAGAGAATAGAAAAGTTCATTTTCAAGGTGGCTGACATGAGTGGTATTTCATATCAACAAATATTTATTAAATATTTTTAGATGTTAGGCACAATGGGGGATACGAGACATGGTCAAACCCTCAAAATTTTTGCAATCCACTTAACTAGGCAAGATATATTAATGGAGCCATATAAACATATGCATACATATATATGCATAAAGGTATGTATTTACGTATATATAGCATATATACATACATGTACATAGGCATGTATACATATAACATAATATTAGATAGTAATAAGTACCAAAAAGTTAAAACTAATAAAATCTTAGGCTGCATTAGCATAAGTACTTAATATTTTAAAAAAGAGAAATTAACACTGTTCCCTATCCTGTTGAAGGTATATCTTTTCAATTCTGGGAATTATTGACAAACTGTAGTACGGTCAGAAAAAAAATGAACAATGTGCTGGAAATCATGCCATATGAGAACAGGTTTAAGGAACTAGAGAGAGTTAGCTTGAAAAAAGAGAAGGTTTAGGGAAGAACCCAACAGTCATCTTCGAATATCTGAAGGCTCATTATCTGGAAGAAGAATCAGGCTTATTCTTCTTTGTTACAAATGACACAGAGAGGGTGTAATGGTTGCAAGTTGTAGGAATGCAGATTTAATCCATTTTAATCAAGAGATTGCAACAAACAGAATGGGAAGCCTCAAAATTTATTTTGTTCCTCATCACTGAAGTATTTGAGATCTGTCAGAGATACTGCAGCACATACCTCCATGGTCATCGAAAATCCCTTCCAACTCCAGAATTCTCTAAGTAATATAGGTATGGAATGCGAAGAGAGTAGGAATTGATTAGTGCCAGCTATGGCAGTCATTGAACGTGTCACAAAGGGAGAGGGATTTGTGCTGGACCTACAAAGGATAGATGTAATCTGGATCAATGAGGAGGAATCAGAAACACCTTCAGGGTGGAAAGATGCACAAGCAAAGGCACAAACGTAAGAAAGAGTGATAGCTTTCCCCCGAGATGGCGCCAAAGGTGAAGAAGGAAGCTGTTGTCCCCTGAAGACAGAGGCCAAGTCCAAGGCCTTGAAGGCCAAGAAGGGAGTGTTGAAGGGTATCCACAGCCACAAAAAGAAGATCCGAACATCCCCTACCTTTCAGCAACACAAGACACTAAGACTTCGAAGGCAGCCCAAATACCCTCAGAAAAGTGCCCCTCGGAGAAACAAGCTGGATCACTATGCCATCATTAAGTTCCCCTTGACCACTGAGTCCGCTATGAAGAAGACTGAGGACAACGACACCCTAGTCTTCATTGTGGACGTCAAAGCCAACAAGCATCAGATAAAGCAGGTGGTAAAGAAGCTGTATGACATCGATGTGGCCAAGGTCAACACACCGATCCAGCCTGATGGAGAGAAGAAGGCCTATATCCAACTTGCTCCAGACTACAATGCTTTAGATATTGCAAACAAAACTGGAATCATCTAAACTGTGTCCAGCTATCCCACACCACCTACAATAAAAAGTTTTCCAGTATAAAAAAAAAATTGATGAAGGTTCACAGGGCAACGTTGAACCAACTTAGCTAGAGTACAGTGTACGTGAAAGGTGTAAAAAGAGATTAGGCTAGAAAGACAAGGCCACGAATGCTGTGCTAAGAAGCTAAGATTTTATCCTATGTGCAGTGGGAGCCATTTAAAGTTTTTCAATAGGAAAATGACAAAATCGAAGCAGTCTACTTTCCTGTCTTAAATTCTTTAAAAAAAAAAATTGTTAATATAGAAAAAAAAATATATGTGAAATATTCTGAATTAATTAAAATCGAGACAGAAAAAAAGCCAACATTAAGAAAAATATTTAAATTAATTCCAGCAACAGTGATTATAACATGGAATACAATAAGGGCTACATCACATTATACAATATTTGCATCCTTAATGAAGCATTTTTCATATACAAGTTGACATACGAGGATGATCAGCTTACCTTTTAGGAAGGAAAGAACAAGTCAGTTTATCATCTTCCAGAAAAGCTCACTCTATGTGTCATTCAAGACCCAAACAGACAATACACATTGTTGGAGCACTTTGTGAACTTAGAATGCTATATAAATGTTAGCTATTAGTATGAGTGTTGGAACCTAAGCCGTTAAGCATTTTGATAAACTGGACAGATATTCATTTCCAGATAATAAGACACTGAACGCAATGGGTATTCTGTTAAATTAAATATACCATCATAATTAAATTATACAAATTAAATTATAAAATATAAATTAAATATACATATATATAATATACATATTATATAAATTAAATATATCATCTGTTCGCACTTCAAGAGTTTTTCCTGGCCTGTTAGTGATGAATGGCTTATAAGCAATTTTTTTTTAATTCCTATCAAAGGACTAAGTCGAGGTGCTCTATGCAACAAATTAAACATTTCTTCCTTCTTCTGCCCAAAACAACAAGTTTTCTCCATCTAGAACTCAAGGAAGAAGAGAAGGGCAAGAACAATGATTTTCTAAATTATCACCAAATATTGAAAGCCAAGCTCCCAACTAATTAGTTCTTAATTTAAAAAAAAAACATTTCTCTTCCTTCATATGCATTAAAATATAGAGCTAACATAAACTTAATGCTTCAATCACCACATATTAAGTCAATAACAAAGACTCAAAAATGAAATAATCTGGTATTCATTTTCTAGTGTTTAAATTTTTTAAAACTCATGGAAATAATGAAAACATATCTGCAACAGATTCAAGTGATTCAGTCTAAACTATAACACTATGGCCATGAAAAAGGTCAGAATCAAAGATCTTTACCTAACACAATATATTTTTTGCAGAAAGGCGGGATCATCTGTCCTTAGCTTTTATCTCAATGAAACCTTGAAAACTGTACAATCTCTCAGTCATGCACCAAGGACTCAGGAAATTGGAAAATTGTTTGTTTAAGCCAAGGTTTGTTTGAGCCCTAAAAGGGGCCAACAGGATGTTTTTTCTTTTCATTCATTGCTATTTTTATAGTGGAAAAGTCTCTCTGGTTAAGATTCATGGAAAATTTGAGGAATGTACAGGGTAGTTAATATGAAATTATGAAATTTTTCAGTTTTTCCACCTAAGACCTTGAAAAAATATGGTAAGTAGACTCAGTTGACCCATCTGAAACTTTTAGGGAAAAAAATTAATTAACACACACGAACCAGTAGGCTACTAGGAAAAATACTACCCGAAATTTCTGGCTATGTGACCAAACTCTGGGCAATATTTAAATTAACTTGGCTCTGTTAACAAAATTTCCATCATGAAAACACTGAAATCAAAGCTAAGAGCTGCCATAAGTGATGATTTGCCCTGCTGCTACCTGACTTGTTCCCCAACTAGAATAGCACCCTCTGGATTTAACCTCCACACACAAGGCCCTCATCCCTGGAGAAGTTAATCTACTCAATTTTAGAACTCCCACCTTGGGCCTGAGCTGTTTTTATTGGTGACTACAAACTCAATTAACCATTATATCTAGCCAGCCTAGATACAACTAGATACAACTCTTCCAGCCATCTCTACAGGCCATCTTGCCACCACTCACATACCCCAAATCTCACTTTCCATCTCTTGTTTTGCACACAGTAACCAAATCAATACTACCATCACTTCTGGAAAGAGAATGCCAACTGACATCCCTGTGGATCAATTCACCATCCCTGCAATCCCCAAAATATTTTCTTCCGATCTTCTCCCCTTGAGAGCAGGGATTGTATAATTTTGTTTTTGTATTTCCAATCCTTAACACACTGCCTGGCACATAGCAAGCACTTAATATTTTTTTTTATTCAGTCTTTCATGTATCCTGGAACCAAGATGGAAATATGCACTAATAGACTAACTCATAAATCTTCAGAAGAGTTTATCTAGCAATGCCAACATTTTCATTAACTTGATGAAAATTGGTCACGGACTAACATCAGACCTATACCTACATATTTCGTACATAAGGTTGATTAAATTGCGTTCCGATCTGCTCTTATATATATTATTCATGTTTTAACAGCTAACTTCTATAACCCATCACTTGCCATATCTTGCTCACTCTACTAGTACATTTCTCAAATTCATTCCCGTCTCTCCATTCACATTGCCACTACCCTAGTTCATGTCCTTATCGAATCTCACCTGAAATACTGCAACTGTCTCCTAACTGTTCTCCTTGCTTCTAGGCTCTCTCCCTTTCCAACCTGCTCTCCAAACAGCTATTAAAATAATCTTCCTATATGACATGTCATCACTTCCCTTCTTAGAAATCTTCAATGACTCCCTGTTGCCTCTAGAATAAAAGACAAGCTTCTCAATTTAGCATTTAAAGCACTTCACGATTTGGATCCACTCTACCTTTCCAAAATTATTTCACCTTAACAGACTCAATGTCCCAGCAAAACTGGCCTATTGGCTGTTTCATACTTGACATTTGATCTCCTATTTCCATGTCTTTGCAAAGACTATCCTGATGTCTTGAATATACTCTTTTTACTTTCACCCCTTGGAATTCTTAGCTTCCTGCAGGACTCAACTTCACTCACACACACACTACTCAAAGTTCTTGACCTACTTGTTAGTTTCCTCTACCTCCTCAAATTATCTTCTACTTCTTTATCTGTTTATATGTTCTTTCCCTCAGCAGAAATAAGATCCTGCAGGCATCTTTAGACACTAGCTGCGTGACTCTGGGCAAGTCACTTAACTTCTGGCTGCCTCAGTGTCCTCGCCTATAAGGTGGGGATTATAATACCATTTACCTCCCAGGGTTATCATAAGGATAAAATGAGATAATAATTGTAAAGTGCTTTGCAAACCTTAGAAGTTCTATATAAATGCTAACTGTTATCATTATTATAATTCAAATACAAAAAGGAACTATGATTTCAGCAAGGTGGAGATCTGACACTGTGGGAACTCCTTCTGGTAATAAAGATCAATTCATGACATGAGCACAGAAGCAGAGAATCTGACAGTTCAAAGGGACCTTAAAAGTTATCTAGTCCCACCTGTATAGATAGCTTGTTGTTCTAGCCTGTTTAGATCTTTCTGTACCCTGACTTTGTCATCCAACACATTACCATTGTGTCATTTGCAAATTTAACCATTCCATTTCCTTTAACATCCCCCAGGTCATTGATAAAGAGTTTGAAGAACAGAGATCCATGGACTCTGAGGCCCTCCTTCAAAACCAACATTGTGCCACAAGGGACCAATCTTTAGATTAAGTCATTTCACCAGTTCCCAATCCACCATGCTGCCGTGTCATCTAGGCAAAATCTCTCTAGCCTGTCCATAAGAATAGCCTGAAAGGTGATTAAATGTTTTGTTGAAAGCAAAAAAGTAACATCACCACAGTTGGGTTTGGAAAGAAAATTATGGCACTCATGTGTAAGATAGATAGAAAGGGGAAGAAGCAAGAGGTGGAAAGATCAATCGTGAATGACTGTTCAGGGGGCAACAGGGCCCAGAACCAAAGTTGTGGCAGCAGAAATGGTGAGAAAGCATGGATCTGGAGCCATATTTTTTAGTGACAGAACTGAAAGGACTCTGCAAATGATTACTTGTTGTTTCAGCCTAAGGAACTGAGAAACTGGGGATACCATTAACAAAGTCAAGAAAAGCAACTGATTTTTTTTCTTGCAAGTGGAAACAAAAAATTTAGTTCAGTTCTGAATATATTTTATTTAAGGTCCATCCAAGTAGAAAAGTTCTAATGAGTTTCTTGAGGCAGGTAGAGGTTAAGTGACTTATCTAGGATCAGACAGTAAGGGCTAAAGGTAGAATTTGCACCTAATTCTTCTTAAGTTCAAGCCCGGGATTCTATCAACCATACCATGCTGCCTCTATTATTCATTTTAGATCCTGAATAAATATGATAATTGATTAATTCAGTAAAAGCTCTGCTATCCATGTCACCTGGAGCTTTTAATTAACTGGCACTTCAGAGCTATAGTGCAATGGTAGCTCTTTTTGATAATGATGACCCTAAGGCAATGAAAGATTCTGAAACATTTTTTAATTCTTAAAAAGAAATCAAATTATGTTTTAGTTTTCCGTGTATTTTACCTTATCCTAATTCTGAGAAAATTGATACACCACACATAGTATATAGAGTAACTTTGTACAAAGTACATAATTTCTTTCAACGAGTACAGATGTTCTCCAACTAATAAACAGGCTGTGTTTCAAAAAGTTCAATTTTAAGTCAATTATTTTGGAACTCAAGATGTGTTTACATATAGGAATAACATTATAAACGATGGTTAGTTTTCTAAACCAGAGTACAAATACTTGCTTAAACTATAATGTACCTAAACCATAACAGTAGCCCTGAATCTCCATATCCTTTTGGAATCTTTAGCCTTGAGACAACCCTAATTCTACCCTCCCCCCCAACCACAGACCTTAAGAAGAGGAGTGAAACAAGGGTTATAAAGATTATCTGGAGGCTCTAGAAGATGGTCAACACAGGTTGAAAGCTACACCAGCAAAAAGGTAGGAAGGGGGCTAAATAGGACTTTTAATAGTTCCTACCCTAAAACCATGTGGAGCTCCCACAGACAAGAACCTCTAGAAAAGCATGCCAACAAAAGGAGAGGATGACAACAAAAATCATTCCTCTGTACAAGTTATCGGCTTATTTCTGAGTGGAGTGATTATAAGACAGGAAGGGATCTGCCTGTATTTACCATGTTCCAACTATGCAAAGAGGAGGAGATTAGGTAAACACTGTGAATATAAAAGTGGACTCAGCCTCTAGAGAATTTGCAAGCTTTTTAAGAAAATGGATTTTTCTAATTTTTTGTGATAATAGCACAATTCCAGACTATAATTTTTATTTATTCTAAGGGCATGCCACTTCCACAAGAATAAGCAAGGCCAAATTGAACATCCTTAAGGGTCTAAGATCGAAATTGAGGGAATATTACACTTTATGCAACTAGGTCAGCAACGATTCTGGAAAGCTTGGCAAAACATTTTTTCAGAGAGTTCTAAATGGAAACATGGGCAATTTTCAAACAGAAGGCAATTTCTTAGCATAGTGAATACAGGAGAACAGTTTCTGCCTCCAGAAAATGTGCGACTTTTCTGGGAAAATAGATGTTTCTATCATTTCAAATACAATCATCAGGTACATCATATGAATGAAGAGCCAGAGAGTGATCTCCCAACTATGGGACAGAGAACGTGGGCCACTACATCTCTATGAGTCATCCTACTGAGAGCAAGGCCAGGCACTGAGAATAAAGGGAAGAATATAGGAATTCCAAATAACCACTACAATACTGCGGGTCAAGTCAAGATTCCATGTGAAAAAACTTAAATAAAAAAGAAAGAAAAGAAAACCTTCAGGGTGACAGGAGTTAGAAAATATGTTCCCTCTCTTCCTAAGAAGAAAACAGCACTATTCTTAACAGACTTGGACACAAAAATGCCTTTGAGCATCACAAACTGTATAGCCCCAAAGCCCCCCACTGGGATATGGCACGCTTGACTAACATTGATGTGACACAGGCCACAGGTGGTAAGACATTTACCCTCCCTTTCACCCTTTCATGTGCATTTTCAGTCTCCCGTACAATGTCTCTATATACTTGTCAGCATCAGAATGACTAGTAATAGCACTTACAAATAGCAAGAAAAGTAGTAGTCTAATATTCAGAGTCAGAAAAAAAAAATCAGCTTCAGCAAGAACTGCTGTCTGAGCTATTCTTGACTACTCTGCAAAGGAACATTTACAGTGACTGCAAAACCAGGGAGAGGCTGAGATCCAAAATCCTAATAAAACCTGCTCTCTGAGGGCTTTACTATTTTTTAACATGCATTTAATGTTAACATGCATCCACATTCTGCCACAGTGCACTGCTGCCATTGTTCTCAGACGGTAAAGTGGGTAACTTAGGGGTTTATTTTCATAGAGCTAATAAATATTACATTTCACCAACCACAAGTGACATACAAGAGCAGAGCTACTGTCGGTACTATATAATTTTCCTTCTTCTTCCCAACACTGCACATTTCATTATTTGTTTAGTCTCTATCATTGTGATCTCCATCTTCTTTATTATCTGACAAAGTACAAATTTCGAATGACAACAGACTATCTTTTATCCTCCAAAGCCTTGAAAAGTTTGACCTATTAAGGTTTTTATTATTAAGGTTTCCCTAATTCTCCTCTTATTACTAATCAGACATGCGGAAAGAGTTCATCATTCCTTTCATATAACTTAGAGGCAAATTTTTGTGTGTCTCAAAGACCACTAGGTAGGTGACACAACAGGGTCAGAATGCAGCCACACTTCTAATCAAGCAAAGTGAACATCAACTTCAAATGCCAGTGTCAGAAAGGGTCTAATCACATTGTCACAGCACTAGATTCTTCAAAATGATCAAATTAAAAATTAAAGGTGAGATTAATAAAATTGAGTATAAGAAAACCATTGAATCAATAAATATAACTAAGAGATGCTTTTATGAAAAAAAACAATAAAATAAACCATTGGTTAATATGGTTTTTAAAAGGTGAGAAGAAAGCCAAATCATTTGTACTAAAAATGAAAAGGGTGAATATATCACTAATGAAGATGAAATCAAAGCAATTATAGGGAGCTACTTTACCCCAAGACATGTCAATAAATTTAGCAATTTAAGTAAAATAGAAGAATATTTACAAAAATATAAACTGCTTAGATCAGCAGAAGAGGAAATAGAATATTTAAATAGACTTATTTTAGAAAAAGAAATTGAACAAGCAATAAATGAGCTTCCTAAGAAAAAGGCATCAGGACCAGATAGATATACAAATGAATTCTATCAATCATTTAAAAATCAACTAATTCCAATAGTAAATAAATTATTTGGAATAAGAGGCAAAAAAGGGATCCTACCAAACTCCTTTGATGAAAAAATTATGATACTGATAACTAACCAAAGAAAAGTAAAAACAGGGAGGGAAAATTATAGTCCAATTTCATTAATAAATATATATGTAAAAATCATAAATAAAATACTAGCATACAATATATACAACAATATATTACAAATATTATACATTCAAGTGGGACTTATACCAAGAATGCGGGGATGGTTTAACATAAGGAAAACTATTAACATAATTGATTGCATCAACAATAAAACTAACAAAAATCATATGATTATATCAATAGATACAGAAAAAATGTTCAAGATAAAGTACAACACTCATTTCTATTAAAACCCTTGAAAGGATAGGCATAAATGGATTTTTCCCTGCATAAGCTAGAACTCTTCCCAGTAAGATGAGGTGTGAAACAAGGATGCCTAATGTCACCAATATTATTCAATATTGTATTGGAAATTCTAGCAACAGCTATAAGAAATATATACATAGTTACCAGAGAGAGAAGCACCAACATCTGGGTTTTCAAAGCCAGGGGCCTCCTTAACAGCTACCCAGAATCTCCTTTGGCCAAATCACATGAACATTATTCCAATGAGTAAACTGCCAAAGCAAAATGCTAACTTCAGAATATATATATACATACAGCCAGAAGGCATCACAACCTTCTTACTTCAGTGCCTAGTTACCAAAAGGTGTGAAAGCCTTCAAGCAAGCAGCCTCCCCATAAGAAAACTTTCCCTATAAGCAAGTTTCTCCCCCAAAAGGCTCCACATGACTCAGGATGTATCAGCTGTGAACTGGAGTTTTGTTTTACTTTTTTGGAGGGTAGAAGGCAGGGCAATTGGGGTTAAGTGGCTTGCCCAAGGTCATACAGCTAGTAAATGTGTCAAGTGTCTGAGGCCGAATTTGAACTCAGGTACTCACTCCTGACTGCAGGCCAGTGCTCTACTCACTGCACCACCTAGCTGTACCTGAGCTGCAGTTTTAAAGCAGCAAAACATCATGATTAAACATTTGTGGTCACTGTAGCCTATTAATGGATGGGGAAGAGCTTCCTATTCCATTAACATTACATTATTATATACTTATGTATATAATATTATCTATATTACATCATTATAAAAACTATCTAGTACTGGCTGAGAAATAGAAAGGTAGGTCAGTGGAACAGAGCAGACACAATACACAGCAGCAAATGACTATAGTAACTTTGTGTTTGACAAGTGTAATGACTTAACTTTTGGGGATAAGAATTCATTATTTGGTAAAAACAGGAAAGCTGGAAAGCTGTCTGGCAGAAACTGGGCATAGACCAATATCTCATACCATTTACCAAGACAAGGTCAAAATGGATATATGACCTAGATTACAAGAAAATTTGAAGAACATGGAACATATTACCTATCAGATTTATGGACAGGTGAAGAGTTTATGAATAAGCAAGAGATAGAGAGCAGTGTGAGGTGTCAAATGGATAATTTTGATAATATCACGATAAAAAGGTTTTGTACAAATAAAACAAATGTAGCCAAGATCAGAAGGAAAGCAGGAAATTGGGGAGAGAGGGAAATTTATAAGAGTCTCTCAGATAAAGGACTCATCTCAAATATATAAACAACTTTGTCAAATCTAAAAGAAGACAAGTCATTCCCATCTGATAAATGGTCAAAGGACATGAACAGGCAGTTTTTAGATAAAGAAATCAAAACAATTTATATTCATTTAAATATATTTTACAACTATCAGATTGACTAAAATTATTGAAAAGGAAAGCAACAAATGCTGGATGGGATATGGAAAAATTGGTACATTAATTCACTACTGGCAGAACTCTGAACTAATGCAACCATTTTGGAGAACAATCTGGAATTATAAGCCAGAAGAGTTATTAAACTGCCTTAGATCCAATGATACCACTCCTAGGTCTGTTTCCCAAGACTATAAGGGAAAAAGGAAAAGAACCAATGTGTTCTAAAATATTTATAGTAGCTCTCGGTGGTGGCAAAGAACTAAAAATTACAGGGATGCTCATCAAATAATAGATGGCTAAAGAAGTTGTGACACATGATAGCGATGGAGTATTTCTGTGCTGTAAGAAATGATGAGCTTGAGGATCTTAGGAGAAACATGAATAGACTTGCATGGAATAACGAAGAGCAAAATGAGCAGAACCAAGAGAACACTGTATACAGTAACAGCAATATTGTCTGAGGAACAACTCTGTGCAGATAAGTCATTTTGACTATTATAAATAATCAAATCAACTACAAAGGGCCTGGGAAGGAAGCTACTATCTGCATCCAGATAAAGAACTAATAACTAGTTCTCTTTATAGAATACTTTTACATACATATATATATACATGTATATGCATATATATATATACATGTTTGTGTCTAATGGTAGCCATTTCTAAGCCAGTAAGGAGAGAAAAAAAGGAGAAAAAAAGAAAGTTAAATAATTTTATTAAATATTTAAAAGGAATAGCAAGTTGTACATAATAATTTGCAATTTCATGCACAATCACCTTTTTTTCTGTTCTTCTATGTTATGGAAATGCTTGCTTTATTTCTTAAGTTTAGAATAAAATACATTTTAAAAAAGGAAAAAACTAAAAAATAATTTTTAAAAAGATGATCGAGTAAATCCTCAGCACTGCTTAGCCAACCTCTCCATCAGGTACTCACTGCTCACTCTGTCAATGAGATTGAATCAACTCTTTTTCCACTGAGAGTCTTTTCTAAGTCAGGATGCAAACTTCCTAAAAAGGCAGGACCAAGTCAGGCAGAATGACAGAGTGGACAGACCAATAAATGTGGTAAGTCAAGAAATGTGCTCTATTAAGAGCACTGACAAATCTCTCTTTACCAGTTCACTCATCTGTCAAACAAGGGGACTGAGCTGAGATCAATGGTTCTTAACCTCAGGTCTGTGAGCTTATCTTGAATATCTTGGTGACTATATAATTGCTTTCCTTTCTGGTTCTGTGAATTGTATTTTATTCATTTAAAAGTGGTAATCCAAGAAGAGGGCCACAGGCTTCTCCAACTGCCATAGGGCTCCATGACACAAAAAGGTTGAGAACCTCTGGACCAAATGATCTCTAAGTTTCTATCCAACTTTAAAATTCCACATTCATCATCATTTTCATTTGAGTATCATCTGAGAACCATGCAACTTAGCACAGTTTGAAAGGCTGTGCCACAAATATTAGGCTACAGGTTCAAACTGACATAGCCAAATTAGGGAGGCAAGAAGCCTCCAATCATTTTTAATTCTTTGGAGAATATAGTGCTCCATGACTTGAAGCTACACAACACTATTTTTATAATAGCTGTATTTAAAAAATAGACCTTTGTTTCAGGGGAGGTTTGGTGTCATTAAAGGAACACTACAATATTCTTAGTATGTGTGAGGTATTCAGGAAAACTACCACCTCTGGTGTGAGGGTTTGCTGAGCCCTTTCCAGGGCTGTTCATACACTGTTGTTATCCACCTGATTCACCCAACTCTTACCTGTGACTCCAAGAAGCTGCAGCAGGCACAGCAGCCACACCCTGGTAAAACCATCTCAGCAAATGAGCTAACACCGTTTAAGGGTAACTGACAGGCCTCAAAGCTGTCCATGAGTTAGGGGAACATCTATTCAAGTATGTGAAGACTTCCTCCAGAGGAAAGGGCAGATGAAAACAATTTGTTCCAACAGCCATGAAATGTGGCTGAAGCAGGCACTGTGGCATGCTTGGAGCTTGGTTGGACACCAAAGATGCCAAAGTCATCCACTGCATTCCAGGCCATCACCAGTCACCTTGACTTTTATCCTGCCACTGGACTTTGATGCCTCAGGAAGAGAGAGTAAAGCTGCCAACTTTGTGCAAATCTGCCTCACTGAAATCCAATTCACACATTACCCAGTGATGTCTTTGGTCCTCTTCAAAAGCAAAGGACAGACAACAACAATAATTTCCTGAAAGCAATTCAGCCAGCTGTTCTCTTCCTATTTAATCCTGGGCTCAACTCATTGACCATCTGTGTTATCTGTCTAAAATATATTTATTGACAGATAAACTCTATAAGCTGTCCATCCAACTATACATCACAATGTAGACAACAGATATTTTTCATCCATGAAGTTTTTCTTATGTGTATGGTTGGGCCAAACTGTTTTTTGAGTGGTTATGGCTCTCTTCCATGAGTATCACAAAGAAATCAATGGAAAGATGCAAATGGGTGATAGTAGGCATAATAAATAAGAAATTTGGGGGGAAAAAATGAGTGAATGATTTCATCACAGAAACATATGAAAAAAAAAGATGATCTGATCTGGTAATTAGTGCAAAAGATAACCAAAGGGCAGCCCACAGTCTCCATTATTATCCATACAGCGTCAGGAGAAAGAGAGGAACCACCACCAGAATTTTGGCTGGATTTCCCCCTAGTAAACGTAAGACAGTATATTGACAAGACTTGCACAAGGTAGACAGAACCAGATAGGTTTAAATCTTCATTATTAGCGGAACCATCTACACTGATACAATCACAGATCAATATGAATCCTTTAAGAAATCTTCACATAACAAAGGGAGCCTATATTTTACAATGATTCACCAATTAAATAATGACTTCCCCATTGTATCTGAAATAGGAATCAAATTACAAAGCATAGAGATTTGCACAAACTTTTTCAGAAAATATCTACTAAGCAAATGTGAGATATAATTTTATTTTTTGCATGGCTCCTCAATTCACAGATCAGGATCTTCAGATTTTAAAAGTCTTACCTGGCAGATCTCCAAAAGTTTTTCAGTATTCACACCAAAAAGGCTTGCACATCTATCAATGATACCTATTTTGAAAGAATGTCATAGCTGACAGAGACCTCAGTCAGTGGCCACCTGGTCCAATCCATATCTAGGAAGCTGCTCTACAAAATACCTAACTGGTTATCCAACCATGACATCCTGGGGTACCTCATTCCACTTTCATATCAACCTAATGATTAGGAAGCTTTTTCTTATATCAAAAGAAAATCTGCCTCTGTCCAATTTTCACTCATTCTAAATTATGTCATCTGGGGTCAAGATGAAGAAGTTTTATCCTTCTTCCACATAACCTACCTCCAAAAACTCGAAGACAACTCCAGGCCCCCCTCCTAACATCCAAGACTTCTCTTCTCCAGACCACACAACCCCAATTTCTCCAATTGTTTCTCATGTGGCATGATTTGGATACCCGTCACCAGTCTTGTGATCCTCCTCTGGATATTTTACAGTTTACTAATGTCTTTCCTAAAATGTGGAACTACCTCCATGTTTTAAACTAATTATAACAACAAATACCAAAGAGTCCAATGCTGAAAAAAGTCCTCTACAATCCCATTGAGCTAGGAGATGGTGAAAACATGCATTTAGAACTTGGGTCTTTTGTATCTAGGAGAGGTGTGGTGTGAGCTAAGCAGAAAGAGAATTACAACTACTACGAGTAAGGTAGTATCATGTAAGAAAAATTATTTTCCATTGGGAATCAGGAGACATTGGTTCTACTCCTGGTTTTACTAATAACAAGCCATATCACAATTTATCAAGGTCTCCTTTATTCATCTTTAAAGTGCTAGATGAGGGGGCCGAGCCAAGACGGCAGCTGAAAAGCAGGGACTAGCATGAGCTCCCCACCAAGTCCCTCCAAAAACCTATAAAAAATGGCTCTAAACCAATTCTAGAACTGCAGAACAAACAAAATAGCATAGGGAAGCAGGGCTCCAGCCCAGGACAGCCTGGATGGTCTCTGAGTAAGGTCTATCCTGCAAGGAGCTGGGAGCAGAGTGGAGCAGAGCCCAGCATAGGCAGCATGGAACTACCAAACTGGGAGCTGGGCGGAGCATGCCCTAGCACCCTGAATCAGTGAGCTGCAGCAGTTACCAGATTTCTCAACCCAAAAACACCAAAGACAACAGAGTAGGTTAGTGGGAGAAGCTGCTGGGGAATGGGACAGAGTGTGCGGTTCAGCCACCACCCCAGGGGCAGCGGAGGTGGAGCAGCTACAGAACTACAGCTGCAGTTGCTTCTGGCCCCAGGCCCACCTGGTAGGAGGAATTAAGTGGCTGATAAAAGCAGGAGTGCAGAGCCTGCTGAAGATCTAAGTCCAGTCCAGGTTGGGAGTTCTTGGGGAAGGAGGAGTGCTGGTGTGGCAGAGCTGGCGCATCCCCCCAGGCTTGGAACATAGAACTCTTTAGTCTACAAGCGGTCATACCCTGATGAAAAACTCAAGGGTCAAGTAAGTTGGCTGGGAACATGTCCAGGCAGCAAAAACGCACCCAGATTCAGTCTCAGACTCTGGAATCCTTCTTTGGTGACAAAGAAGACCAAAACATACAGCCAGAAGAAGTCAACAAAGTCAAAGAGCCTACATCAAAAGCCTCCAAGAAAAACATGAACTGGTCTCAGGCCATGGAACAGCTCAAAAAGGATTTGGAAAACAAAGTTAGAGAAGTAGAGGAAAAATTGGG
>CM053624.1:249250674-249298908 GCA_028646595.1 Phalanger gymnotis | reverse complement strand
TGGAATGGGGAGGCTGGTTCAAGTTTTTGCTGCGGTGGGGCCTAAATAAATTTCTTGTTGTTTTCTCCTTAGAGAATCTCTCATACCTTGCGATTTCGGACCATTCAAACATATACATGATTATATTTGTGATCATAAATTCAGCCTTCCTACTACACCTAATCTGTTACTCCAGTCCCCAACAGAGAACTTAACAAAAAGATTTCTCTTCCAAGAAACTTCTTAAACTCTACCAATAATCTTTGAGGATTTTTTTTTTATTTCATCAACTGCAATCAGTCTCTGCAATAAAGAAGAAAAAGTCGCAATGCAGACAACAAAACAGCAGGTACACTATTCTTTCATCCTGTCACTGTTATCACGAGGTCTACAACCAAAGAAAACAAATGCTTGTTGCTATTTGGCATCTCTTTATATTCCTTACTACAGCAGAAGAAGTTCATTTCCTAAGCCATCTGAATGTTTGGAATTATGTTGCCATGCAACAAGCTAGAAATCTTCACTAGCAGTCAAAATCCATCCTTCCTATGACAGCTGAGCAAAAAAGAAAAAAAATCCACTAAATAAGTCTTATTGACAAGCAAAACTGTTTTTCTTATTCTTGCGTTCTGGATCAATGACTAAAAACTTTAAAGAAAACATCACTGATTTTACTGCCCGACCACACACCACTCCCACCAAAGAAAGAGAAAAGGGGCAAGGGCTAGGGGGAAGAAAGGAATTCTGCCTTCAATATTGGCATAAATATTCATGAATAATCACTTAAATCTCACATACAATATTGACATTTACTAATTAGCTGAGCCTCTTTTCAAATAAAAACAAAACACCGATCCTTTTTTTAAGTAAGTCAATTCATTATTTTTATTGGTAATAAGAATATCGGCATACAAAAATCATTTTCTATGCATACTTGATATAAGCATTTTTATAAGCATGCACTGAAATAAGAAACACTAGTGGTTTTTTTTCCATTAAAAACTGAGATAGAAACAACAATGCCAAAAGGAAACCATAGAAAATAAAAGCCCACTGCTCCCCCTACTGTCCCGATTCTGATTTCTACAACCAAGTCAACACTTGTTTCCACTTCAGATCATAAAATAAAAATATGTACTCTAAATAATTTTTTTCTAAAGTAAAATCAAATACCTCTGAGAGACTTATGAACTCTGATCAATACAAGGATCAGCCATGATTTCAAAGACTTGAGACAAAGCATGATACCCACCTCCCTCAGAGAGGAGATAAGTCAGAGTACAGACCGAAACACATCCTTTGAACATGGCTAATGAGGGAATTTGTTTCACTTTACTATGTATATTTGTTATGAGGATTTTGTTTTTCTCTCCTTTTTTCCCTAAGTTGAGAAAATAGGTTTTTGTTCATTGAATAACATAATTTTATTTTAAAAAATAAAGAGAAAAAAATTTAAATAGCTAAAAATTAGAAATGTTTCAAGAGACTATGAAATTAGCATGAGTACCAAGAACATGCACACAACATTAAGTTACGTCTTTTCTGTGTTGAAAAACTATGGTTGCTGCCCATCTGCACTACATTGTGCTGTTACAGCAGAGACCCTCTGGCTCATTTATTTAGATATGTGTCTCAGCCAGGGGTGGGCTTTTATATCCATTTCTTACCAATCTATAGACCTACTTCAATCAAAACTTCAAAAGATTTATAGGATTTTTCAATTACATGAGTGCCCTTCACCACTGCAGGGGTGGCAACTCTTCCAGGCCATAGGAGATGGGTTTGATCAACCACTGTGCCTATAAATTCATGAAATAATAGAAAAAATTTTGACAATGAGACCATCACTACTTACCAGCATTATTTCTCAGATGTCAGACCAAGCTCGAAGCCTTTCCATAGCCCTGACAGACTAAGTACCATACCCCTTCAAAGTAGGCAGCCATACTGGGAGGCCATGTTTACTCTAAAAATTACGCCAATGTTCAAAATGGTATGAGAGCAGCACATGCTGGCAAACGTCAATTACGTAGTGGTTGATTTTGTTTATGTTTCTTTGAAAGTGAAGTACTATGGGAGCAGCTGAAAGGTGACATTAGTAGAAGGTCTATATTTATTTAGTTTTAGTAAGCATTCCTACTTCCTTCTGCTTATTACAAATAAAACTTATATTAAATATCTCAGGTTTATAAATTAATTTTCAAAAAAATAACTGATCTGTGAAAAAGGAAGGTTGATAGATTTGATGAGAACCAATCAACAATGAAATTACAGGGTACGTACTCTGGCACCCTGCTAAAGGACACAGGGAACTCTTCTGATGGGAGGTAGAAAAGGGGGGGGGGGGAGGAGTTCCTCAAAGATGATTGACAGTGGAGGGTTGGGAGTATAGATTCTTTTCCCCTCCCCAGTGGTGCATAAAAGTGAGTCATAAACTAGCTTGATACCCTTTTTCCAGGCTCCTCCCCCTTGGACCTCCAGACCAACTGAAACATCAGTAAGAGGAAAGAACTTCTTCCACCATACACACACATACACATTTACAGGAATTTTGAACAAGGAAAAGATCATAGGTTAAAATATAGTTTGGGGTTAACATTTTGGAATAATCGTCACTCAGGTACTTAACGAACCACTTCCCCTTAAGAGTTCCTTCCTGTGATCAATAGCCCAACATCACATTTCAAAGTGAAAACACTGTCCCCAGGTGGGTCATGGTACCAATCATTCCAGATGGGTGGAAAGGCCTATTTAGTGAAGAGTTAAGTTTGATTAGCAACACTAATCCATTTCAAAGGAAGGCCTTAGCTTTTGTTCTTCCCACTTTTCCAAGAGGAAAAGTCTGGAAGGAGCTATAGGCTGGAGAAACAGTATATCTTTACACTTCTGGAGAAACTAAAAAAAAAGTTTTTTAAAAATGTTTCCATACTAGAGTTCCTGAGAACGAAGCATCATCTGAGGTCTGAAGGGAAGGGGAGTACTTGCTTAGCAATCTCCAAAGTGTAGTTACCTTCCAGGTAAGTCTAAAGAACTATATATGCATGCTTCACTTCCTATATTTACTCATGGGCTCCTGTAGGTACTTGGCATCATATGTGGATTTCCTGTGAGGGTGAAATAAAAGCTGTCTCATACCCTCTAGCCATAATGTATGCACTGAATGAATGATTGTGCAGAAAGTGAGGACCTACTGCCCACATTTGGAGAAACTTTGAGTGGAGCAATATTATACTGAAAATTTATAATGGAGATTTCTCCAGATTAAAATCTGGAGGCAGGAACAACAAGCCAAAGAAATAAACTGACACTCTGGGGTCGTCCCTGAGGGTGGAACCCAGGATACTAGATTAAACCCACTGCAGTCCTGTGAGATCAGAGTTCCGTGAGCCCTAAGGCACAGGTTACATAATATATTTACTAATACATAAACAGTTTTAACTCTTGCTAATTTTTTAAATATTTATGCTTTAAAGATTTGTAATTCATTGGCACTGACCACAATAACCAGCTTTCCACCTTAGCAAATCATACTGCAAAATTGCTGACCAATAAATTCAAAATCCTATAACCTGATGGTGAGCATCTCCGAATCCACACTAGTGCTTTGGCAATGGACAGATGACTCATTAATGGGCCTGAATTGAAAGCTTTTCCAGCTTGGCAGAGCCTGCCAGAGCTTGTGCTCAGCAGGTACAATCTTTAAGAATTCAGGGTCATCTACATGCTGCAATGAAGGTTGTTGTCCATCCTTCTTTCTCAAAGAGGACCATGACATCAGGGAGGTGATGCCATGACATGTCATGACAAGTGAATGGATTTAAGTGAGGGAGGGCTGTGCAAAGTCAACAGCCTCATAAGGATTTTATTGGAGAATTTTAACACTATCTGGAGAAAAATTTGAGTTTGTTCAGTTTCTACATATGTCCATAGCAAAATTAAAGCATTTTATTGTTTTCAAATCAGTGAGATGAGATTCAGCAAGGTATGAACCTCTACTCAGATGTAAAAGCATAAACAGAGAGAACAGAGCAATGGAACTGATTTTCAAACAAATGCATCCAAACTTATTCACACAAATGAGCACCATACCCCTTCGAAGCAGGCGGTCATCCTGGGAAGCCTTGTGTTCACTCAAAAATCATGCCAATGCTCAAAATATCATGAGAGCAGCATATACTGTCAAATGTGAATTGGGTAGTGGATGATTTTGTTACACTGTTTTTCTTTGAAAGGGAAGGTTCAATTTGGGGCAGGAGAGAGGTAGGCTGTGGAGAAATCATTGGGGCATTAAAAATAAAAGGTAACAAAATTATTAAATAAGAAAAATAGGATAAAAATAAAGTAGAACAATATGTTCAGTGCAGGAAAGTAGGGGAGAAAGCAATAGAATTCTTCCTAGATTTCGTCGTGTCAAACCTTCCTCTTTTGAGGGTGTAACTGATTTCTAGAAAAAGCCAAAAGTCATTAGGGCCAAGTCTTGTAAATATGGCATATAGATAATGCTGAATAACACCATTTCAGGTTCTCTGAGGAGGGAAAGGTGATAAGATATGCCTACATATTAATGCCTTGTTTCCTTATGTAGCTATAAAAGTAATTCCAAAAGAAAATTTCAAAAATGTTTGGGACCGTAGAAGAAACCATAAGAGAAAGTAGATTGCGACACTCCCTTTTCCAAGGTAGTAACTTTAAGGACCCACCCTTATTTGGAGGTAAGAATTCTGATATATTTATTGAAAAAAATCAATTTTATTAACTTCATGGTAATATTTCACAAATGTGATATTTACCTTCAATGTGACTAAACATAACCAAATTGGTACCCAAGAATTTCAATTTTTTTGCCTATAGCTTCAAAATGAAAACTCTAGAACTCAGTATAAATAAGCATAGGGATAGCAGCCTAGGTCAAAAGATTGAATTCAACCATGCAGAAATTCTATGAACAGTACCATGAATTTTTCAAAAATAGCATGTAAGCAAAACAAATTATACATTTTGTTTGAAAAAAGCACTAAACTACGTTTTTTTTTCAGCTGATACATCTTCTTAATCATGCTTTACTTAGGCAATTAAGATTAATTCGTTTTCTCAGAGTAGAAAACCAGTGGTGGGGAGAAGCAATTAGAGAATGGTTATGGATGTTCAAGGAAAATCCAGCCTAGGATTAAAGATGTATCAAAAATTGTTATGCCAATTTGATTCGATAAATACTTATTTCCATCTACTTTGTTCAGTCCTATCCAACTCTTCATGACCCTACTTGGAGTTTTCTTGGCAAAGATACTACAAAGATACATTTCCTTTTCCAGCTCATTTTACGGATGAGGAAACTGAGGCACTTAACTGGAGTTAAGTGACTTGCCCAGGGTCATACAACTGGTAAGTGTCTGAGGCTGATTTGAACTCAAGACTTCCTGATTCCAGGCCTGGTACTCTATCCATTGTGCTACCTAGCTGCCCTGGCCACTTAGTATTCAAAAAGACCAAGATGCAAAAGAAGCCCATTCTAGGCACTGAGAACTATTTCTGTAAATGTAGGGAAGAGGCAGGAGAGGAACAGATGAATTTAGGAAATAGCCCGTGATCCAGCTTAACTGAAACACAACGCATAAAAGAGAAGTTAATAGAAAGGTAGCCTAGAGCAAGATTACAGAGAGCTTTCGAGGCTGAGGAGTTTGTAGTTTATCCTGGATGCCAGAGGCATAACAAGGCTTTTAAGCAGGAGAATGACATAAGTAAAATCCCTCAGGAAATGTATTTTGGAGGATATGTAAAATAAAAACTAGAAATAAGAGACAGTGGAAGCAAGGACATGAATAAGTTGCCATCGAGAAAGTCCAGCTAAGAAGTATTAAAGACCTGAACTAGGGTGAGTAGATGGAAGGGAACAGAGAGATGCAAAAGATATTATGGGGGTAGCATTTACAAGACTTGGCAACTGATTGAATGCAAGGAGTAAAGAAGGAAGGGTCCAGGGTGATTCCCAATTTACAAACCAAAGTGAAACCATACAAACCTTCCCTGCCAGGAAGAAAGAAGTTTGGAGGAACATTATGACTAGCCAAAAAGGTGATGAGTTCCAATAGGGACATGATTAATTTAGAATGTCAATGGGACAGCTAGGAAGAGGTATCCACAAGAAATCTGATGATATGGGACCAAAGTTCAGAAGAGGAGTTTAGGAATGACAGTATGGATCTGGGAGTCATCTGCACAGGCGAAATATTTTAAGAAGTGGTGACCAACAATATCAAGCAGATATACCATAGGAAGATGGCCCAGCAAAGATCTTTGAGAGATACCCACAATTAGAACAGCAGATGAACAATCCACCAAAAAAGTAGAATAAAAAAACGGTCAGATAGACAGACAAAGAATCAGAAGAGAGCAAACAGAAGGAAAGTTCTATTATTATCAATCAACCAACCAAAAGGCATTAATTAAGCACAGACCTTGAGCCATATTACAGAGCATTTGGAGGAGAGTAAGAATAGAGAAAGGAGAGGTATCTAATGTCACCAGTGCAGGAGTGACAGTCTAGGAAAGAAATGAAGGATGAATGAAGAAAAGTCACTGTGAGGACAAAGAACAAGGTAAGAGGTGTTAAGGAACTGGGAAAGATGGAACAATAAAAGATTATGTAACATTTAAGGGATTTTCATTGTGAGCCTCAATTCTAAAAAACTTCTCCTATAAGGAATAGAACCATCAAGACTCAAGTGCAGCAAACTGAGGCAAAACCTCATGATCTCAGTAACAGGCTTCCCAAGAAGACCGAGATGCCATTTCAGGGTGGTAGGTGGAAGAGGACCATCACTTGAAATACAGTCAGCTGAAACATGTTGTGGTATATGAATGGAATGGAATAATATTGTGTATAAGAAATGATGAACAAGTAGATTTCAGAAAAACCTGGAAAGACTTACATGCACTGACGCTGAGTGAATTGAGCAGAACCAGGAAAACACTGTACAAAGTAACAGCAACATTGTGAGATGATCAGCTATGATAGACTTACTCAGCAATGCAATGATCCAAGACAATTCCAAAAGACTTGGGATGGAAAATACTATCTACATCCACAGAAAGAACTATGGAGCCTAAATGCAGATCAAAGCATACTATTTTCACCTTTTTTTCAGTTTTTGGTTTTTTCTTTTTCTTTCTCTTGGTTTTTCCCTTTTGTTCTTATTCTTCTTTCACAATGTGACTAAGGCGGAAATATGTTTAACATGATTGCACATTTATAACCTGTATCTGATCGCTTGCTGTCTTGGGAGGAGGTAGAAGAGAGACGGAGAGAAAAATCTGGAACTCAAAATCTTATAAAAAATAAATGTTGAAAACTATCTTTATATGTTATTGGAAAAAATAAAATACCATTTGCAGGGAAAAAAAAAGAAAGAAAGAAAAAGAAATTCAATCAGCTACTAAAAACAAACCACATGATTTCCTTCAAGTAAGCCAACCAGAAAAACTACTTGTTGCAGGAGGTAAGTAATAAGAAAGAAAGAAGGACCTACAGTATAGTATTAAACCCTTCAAAAAAAACAAACTAAAGAAAGGTCATACGTTTCCAGAGAACACAGCAGGAAAGAAATTAAAAGGGATGCATCACCTCTCACAAGCTAAGACCAATGCTGGGGAATGCAGCTTAGAGAAGAGACACAGTAGTACCAGAATTCGAATAGTAGGAGATGGATGTCAGTGAATCAGACCTGGTCCTTGCTACAAAGAAAACCTCTGTTATCACAGGGTCCTTAGCTGTCTCAGGCCAACAGCATTATAGAAATAATTCAGAAAATGAATAACTCAGATAATTTGGGAGAGGTGACTCCTTTCCTACTGTATGCTTCACACAAGAGAGGGCCAGTAAACTATTATCTTAATGCTAAGAGAATATGTTAATTGAACATTCTGAAATATGTAAGCTATCTCATTCCTTCTTCAGACCTATCACCAAATTAAATACAAGGTAAAGGCTGGAAATGAAATAAGGATACAGAACCAATAAACCAATCATTAGTATGCAGAATTAAATACATGAAACCAATAAACTAATAATTAATATCTAGACGACCAGGAGTGCTTAACTTGGAGTGCATGAACTTGATTTTTTAAATATTTTGATAACTGCATTTCAACATAATTGGTTTCCTTTTTAATCCTGTGTACATTATTTTATGTATTTTAAAATACTATTCTGATAAGCGATTACACTAGATTGCTAAAGGATTCCATGACACAAAAAAAAGGGATAAGAAACCCTTTAATCTAGACCAACAGCATCAAACTCAAACAGAAATGGGAGCCACCAGACCATACATAAAGATTTCTGTGGCTCCCATACTGACTTAGTTTTAAAATGTAATATCTTGATTCATTCCATTGGTCATAATTCTTCTTTACAACTTGACTATTGTGTAAATAAGTTCAATGCGAAGTTATATGTAGAAGATATATCAGATTCCATGCCCTCTTGGGGAGGGAGGGTGGAAGAAAATCTGGAACTCAAAATTATGTAGAACTGAGCTTTGTAAACTAAAAATAAAAAATCTGAAAAAAATAAAATGTAATGTTTTATTCTATCTGTATTTATTTTGTTAAATATTTCCCCAAGACATGCTGAGAGACAACCGTGTGACAGGCACTTTCTTTGACTAGCAAGGACCAGACTGACTCATTGGCATTCATCCCTCCTGTTTAGGTTCTGCTACTACCATGTCTGGTTCAGGCCACACTTGGGAGTGTTATGGGCCACGTGTGGGCCACAGGCCATGTGTTTGACTCTTCTGATTTAATCTGTGATGGAGCAGCAGCTTACAAAGGGTTTTCTTCCATGCTGTAATAGAAAGAGCCTGGCCTGGGAGTGAAGGCCCCAAGGTCATAGTCCAAGTTCTGCCAAAGACCTGCTATGTGACCTTGGGAGAGACATTTCACATTTCTGGGACTGTTTCTTCATCTATAAAATGTGTTAGATTAGATTATCTCTAAGGTCCCTTCTAGCTCAAAGGCCTATGATTCTATAAATATCAAAGAACACACAGCAGCATTACATATCCCAAGGCATAATGTCACAATGTACAAAAATCCTTTTCAAAATTCAAGAAGAAATACCTGACATTTTGACATTTCCCTTATGGCAACAGCAAAACACTCATGGAACAAACTCACTGTACTAGGGCCACTATAAATTCTTTTTCATCCCTTTCTCCTGTAAACTGTCAGATTACAAAATTGACTCCTACCTCACCCTATTTCCAGATTCTTATCTGACGCACCATTGGTGCTGCTAGTGATGAACTGACGTTGCGCTAGGTGCATAGAGACTTTGACGAAAATCCTAATTTTTTAAGGGTTTTTAAGATTGATGACACCAGTTCCTTATTATGCATAATCTCACTTCAAAATTCATGGCTTCTCGTTTATTTAATATAAAATTCTCACTTCGAATCTAATATAAAACAGAACAACAAAGAAGACTTTATATTTGATCCTGGAGGTAAAAGGGAGCTACCAAGGTTTACTGAGCCTGTAGCACAGGCAGCCTTATATTTTAAGAAAAATCATTTTGGCAGCTGAGTAAAAAATAGAGTAGGAAAAGACTTGGGGCACAGAAACCAATTAGAAGATTTGCAAAGACAGCTTTGAAAGCTTTAAGCTTTTTTGAAACTAATAAAATTAAAGACTTTTATCTTGAATTATGAAGCTTTAAGAAAAGCAGGTTTAAACTAGAAAAGGAAAATAAGTATCTCCCTTCAAAATTGATAGTTTTCCTTTTCTTTGAATAGGTATATAGTTCACTACTCTCATCAGCCATGATTAGTCATTTTTTGGGCACACAGTTTAAAAAGAGGAGAGTTAAAATGTGGGGAAAGACAGGAAGGAATGTTCCTGAGGTCACAGAAATGGTTTAGAAGAGAGTGGGAAAGGACATATGCATCATTTTATTGACCAAGCTTGGCCCCCAGGGAAGAGCTGAAAAAACAGACCACTGCCTCCTCTTTGCAGAAATGGGAAACTGAGGTTACAGAATCCTGCATACGTTATCAGAAACACAGTTGGATTTTTGAGTGGCTGAAAATGTATTTTTTCCTCTTTCTTTTTGATTTCTGTTACAAGGAGTGACTTTCTGAGTAAGGAAGGAAGAAATGAGAATAACAGAAAGACAAAAGTTATCAGGGAAAAAAAAGTTAGAGAAGATATATGTATCCATGCAAGCCAGGCTGCCTAAAATGGAAATAACTGACTGCGGGTCACTAATGATGAGCAAATGCAAAGGAGAAGTATGGCATATGTGTGATCCCCTTGAGGTTGTGAAAAAAAGAGAAAAAATGAGAAGGAAGTACTGGATTAGACAGCTTCCACTGCCAGACACTAAGGTCAGGGTGGTTTTAGGGTAACTGGGAGAAGGAAAAATAGAGGACAACTGGTCACCCATATGAATGGAATGTTTGCAGGCAGAGTATTAACTAAAGGAGAAACTGCATTAAGAAAAAACTTTTATCGTGTTTTTAGAATAACTGATATGCTCATCCTAATGTTTATACACATTTTATATTTATATGTTTACACAATTTTGTTTTTTAAGAAAATAAGGAAGTCTGTGAGATCTAAGCATCAAACAAAATATTGCTTTTTATTGCTGGTTTTTAGTGAGCCATGTTTCTTTAGACAGGTGGAGGGTTTTGATTTTTTTTTTCAGATTTTTCTACACTGATCAATTCAATAAATATTGGAGTGATTTTTGATACAAAGTGTGTATTCAAAAAGGGAAAAACAAACACAGGCCTGATCAGAAAGGATAGGAGAAAGGAAAGGGGGCAATTCTCATTTCCACCAAAAAAAATCAGTTTGTCTTTATTGAGACCTCTAGAAGTTTGATTTCATTTGACAGAAAAAGAGTCTATCACGTACTGATCTTCAAAACCTACAATGGAAACAGTTGGAAGACAACAGCATTACCAGGTGTCTGTCACTGCCTGAACACAAGGGTGATCTCAGACAAAAAGACTATGTCTAACTGGAAAAGAACAATTTCAGACAACCTCCAAACTTCAGATGGAAGAACAAGAGGTGACAGAGAGGAGAGGATATTATTTCAGCTAAATCTCAATGACCATGATAATAAAAAGGAAGAGAGAAAAAGGCAGCTGAAATAAGTCAATAATACTGAAGTTTACATTAGCTATTCTTCTCATCTTCCTCCCCTATCCCACTGTCTCCTAAAGGGAATGGCAAAGTTGTCCAAGACTGACTTCTATTTTCATCCCTCTTGACACAAAAGACAAGGTTTTCTAATGATCAGTAAAAGGGTATAAAAAGAAGGAAGAAAGAAAACTAGCATTTATTAAGCACTCACTATGTTTCAGGCATGTACCAAGTGCTTTACAAATATTATCCCATTTGATCTCACAAAAACCCTCAGAGGTAAATGCTATTATTATCTGCATTTTATTGCTGAGGAAAGTGACAATTCTCAGTGACTTGTCCAGGATCACAGTTGGTAAGTATCTGGGGCTGGATGTGAACTCAGGTTTTCCTGATTCTAGCCCCAGTGCTCTATCCACTGTGTCACGCAGCTGCTTCTATAAAAGGGTAGACAGTACAAGGGAGAAGTAGTGGAAAGAGGAATGGGTAATCTTTATTTGAATAGAAACAAGGACTGTATAAAAAAAGTCCCCAAGGAAGAAAGTGACTTCATAGAGGCAAATACGTGGTATGGTGTAATTGAGTGCTAGGCCAGGAGCAAGGAAAGCCTGAGCTCAAATCTAGCCTCAGACATTTACTAGCTCTGGACAGGTTATTTAACCTCTGTTTGTCTCAGTTTCATCATCTACATAATGGGCATAATAATAGCAACTGTTAACAAAAAAAAAATCACAAGTCCATGAGACATGTATTGAAACTGTATTTATTACAAAAGAAATGTACATGCATGTGGAACTCCTAAAACTAGTAAGAAGGAGTCCACGATCCAGGCAGAAGCCTGAATATTTATGAGCTACAAAAAGGGGGAAGTCTCACGGGAGGAGTGGAGGGCAATCCCCTCCCAGAGGACTCACATGGGAGGAGGAAGGGAAGCAGGAAAGGAAAGAGAAGGGGGAACAGGTGTGAGTAGGATGGCAAAAGCAGCATTCTTTTCCTTCGAGAACTGCTAGACGATGAAGATATGACGGTCTGCTTTTCTACAAGGGTCCCAGCTGCCGAAACAGTCTATCAGTCTGGTACAGACTAGTGACTGTCTTGTAGTTGATTCAACCCTCAAGGACACACTGAGAGTCTAGCTAAAGGTGTGAATAAAAAATTAGGTCAGCTCAGGGGATGCTTTATCCTCGACTCATTCAGGGCCTTCTGCATACCCCAGGTCCAGTGCTTCTGGAAAATATGGCAACTGAAGAAGACAGGTTAAGTTGGCTTCAGGGCAATACACCTACCTCCCAAGGTTATCATGAGAATAAAATGAGATATCTGTAAAGCATTGTGCAAATCTTAAAATACCATGTAAATACCAGCTCTTAGCTGTTAAAATCAAAGGCAAAAGAGAAGGGGCTTCTAAGAGGGGAGGAAAAGGAGCCAGCAAACTGGACTCGTCAATTATAGTGCAATTTTCTGTTCCTAAAGAAACTAACCTCAGAATTATAGTTTGAGGAAGCCTGGACACTTATGGATTAAAAGAATCCAGGAGTAACCTTGTATGGCTCTACCTAAGCATTGAGCACTCTTGAGAAGGGCTGAAAAGATGAATAGATTAGCTCCTCTCTGTTGGATGGTTCTGTGGTTACTGTAAGTGAGTTTTTGTCTAAAACGAAATTCCATGTGCTTTACGTACTGGGATGAGATTCAAATCTGAATCTGGATCATTCTCAGGACACATCAGACACCCAAATAGGTCTGTTCTTATTTTTATCTCATGTGGCACAGGAAGGAGGTGTGGGAAATTAAGCCAAAACCAGTCTGCACTCAAAGCTTCTAAGAATCTGAATCTCTTAGCAAATACATTCTATTCAGAAAGATGTGAGAGGGACAGATAGCCACCATCCCTAAAGGTATCCTTTAAGACAGGTGGCTTATAAATCTACCTGGTCAAATGGATCAGCATGTAAGTTTAAAATGAGGCAGAGGATAGACTGACATTTTTTCTTTAGACACTGGAATCTAGAAATCTAGCTATGTTCTTACTTGTCAAAGACATCAACTAAGAATAAATTTATATTTCTTGTAAATTGTAAAAGAAAATAGAAAAAGCCTCAAAGCCTGACCCTAGTAGCATTAAACTGTCAGGGAGCCATCCTTAAACAAACTGCATAAGCCAGGGTCATCATTATTTTGAAAGCTAAGAAGGCTGTAACTATGCACTGAAACAGCTGTAGAGGGGAAGAAGAGGAAAATATATTGATACTTTCTGTATGTAAAATAAGGATGGGAGGGTATTGTATGAGGACCTGAGTTCCAGTCTACCACCTCCCTTTACAATCCCTGTCAAACGTCTGAGCTCTGCATTTGTTTACTGAATGACACCTAAAATGACAAAGCAATCTATGGCAAAATTAATTGAAATAATACTTTCTATAGTTATCTCAAAGAAAATAAATCCAAAAGCTCCCAATCCTACTCTGAAATGTGGGTGTCAGACCCCTGGTTGCCTGGCTCTGGCCACCAAGACTATTGCTCCTGACACCAGAGCACAGGCATCCCTGCTAGGGATGAGTTCCCTGGTGCTGCCCTTGCCAGGACAGCACAGGCATTTCACAGGAACCCAGACCATAGGCCCACTAAAACAAGCATAAATATAAGAAGACCACAAGGTAACACTTGGAGGCTAGACTTCATGGCAAGATCAGATAGTAAATGTTTAGTTCCCCTGCCTTCCTTAACTGAACTCCAGTTCACTGGATCTCTGCCTCTTCCCCAACAGTCAGTAAATTCCCAATCTCACTAGGGCTAGGAGTTAAGTAAGGTGAGTTTGAGTCTTGGCTCCATGGCTCAATAACTTTATGACCTTGGGCAAATCCATTTATCTCTAGGAGCCTCAACTTTCTCATGTGTAAAATGAAGATAGTTATCCCTTCCACATTATGGGGGTTAGGAGCACAGCGCCCCTGACAATCTGGAAAATCCATGTAAAATTTTTTGGCTCTCCCTTTGTACCATAGAAGAAGTCTGAATTATTAGGGTATTAAGAGATAAAATAGGTTGATATCATACAATACTACACCTATATCTTATGCATTTCTGAGTTTCTAAACTTTTTCTGTGTCATCTGCTGGCTTTCACATGTTGTCTGCAGCTTCTGCAAAACTACCAAAAAATTCTTATTTAATTTTTTATGCCAACCCACCATGTATCGAAACCTTGACTGGGGAAAGTTGTAATGTGTAAGGGATAACTGTATTGTGATAATGAATCCCAGACTCCCAAAGAAAAAACCCCATTCTCCATTGCAGACACTGACTCTTAAATGCCCAGACCCTTTAGCCCCATACCCCTCTTGTTGTTACAGTCCATATCTTCCAACCCTTTCTCCTATGTCCCCTGGAATTCCCACTCTATAATTAATAAACTTCCCTTCATTTTAGGCTTCTTCCTCTCATGCTCCTTCCAACTTCCAGCTGTCACTGAAAATTGGCTCCTCCCAGGTGACCCTGCCTCCTAGTCCTTTCCTTCCAGTACTGTTGACATCTATTTATTCTCATACCTTCCAAATTACTAGGACCATAGGTGGAATTGGAATACTCTACTGCAACTTCCAAATTCTGTACCAGCATCACTCTGAGGTTTTCTTCATCCAGATTTATCACCCAATCCACACCCTAGTAACTGTTACCCACCAGCCTTCACAATATTCTCCCTCCTTTCTCAATAAGTTGAGTGCCCGAATCACAGTCTCCCCACCCCCCCAAATTGTACTCTCCTCCTACATGACTTCAATATAGAGGCTCAACATAAATGCTCTTTCAAATACCCAAATCGTCCAATTTCTCAGTCGGCTAAACTCTCATGGGTCTGCTCTACCTCAACTACCTACGCACAGGAATGGTCCTGCCCATGATCTCTCCATCACATACATGAACATGTCCATGATCAAGAAACCTGAAAATCTTTTATCTGATCACAATCTCCAGTCATCTCTCCATGTGCCTCTCCCAAACCTAATCTTTATCCTCCCATGATCTATAGCTTTGTAGGGCTATCACCCTTGTTCTTGCTCTACCTTTTCTTCCCTTCCCAAATAGATTGTTTAGTGAAGCAGTTCAACTCTATAATTTCTTCTCCTCCAGAATCCTTTGCCCTACTCTTCTATCAAAACTCATGCCTTGAAAGTAATATAAATTAATAAGAATAAAAGATATTCTCCAACTAGTAAATTGTGAAAGTAAATACACAGGCAGTTTTCTGAGGAAGAAATCCAAGCTATCAATAGGCATATGAAAAAGTATTCCAAATAATTAATAATTTGGTGCTGTTCAGTCATTTCAGTTGTGTCCAACTCTTCGTGACCCCATTTGGGGTTTTCTTGGCAAAAATACTGGAGTAGTTTGCCATTTCCTAAAAATTAAAGAAATAAAAATTAAAGCAACTGGGAGGTTCAAATCCATTGTACTGGCAAAGATGATGAAAATGACAAATGTTAGAGAAGCTGCAGAATTAATGCACTGTTGGAGCTATGAATTCAGCCATTCTGGGAAGCAATCTGGGAATATGCCCAAAAAGTTACTAAACTGTGCACACTCACCTTCTGACTTAACACTACTTAGGCCTTAGGCCTCTTAACAACTACTAGGCCTATACCCCAAAGAAATCAAAGAAAGAGAAAAAAGACCCATATAGACAAGAATACAGGGTGTTCCAAAAGGCTTAGTGACATCTTATACAACTAAAGCTTAGAACGGCACTAAAGACTTTTGGAACACCCTGTATTTATATTAGCTCTTTTTGTGGTGGCAAAGAACTGAAAACTAGAAGATACACCTTCAACTGGGGAAAGGCTGAACAAATTAGAGTACATGAATGTAATGGAATACTATTGTTCTATAAGAAATTATGAAGACATCATTTCAAAGAGATTGTTTCAGAGAAAGTTAGGAAGGCTTACATGAAATAATGAAGAATAAAATTAATAGAAGCAAGAAAACAATTTCTACAACAAAACACAAAGACAAATAATTTTGAAACACTTAAGAACTCTCACCAACATAATGACAAGTTAGTGAATAGTGGATGGTAAACTATGCTACCTATCTCCTAATAGGTGATAGAGTCAGGAAATAGATGGAGACATTTATTTTTTGGACATGGCCAATGAAGGGATTTGTTTTCCTTGATTACTTCATATTTGTTACAAAGGTTTTGTTTCTTCCCCCAATGGGAGCAAATAAGAGCAAGATAAAGTATTTCATTGATTGAAGAAATTAAATTAGATTTTTGAAAACATATATTGATGCTCCCTCAAAATGAAAAGAAAAAAAAACTCATGCCTTGCCACACCTCAACCTTCTCCCTCCTCTGTGCCTAGGTCTGCTAAACTTAGCTAATACTGCTAAACAAAGTTAGAAGTCACACAACCATACTGGTTGTGTTTGTTGCAAACTAATGTTATTGAATCTTAATTCGGACTTCACTGAAGCAAGACAAACTTTTTCCTCTCTCCTTAAGCATTCCACAGCACCCCTATCCCTGAACCTTCTTATCTGAGATATTTGCCTCACACTTAATGAAAAACATAAAAGCAATCTATGGGGAGCTGCCTCTTTTTCCCTCCTCTTTATCTCACAATCCCTCCTCCTCCTCCTCTCAAAAACCTACTGAGAATCCTATTCACCATTTTCTCCTTTTCTCCAGGCTCTGATAAAGAACTGGACATTCTACTTCCCAAGGTGAAAGATGCTACATCTGCCCTTGACCCCATACCATTCTGTCTTCTCCAGCTAACTGCCCTTTCAATATTCTCCTTCCTCCTTCTCTTCCACAGTCTGTGTCTACTGGTTCCTTCTCTCCTGCCTATAAACACACCCAAATCTCTCTTAAAGCCCTGGCCAGATTCCATCACCCCTGCAAACTGCCATCTTATAACTTTCCTCCCTTACCAAAGTAACTACTTGAAAATGCCTTCTACGCTGGGTGCTTCCATTTCCCTTCCCCTCCCCTTCTTAATTACCTATAACCTGACTTCAGAACTCATTCCTCAAATGAAACTGATATCCAAAGTTACTAATGATCTCTTAATGGCCAAAACAAATCAACTTTTCTCACTGTTCATCCTTCCTGATCTCTCTTCAGGATTTGAAATTGTTGACCATTCTCTTCCCCTGGACACTCTTCCCCATCTGAATTTTACTGACCTTGCTGTTTGCTGTCTCTTGGCTCTCCTCCAATCTGTCTGACTTGCTTCTCAGTTTCCTTTGCTGATTTACTCATCCATGTGATTGAACTCCAAAGTTCTGTCGTGGGCTCTCTTCTCGCTACATAATCTCATTCGTCGGCTCCCCCAAATGCAGTTACCCTCTCTATGCAGATAATTCCCAGATCTATATATCTAGTCCCAGTCTACTCCTAAGCGCCATCCCTACGATACCACTTGATTATTAGATACTTCAAACTGGATGTCCCATAGATATCTAATTCATCATGTCTAGAACAGAATTAATTATCCTTCACCCTAAACCCACCCCTCTTCTAAATTTCCCCATTACTATACCATCATTACAGCCACTCAGGTTTACAACTTCAGGGTTATCCTCAATTCTTTACTCTTTCCGCATATATTCACATTTAGTTGCCAAGTCTTGTTTATTTCTCCATGACATCCTTCATATATGTGCCTTATTCTTCACTCAAACAACCATCACACCAGCTCAGGCTCTAATCACCTCTCACCTGAAATGGCTGCCTTTTTGGCCTCTATGTCAAGCATTTCCTCTTACCATTCCCTCTTCCTCAGAGCCACCAAAGTGATTTTCCTAAAGAATAAGTCGGATAATGTCAAGCCCCTACCCAATAAATTCCAAGGTCTCCCTATTGCTATCAGGATCACCATCACCACCTCTGTTTGGCATTTAAAACTTCTCAATGTGAATCAGTCCCACCTTTCCAGTCTTTTTACATATTACTTTCCATCACACCTTCTGCATCCAAACATACTGCCCTATTCTTACTGTTCCACACATATGTTCTTCCATCTCCAGTCTCCATGCCTTTCTTTGCATTAGCTGTCTCTAATGCCTGTAATACACTCCTCCCTCATCTCTACCTTTTGAAATAACTGGTTTCCTTCAAGACTACTTGGAGTGGTACTTTCTACAGGAAGCCTTTCTTTCCTGATCCAATCCTGCCTCCCTCCTCAAACAACTTTGTATATTCATTATATACATACATGCATATACACATATGTATGTTAACCACAGAAGTTAAGTGACTTGCACAGGGTCATACAGCTAGTAAGTATCTAAGGCTGGATTTGAACTCAGGTCTTTCCAGATTCTAGGCCCAATGCTCTACCCACTGAGTCACCAAGCTGCCTCTTAGTGGTCTCCCAATACATCCTGGTGAATATCAGGCCACTGGACCCAGATGGCTCTGGAGGAGAAAGTGAGGCTGGTGACCTTGCATAGCCCTCCCTCACTCAAATCAAAGTCAACTGCAAGTCATGTCATCATTTCCCTGATGTCATGGTCATCTTCGAAAATGAAGGACAAACACAAACTATGAGTAGTAGCCTCTCTCTCTCTTTGCTCTGCCCAAAGGAAGGTACATTTCAATGGCTAAAGGCTGCCTCTGTAACTTTGGGTTTACTGGCTAGATTTCTTTCTCAAGAAACCCAACTCACTCTGGAACTCAAGATTGGACAATAGGTCCCTGTCCTCCTAGCACAGAGTGAATGTGAAAACTAAATAGTAACTGTTTATCTTTTGGCCAGGAACCCTGAGGGTTTTCCCCTCCCACTTTGATTTTTTTTTTTTGAGTTTTGATTAAAGGGGCCATCCCTTGATTGACTTCTTAAAGAGGCCTATTCACTGAATGGGCATTACCTCACTCAAAGTGAGAACCTGAAAAGACCTTACCCTAAAGGGCCAGCCCCTCACAGGAGCAATGCATCCTGTACCATCTCTAGTCATCCTGGCGAATAGCAAGTCACTGGACCCAGATGGCCCTAGAGAAGAAAGTGAGGCTGGTGACTTTGCACAGCCCTCCTTCACTCAAATCAAAGTCAACTACAAGTCATGTCATCATTTCCCTGGTGTCATGATCCTCTTCAAAAACAAAGAACAAACACTATATATATACTTATGTACATGTTGTAAACCATCTTAGAATGTAAATAAGTTCCTTGAGAGCTGGGATAGCTTCACTCTTGCCTTTATATCCCAGCAATAGGCACAGGATAAGCACTTAACAAATGCCTGTTGACTAACTGAATATACTTCACACTAACTATGAAAACTCAGAAAAAGTACAAAAACAAGGCAATTTGTTAGGGACTGACAGGCTATCCACTTCCAATATAAATAATTCAGAAAATACTTACTAATTGTCATTGATTCTGGCACAGGTGTGGAAGGCAAGAGGCTGTTTAAAGGACTCCCTTGGACTGGAGGACTGGCTTCCACACTGAATTTTTTTGAAAGAGAGAGCAGTGTTAAATTCTAACATTGTAGAATTCAAAACAAAATCTAGACCTCGAAGACTATTAAAAAGATGAAAGTCTACTCAAATATCAAGTGACACACATTAGTTGAGGAAGAAGATTCAGATATATAAAAATAGCTAGCTAACGTGGCATTAGCCAATAAAATGCAAAAGAGTCTCTTTGTTCTAAAAATAATAACAATCTTTGGAAGTAAGCACCGATAAAGACAGTATTAATACTTTGGAGCACAATGCCTTTTCACTCATATTAGTTTGTCTGAGTAGTACAAAGATCACCAGACTTTCCAGTCAGATTACCTGGATCTGAGGCCTTGCCTCTGTCATTCATTAGCTGTATGACTTTGGGCAAATCACCTAGCCTTGCTAAGTTTCTGTTTCCTCATCTATAAAACGAGGATAATGTTATCTGCACTACACGTCACACAATGTGGTGATGTACCTAAAGCATTTTGTGATCAATATCATATAAATGTTAGCTATTGCTGTTATTATTACTGTTATTACACTTCTATGGGGAAAATCCTCAAAAAGACTGTATTGATAGAAAAACTATGAACCAAAGAAGTTAAATAACTTACTTAGGATCAAAAAATCTATCAATTAAAAGTCAGGAATTAGAACCAATATTTATTTCCCAATGCCCACTTCTGTATTTCACCTACTCAAATGTGTTGTCAACATGCCATTTACTTAAGAGATGCAAAGGCTGATTAACATCCCAATCTATTCTATCCTATGCTGGTCATACGCAGGTCTCAAGAGCTCCCTTCTATCCCGTCTATCCATTACTCTGCTGAACCTGTCCACGATGTTATCTATCATACTTATAGTAAGGCAGTACTACTCAAAGAGGAACTGGAACCAAAAGTGGGTTATGTGGATAGCATGACTCTTCATAAGGAATCTCAACAGGAAAAAAAAAAGGTTTATATATCCCCTGGATGAAGATAATTTAATAACCATAAGGAGAATAAAGAGAGAAGGGAAAGGGACAAGAGGGAGAGAGTGGGGGGAAAAGAAATCTGGACATCCTTTCACTTTCATTAAGAGAACACATGAATAAGTAGTCTTTAATCTCAGAAAAGTAAAACACTTTCCAATGACTATATTAAGGTTTTAATTCCAAAGAAAGCTAATTTTTGTTACATGAACCTGTATTGAAGTTCAGGGCCAGTGAGAATGCTGCTCTGGGGTCCACTGCCATTCTCCAGGTTATTTAAGGTGGCATCTGTAGAATATAAATCAATCAGAATGAGAAAACTCAAACAGTGCATGGAAGCAAAATAATCATCTGCTCACATACTGAAACGGCTGGCTTATTTCTGGCTTCATTTACACACAGCATTTTATTGACTGCCCATTTTCATTTTTATATCCATAAAGCATCCTGGCACAATAGGAAACGAGCTCCCCTGGGGGAGGAAGACGTGAGTCAAGTTGCCCCTCTGACGTATAAGTGACCCTAAGCAGGTCACTTAAAGTCTCAGTCCCTAGACAATTCTCCAGAACTATAAAGTATACAATAGTTGGAAATCTACACTGGCATAGGAAGTTCCTTCACTGGAATTTCCCTGTATCAATGATTTCACAGGTCCAAATTTTTTTTTAAAAATCCATAATCTTAAATTTGATCTTGTCATCGCTAACCCTGAACTGTGAATTGTTCCCACCCAGAGACTGCCTGTATCCCCATTAGGAGTAAGAAGGCATTTCGGGTCAATCGTAAGGACTGTGGAGTTATGACAGAATACAATCCAGCCAACCTTCAGCAATCAGCAAATATGGCCTGCTGATACCAAGCCACACCATACGGGAACTTGGTTCCCATCTGCAAGCATGTAAAATCAACACTGGAGGGCAGTACAGTCTAATTCATTAACATTACCTGGTCTATATATAAAGTTCCATTAAGGCAACAAAGGCTGGGTTTTTTCGTTTGTTTGTTCATCTTGGTGTTAAAGAAAGTGTCCTCAAATTCATTTGCATTTTGAGGAGGCATTCACAGGAAATGCTGCCATAAATAAATTCTAAGATACAGCAGTGAAAGAACATTAGTGATTTTCATAAATAGATTTGTGGCTGCTAAAGTATCATTCCAAGAAAAATTATTTTTGAATAAATCAGCCTCTGCATGTTTATTGCATAAATCATATGCCACAACTTTCACTGGTACTACAACCAATAGATATCACAGCGGTATCCAAAACATCTAAATAACAGTTCAGTGAAAAAACAGCTGGAAAATAAAGGTAGCTATTAAGGAGTATCAAGACAACTTCATTACTTGTTCCAGCCATTCTTTCTCTCTTCCTCTTTATATAGTCTCTTATTATCTATGGTCTCTCTGTCGATTTCCTTAAACCCTACAGACATGATCAGGTCTACTTATGCTTTAAAAATTCTCACTGGCCCCTGCCATCCCCTCAAAGTACTGTCCTACCTCTCCCTTCCTTTTCACCGTCAAAATCCAGAAAGAATTATCTATTTGGCTTCCAACTCCACTAGTTGACCAAAACTGCTCCTTCTAAAGTTACCAACTATATCTTTACTGCTGAATTCAACAGCCTTTTCTCAGTCATCATCCTCCTTATTGTTTTACATCTTTTGATATTGTTAACCACCACCATTTCCTAGACACCCTCAACTATCCTGGCATCCAAAACACAGCTCTCCTGATTCTGCACCTACCTATCTAAATGTTCCTTCTCAATCTATCTATGCTGAATCACCATTTGTTTCTCTTCTCCTCTCCAACCCCCCACCCCCACCCCCCAATGTTTCTCTCAAGGCTCTTCCCTGGGCCCTCATCTTCTCTCTCTAAACTTGCCTTCTTGGAGATCTCATAACCTCTTCACAGATGACAGTATCTATATATCTAGTCCTAATGAGCTTCTTGATCTCTAGTCACACATCATCAACTACTTGCTGTATATCTCCATTAAACTGATCTGCAGAAATCTCAAATTCACCACGTCCAAATTAATTATCTTCCCCCTTTAAACCTGCCCCTCCTCCAAACTTCCCCTTTCTTTCAGGGTACTATCATCTTTCATCTCAGTTACCCTTGACATTTCTCCCTCCCTTACCACTCATATCTAATCATTTGTCAGGACTTGTAGATTCTTTCTACCTTCATAACATTTCCCATCCATCCCTTTCCCTCTGACACAGTAGCCAGCCTAGCAGGTTGTTGTGAACCTTGACTATTCTATTAGGCACCTAATTGTCCTCTCTGCTTTTAGACTGTCCCCTCTCTGATCTAACCTTCACAAAGCTGAAAGAGAGTCTTCATAAGGAACAAGTCTGACCATGCCATTCCCCTTCTGAAAAACCTTTAGTGATTCCCTATGGGCATGTAGGATAAAATTCTCATTCCTCAGAATAATAGTTAAACTCCACTGCAGATATGGTTCCTCCTTATTCCTTATTACATTAAATTTATATTATAGAAACAAACTGGAATATTAGTTGTTTCTCAAACTCCCCAGTCCATTTTCTACCTTGAGGCATATATGTTGCATGAGTCAGCCCTCACTCCTGGAATGCAGTCCCTCTTCATCTCCACTTCTCTCTTCAAGACTCAATTCAAATGTCATTTTATAGGTGGAATCTTTCCTAATCCCCACAAATGTTTGTGCTCTGCCACCTCAATTTTTCTTGTAATATATGTTTATATATTTTTCTCCCAGAAGAATGTAATTTTCTGGGAGCAGTAATTGCTTCATTTGTGTCTGATATGGCATGCAGGAGTTTGGTAGAAAGAACATTAGGCACTTTTAATAAATTTTCGTGGAATTATTGAATCAGAGGGTCCAGTCCCACATACAACTGTATACACTAAATTACCAATGTGTACAAGAAATGGGTACTTCTGAGTTACTGCCTCCAGGCCAGCCAACAAGCCCTATGAGCACCATTAACCAAGATGACTAGAGCTATTTTTGATGAGGAGTCACTCAGTGGAAACACAACAATCAGTTTCTACTTCCACAACATTTCTCACATATATCCCCATTTCTTTCCTCACAAAGCCACCAACACAAGTTCAAGCCCCATCAGCTCTCATCTGACCTTCTAAAGTTAGCCTCTTAATTGGTCTCCCTGATCTCACCTGATTTCACAATCCATACTCCACTGTGCTGCCAAAGTAGTTTTCCTAAACCCTAGGTCTGACTATCACCCTCCTACCTATATTACCTCCAAGACTCTATATGACCTCCAAGATCACATACAAAGTCCTCCAGCAATTAAAGCCCTTCACAACCTGGCCCCTTCTTACTTTTCCAGGCTCCTAAACACTTTCTTCTCCTCCACATACTCTATGATCCAGCTACACTGGCCTAACTTGACACTTCTCGTATACATCACACTATCTCCTGTATCCATGCTTTCTCACAGACTATCCCCGATCCCTGGAATGCTCACCCTCCTACCCTCTGACTCAATTTCCCTAGCTCCCTTCAGGATTCATCTCAAATCCCACCTTCTGCAGGAGGCCTTTCACAGCTGCTGGTGGCTTCCACTCTCAGATCATACTACTCCATAGATACTTTGCATGTATATGGTTATATGTGAGTTCCTTGAGGACAGGGACTGGTTTCGCAGTTCTTTGTAACCACAGTGCTTAAACCAGCACATGGAACATAATAAATGCTTAGTGACTGAATAAGAAATCATTGTGCTTACCAACAAGGCAAACAATTAATTATCTATACCCAAGCACCTAAGTTGGTGACCTTGACAAAGGGAATATACAAAAAATTTAAAAAGCAAGTGTGATCAGCACTTAGAGATAATGACCAGAAAAATCCAGAGCCAGGCAACATAACACCAAGTCAAGGATTTCTGCACAGCCATGAAGGAACAGATCAACATTCAAAACAGATCTATGTGGAAGGTTTTTTTCCTTTAATCTAATTAATTTAATAATTTGAACTTCAAAGTTCAATTAATTGTAAATGTAAGGTTAGTTGATTTTGTTATGGTTTAAAGATAAGTTCACAATGATTTACCTTTTTGGTTTGGGTTTTTGGGTGTTTGTTTTTGTTTTTAAGAATCCCAAAAGAACCTTAAACAATTCATTAAATCTGGGTCCACAGAAAGTACAATTGATTTCCCTTTGAAAGGATTTAGAACAAAATAAGGCTGGAGTAAGAAACCAGGCCCTTATCTCCCTATTTTAACTGCCTGAGTGACCCTGCGCAAGTACTTTATTCTATTGGTGCCATAGTTCAAAGAACAAGAAGACGATAAGTAAAATCAGGAACAATTTTATGTTAGTCCTTCACAAACAGCTGCGGAAGCACAACAATAATGAAAGAGACTATTCAAGCAGAACTACTTTCTATTTCTCTAGCACTATTCACCTACTTTGTATTTCTTTCCATTCATTTTCTTTACATTTATGCTGTATAGACATACATAAACTTCTCGTCTTTTTTTTGGAACATAAGTTCCTTGTGACTAGGAGATGTTTTATGCATCATCTTTCATCTCCAGTGCCTGGCCTAGGAACTTACTAAATGTTTATTGATTGAATTTTATTGTATCAGCTCACTGACGATCTTCTCCCCTTGCTATGAGGTGCAGGTGAACTATTTATAGCGGGAGATGAAACACATCCGAGGTTGCCTAAGTTCAACAATTCATTAGTAGAGTCAGCATTAAAAAGCTCAGCTGTCTTAACATCTAATTCAGACTAGGGGAACCTCAAAAAGCTCCACCACCCAGGTGGAGTCCCAGGAACACCTTTGTTTGCTGTCCTCTAAACCCAAAGTCTTCCCGGTGGAAAAGAAGGCCATGTGCACCAAGTTTTACCTCTCACGATGCTTAAGGGTCTTCTTTAGTAAGGCTCTGGCATATGTTACAAAGTCACATTCTCCCTTAGACCCAAAACTTCTGGTTCAGGACGGACCTGTGATTTTACTGATACAAGGAACTCCTAAGAAAGAAACTCACTCAGCAGCTAGGCTGTAGCTTCAAGAGTTGCCTGAGGCACTCACTGAGATATATCAAAAGACTTGCCCAGGGACACACAGTCTATAGAAGTCAGAGGTGGGGGGATTCAAGAGGCAGCCTTCCTGACTTCGAGGCCAACTAGCTCCCCACAGTGATACCACACTGTCTCTACTCAGAATCAAAAGCTTTTACAGATAACAAAGAGACAGGAAATAACCCACCTGCTGGGGCATAAGATCCCACTCCACTGAGAGGAAAAAGGACATCAGAATCACCATGAAGCACCTGCAGGGGAGCCCAGCTGTGCATTTGTGAAAGGCAGGTGTTGCCATCCAGGGGCCTAGGATTGTGAAAGAATGCAGATGTAAATCAGATCTCCTAGCTCCACAGAAGGCTTGCATGATAAACACATCTATTTATCAAGCTTCTCAGAGAAGTAGCCAGGATATGTCAGATCACTGTAACATGTAGTGATAATTTCAAATGCAAAAAGTAGCAACGTGTAATAGATTGTAAATGCAGACAGAACAAGGGCTGTTTTTTCTTTAACTTCTCACTGCAGGATTCAGCAATGCACATCAAATAAATGAACAATTAAGAAATGCTAATAATGATGACAGCATCATTCCATTTTGATGACAGAAGCTAGATTTGTTCTATGCCTAAACTCCAAGTCTCCACATAGAACATTACTTATATATAACCTGAGTACTCATTACTCTCTTTAATCAACATAATCTCAAGATCTGAACTCAAAAGATTAAAATAACAATAATAATAATAATAATAATCTGAGGGAGTATGAATGTCTGTGGTCAAGAAATATTTTCCCACTCTAGGCCTTTTGCTGTAGTGTGTTATAGGTAGTCTCTTACCCACTTATGGGCCAGGCCTCCACAGTAAGAAAAAAGGAAAAAAAATTATCCTCCAACACCCTGGCAAGCCACATATAAACTAGGAAGGGATCACAGTGCCTATATTCTGAATTACTGGCCAACAGCTTGCTTTCCTTTAGCAAAACAAGTCTTTAAAATGAACCTTAATAGCATTTCTACTTCACTCAAGGGTGTCTAACATTCAAAGATGTTCTCTTCATTTGGTCTGTCTACTTGTAATCCTTTTACAAACATCCATCTAGTGTGGCAACTAAACCACTACGCTTAAGACTGGCACATCCATATTATAAGACCATTCGCTTGGCTGTCAGCTTATCAGAGGACCTAATCCAAAATATCATTTGCTGAGCTATTATTACATTTTTCACCTCCTCTTTTTCTAGGATGGTTATGAAGGATTTTTCAAATGGTCTGCCTGTGGCACTCTGGAGAGAGAGTTAACATTTCCTTCAAGCTGATGAACCACTGACACTACAGGCAGCTCTGAGGACATGTAAAGTCACATTGGCTTGTTTGTTTTGTGTTTCTACACATCGCAATGCCAGCTAGTTTGACTTAAGGCTCCCCCTCTTCAATCCTCCAGTCTCTCTCCTCAGCATAACACTGGAGCACAAAAAGGAAGTTCTGGGGCAAGGGAGGAAATATGATTATGATAGTATGTACAAATCTAGAGATAAAGCTATTTTTCTAGGCTATAGAATAGAAATGTTAGTTCCAAAATCAGCCAAATTAAGGACTACAGGAAAAATCAGGGATTTTGAAATAAAACAGAAATGCAGCCTGAAATTTTGGGAAAAGGGGGATACAGGAAACTAACAGTGAAGTACTGGAAAGATCACTGTCTTTGAAGTCACAGAGACTAGGTTCAAATTCCACCCAACCTTCACTAAGTCTCTAAATCTCCTGGGCTTCAGTTTCCTCATCTACAAAATAAAGAAGTCCCTTCCAGCTCTGAATCTAGGATTCTAGGATTGTTATGTGACATGTAAAGTCATGTGGCAATGTGCTTTTCAGTCCATTCTTTTCACACCTTATTACTAATAGTAAAAAGAGAGACAGTGTGGATAAACAGATAGAAAAACCAGCTGGGAGCCAGGAAAACCTGGGTTCAAGTTCCATATCTGGTACTTCATGGTTGTTTAAACCTGGGCATTCACTTAACTCTCAGTGACTCCAAATAATTCTCTAAATCTATATACACTTAAGAACAGCGGGTAGATTCACTGGTATTCTCTTTGAGACATCAATTAAATATCCTATTTAAATAACAATGATATTCATAATAACAGTAGCAACTTAGGTTTGTACAACTCTTTATAAATAAAAAAAGGCACTTTCTCATATATTATCTAGTTTGATCTCAACTACTATTTTTTAAAATTTTTTTATTAATTTATTTTTTTTAGTTAACAACATTCGGTTCCACAAGTTTTTGAGTTCCAAATTTTGTCCCCCTCCTTCTCCTCTCCCCTCCCCTCTCCCCCCAGATGGCATCAATTACTATTTTTGATATAAGTAAGTAGTTCGAGTATTTTCATCTTCATGTTACAAATGTTAAAACTAAGGCTCAGAGATGTTAAGTGCTACTAAAGGTCACATAGCTACCAAGTCCTAGAATGAGAAACAGAAGCCAGATTCTTGAACCCCAAGGGAGGTGCTCTCTTTCAGGGCCCTGCCGAGCTGGGGATGTGCTGGGTTGTGTTGTTATACTCTACACAGTGAAAAGGATGATGCACATTATCCCTACATAGTGATGGTGGTGATATAATGCATTAGGCTAACCAAGCAGGGAAAAAAAGGCTTAGGTTACTCCTACCAGGACTTAAATAAAGTCAAATCTGGTTCCTAAGCCTTCAGCATCCCACACCAGTTTAATGGTACAAAACACAAGTTATTAAACCAAAAATTATATATATGAATGAGCAAAAGAGTCCATGTCAAAATACCACTGCTAATACATTACCTTGAAAAGAAATACCAAATGTACCAGTCTACACCCTTTCCTTGGTACAAATCTGCCCTCCCCCTGCCTATCCAGCCGTGACAGCAAATTAAGAGAAATAAAAGAGTTTTAATGAGCATTTAAAGAGTTCTTTACTAATGACAAAAAGCTTTCTATACACCATATCATTTAATAATCAAAATGGCCCTGTAAGACAGGCAAGAAAGGTATTTTTCTCATTTTACTAATTAGGAAACAGAAGCATAGAGCAATTAAATGACTTGTTCACAATCGTGACAGAAACAGGAAATGAACACAAGTCTCCTGATTCTAAAGTCAATGCTTTTTCCATTATATCACATCTGCCTCTAAAGAAATCTGACCCAAATAAGACAGCAGACAAAAAGTGACACATTTCCCAAGAATGTCAAAGTATCCACCCTTAAATGTTGAATAGTAACCTCAGAATAAGCTCCTTTCCTCTGATTAACTCTCGGGAAGGTGGAAAGACAATTCTTGACCTGCAAATCAAAGTACTGGAGATGAACTGAGCAGCACTCAAAAAAAAGGAACAGCTTAGATTCTTATCTCTACCAGATGTTTAAGACTGAATCTGAAGTACTTACTCAGTATGGAACTCTTTTCTTTAAAAAAACAAACTCAAACTCACTTCTCAGAAGCCTCAGTGTGACCGTCCATGCTTCTCTGCCCCAGTGGTTTTCCATAAACTTCGTCTTCATTTTCATCAATATCTTCATCATCGATACTCTTCACGTCCAGCTTCTGGTACCCGTACTCCCCATTAAAACACAAGGAATCAACTTTCCAAGAGCTGCTACTCTGGCTTCCATTAGAGTTTGGCCCAAAGGGGCTTTCAAAAGCAGCTGTGATGTTAACTGATGATCGATCCGAGTTTTCTTCCGAGCTTTCCCCCGCTCCACCCGTCTTTTTAAAAACGTCCCCCAAGGTCTGCTCATCTTCTTCATCATCAAATGAAATTATATTAGTCACCTTCTTTTTCTTTTTCCTATCCTTTTTACATTTTGCATCTGTCAAAAGAAAAAAACATATTACGAGAAAAAGTCTTCAGGACAACTGAAATACCATCTTATCCATGGCTTGTGACAATTCCCTAAATCTGCTGAAAAACATATAAAAACAATTTTTAAAAAACCTAGATGATTCAGAACCAAAAAGTCTACCCTTCTATTTCCGAAGGCTGAATGTGTAGCATGTTTATTAAATAATAAAGTAATCCTTAACAGAATATATCTATCCAATGAGCACTGTCTTCTATAACAATCATCCCAAGAAACTGTATACTTATCTAAACAATACTATCATTACTTAAAACATTTGGCCAACTCCTCCTTCAGGTTACCTTCTGGGCTAGCTTATGAGCTTTGCAAGAAAAATCAATGTTCATTATATCATCATCATAGAAAGTTCTTATTCTTGTTTTTACCACAAACCAGATTTGCTACTGTTATCACCCATCGTATCTACTAGATTTGGGTAGAAATGATGCTTGGTCTATTCCAAAAGGCAAAAGGCAAAGATGTTCTACTCCTAAAGACATTTTTTTAAAAATATGCCAAAGGCTCTAAACGCAATTTCCAAAGAACTTCTCCCCAAATGTTTTAAGAAATAACATGTTTGGAATAAGTGTAGCGCCTCCCAAAGGCAATAGCCCAATAGAGCAAACCTCAATTGGATATACAAATTCTAGTGTGCTTGTTTAAAAAATCAGCCCTATTGCTTTGTGCATTCAAAAAGATGGTTGCGTCTGTGATTCTTTTCAAATCTCCAGTAACGAAAATTCTATGTTCTGGCTTATCAGCTAAAAGAAGCCTGAGCATCAAATCTCAAGTCAGAAAGGCCACAGAATAAGCTACCTTTTTTAAAAAGCCAATGTTAAACTGATGCTGAGTGAAGTGAGCAGAACCAGAACAACATTGTACACAGTAACAGCCACACTGTACAATGACTAACTTGGATAGATTTATCTCTCCTTAGCAATGCAAGAATCTAAGACAACTCCAAAAGACTCATGATGAAAAATGCCGTCCACCTCCAGAAAAATAACTATGGAGTCTGAACGCAGATTAAAGCATACCATTTGCTTTCTTTTTTTTTCTTTTTTTGTTTCTTCTTTCTCATGGTTTCTCCCACTGGTTCTAATTCTTCTTTATAACATGACTAATATGAAAATAGGTTTGATATGTACATGTAGAGCCTTTATCAAATTGCATGCCATCTTGCAGTGGAGGGAGGGGAGAGATGGGGAGAAAATTTGGAACTCAAAATCTTCTGGAAGTGAATATTGAAAACTAAAAACAGACAAATTAATTTTTAAAACATGGGGAAAAAGCCAATGTTAAATATTTCCAACATCAGAAAGTAAGAGTTTAGCTATCAGAAAGATGAGCCCATGACAAAACAAAACACATATTTAGTCCACAGGTCATGATTTGCATACATCTTTGGAAATTCCAATCTGGCTACAGTTAAATTTTAAGAATCACAGAACACCAGGAGTATGACTCCAAACACATGAGGGTCCTGAATTCCTGATTCTGATCATGTAATACCTGAGATTGCCACCCTCCCCAATAACTGGAAGACCATGACATTTTCAAAGAAAAAAAATCTCAAAGCATAATTACAATATTTAGGGAAGGGGAACGATGAAGGGGGCAGGGGTATATCTGAAAATTACTGATGTAAAAATAAAAAGTATCAATAATTTTTAAAATAACATCTATGTATATGTAAAATGCACATATATTATAGCACTTGTAGGAGAAAGTCTAGATAATATAAATTAAGCAAGAAGAGAATGGTACAATTACAACAAATTGGGAGCCACTGCCCATGCCCTTCACTCAGATTCTTTTTATATACATTGATTTTCCAATGATATTTCTAAAATAAACCCAATGGCTAAAGCAGCTTTTTACCAGGATACTGTAGTACAATTTATGCCTTTAATTTTCACTACAAAGAGGGACAATTCAAATCCCTCTGTCTAACCTCATATCAGTCTCTGATGCTCATCCTCACCAAGATACTTACCAGTATTGACATTCCTGGATACAACTGGTAAAGGGTCAGATTCCTGGTCTGGTTTTATTAGGATGGAGACAGCAGTAGATGCTGTGATCTCTCGAAGAAGGCTGCTCACACCTTGGGTGGATTCTTTCAGCAAGGAGGTCACATTCTGAGTAGATTCCTTTAGGAGGTCAGAGACAGTTGGAGTGTATTTACTCTGTCCATTCAGGTCCTTGTTGTCGATATTGATTGCAAAGAGTATAGAATTCAAACCTGATGACAAAGAAAAAAGGTCTGCTAACTGGAGCATTTATTTCTAAGCATACATCTTTAAATATAACAATAAAGAAAAGCAAGAACTTCTATTCAGGCTACCACCTGCATTATAATTATAGAACATACACTTAACCTTTAAAAGTTATTTTTTTCAAAAATCTTGTCCCTAAAGTGGAATTAATATATACTAAGCATACAAGCAACTGAATCCCCTCTAACTTGGCTTTCAGCAGCTATAGCCAGCCCACTTCAGGCCTTACCTCCACCAGTACACTGTTAAAATAGGTGCAAATAAGAAGCAAGAAGGGGAAGATACTTGGGCTGATTTCTATCAATATGACCTATGTGTGCAGGCAAATACTGATGAAACACTGAAATTTTTGGCTTATATAATGGTCTGTCTTAGACTCCATAATATGGAGAACCTGTAAAGTTTTTAAAGTATTATGAAAAGTAACAGTAATTAAAAGATTTGGAGCTCTCTTCTTTATTTTAGTTGCATTAACTTCTGAGGTTTTTTTTTTAAAAAAAAGGAGCTCTCAAAAGTCAAAATAACAATTTGAGCCACAAAAAAATGAGTGAGATTGCATGCTACATCTACTATATTATTTATTTGCCATGTTATTGAATTCTTGTTCAGCAAACTAAGAGTTGCATTTCATTACACGAGAGTCAATAACAAATGTATGTATTCTAGGGGCACTGAAGAACTGGGAAAAGTCTCAATCTCCCTTCTAATTAAAAAGAAGCTAGTAACTTCACTTTTACAACTTATTTCAGGCTAACTGCCACTTTTCTTATGGAAATAATTAACCAGTCCAGGAAAGCCTTTAAATCAGGATCTATTCACTATTGGCTTTAAGACTCTAGGGCTTACCAGCTGCCATGGTAGGAAGCATGCTAGACCGTTCTTCATCCATCACAAAGGCCCACTCTTCATAGAAAATGCTGCCAAACAAAAGAGAAACACAAAACAATCTATGGTAGACTGCCTGTTTTGGAAGCACTTTGAGAAATGGCTATTTGATTCTATAAACTAACTGGACAAATTAAAAGAACACCTAGAAGCCTCATTTTAGTTCTTATGTATCATAATTCTTGCTAAAATGGATGTTGTACATGTAGAGATATTTGATGGGTGGCAGGTTCTAGTAATTCAACAAAGGATAATTACAGAATCTGTAGCCCATAGGTCCTGTGACTTCCTGGCTGGTCTCTTGGGAGGCCAAACCATGAAGAACTAAAATAGATATTACATGTAAATGCAGTACTTAGCTTTAGACTGAGAGTCTCAGACATAAGGGTAACTAGCATACAAAAAATCCTTCTGAGAGACAGACCAAGACCCAGAAACCACAGTAGAACTACAAAATGGGGCTACTGGTTCTGCTAATTGAAGAGAAGCAAATAGATAAAGCTGCCTGAGACCTCTACAGGCCCTTTGAGCCTTTTTAAAAAAACAGTTCTGGGGGTTGGGGCCAAGAGAAAGAGGGCGACCTGTGATTTCATCAATGTTGGGAGCCCAGTGAGGAACTCGCTCTACCAATGCTGATGAAAATGTTCTCTGCAACTTATTTTTTGCAGTCTTACAGTCACAGAGAGTAGCCTGGGCCACTGAGAAGAGATAAAGTCACATAGCCAGTAAGTGTCAGAGGTGAGACCTGAACCCAAGTACGTCCTTATTCCAAGGCCGGCTCTAATTTCATTATGTCAATCTGAGATTCTCTCTCTCTCTCTCTCTCTCTCTCTATCCCTTCCCACCCCTCCTTCTCTCTCCATATATGTATGTATGCAAATGTCACACATACATAATATAATATATATTCATATGCAATATTCCAGAGAAAACTTTGAGTACCAAGAAACCACTAGAAGAGTCTATGAGGCACATGTAGCTCTCAGGATGATACATGAGTGCTATACTAGTTCAGCTAATTTAATTTAGCCCTAAGGGACATAATAAGCTTGGGTAAGACGTGAACCCCACCCTCAAGGAGCTCTCAGTCAAGGATCAATATAGATACAAATACATATAACTATATTACACATTATTTCACAATAAGGATGTTGTTGTTGCCGCTGTTCTGCCCTTTCAGTCATGTTCGACTTTTCACGACCCCATTTGGGATTTTCTTGGCAAAGATACTGGAATGATTTGCCATATTCTTCTCCAGCTCGTTTTACAGATGAGAAAACTGAGGTAAAAAGCTGGTTAAGTGACTTGCCCAGGGTCCCACAGCTAGTGTCTGAGATTGGATCTGAGCTCAGGAAGGTAAATCTTCCTGACTCCAGGCCTGGTACTCTATCTACTGCACCACAAAACAGTGTTTTGGGAGATCCACAGGAGAAGGCTGACATTAGGCTGTGCGGGGAGGGTAAGGTCACAGAAGACTTCAGGGAAAGTTTCAAGGAAGAGGTAAAATCAGAGCTGAGCTTTAAAGGACAGGTAGTACTTCAACAGGTTAAGTAGGCAGGAAAAAACATTCTAGCCACAAAGGTGAAAAAGGACAATGTATGCTCAGGAATAAAGGATATCCAGCTTGACTAAAGTGTAGAGTACACAGTAGCGAATAACTTAAGAGAAAGCTAGAAAGGTAGGTGGCACCAGATTTTGAAGAGCCTTGAATGCCAGACAAGAACTTTGAACATACTAGATATGTAATATAGAGGCAATGAAGTCGGTTTTTTTTAACAGTGGGATGATATAAGCTATTAGATTTGTGAGGACAAATAAAGGAGGCCAGAAGACCTACCAGACAATTTCATGTCTGAACTGATGAACCAGCCATCTGGCAATGTGGAAATTAAAAGGTATCCCTTCTTTCTGAGGCTAACCTTTCTACTTAGGATCCTGTCTCCTACTGACTATGGACATTTGCTCCTTAGCCCCATTTGCATCTTTGATCTCATCTTCTTCACTGGCTCTTTCCCTTTTGCCTACACACATGCTCTGATCTACCCTTTCCTTAAAAAAAAAAAGCAGCTTTTCCTGTTTGCTGTCCACACACTAGTCTCTGTTTCCCTTCACTACCAAACTTCCATAAAGAGAATCTTATGGAATATGACACATCATGAGTTCTACCTTCACCTGAATTAAAAGTACTCAAGAAGATTAAGTGACTTGGGGATTTTGTTAAAACAGTATTATGAAATCAGAAAGAGGACTGGACTAATGGATGTAGAAGATCCCTTTCAAATCCATGATGTGATATCACAGATATTCTGTATTTGTTACTTCCATCTCAACGTTTACAATATGGCTGCTGTCCCAACTATTATACTACTCTCTCAAAGGAAAACTGCTTTTTATCAGTTCACATCTATCCTTTCATCTTTATAGCATTTGATCCTACTAACAACCTCTTTCTTCCCTGGTATTTTCTCTTCTCTTTGGATCCACAACAGTGGACTCTAATTCTCTCCCCTCTTCTCTACATTCTCTAGCTTCTCTTCTTCCTCCTGCCTCCAATCAGATTCCTTTCTTCAGCCCTCTTCTCAGTGATCTCCTTTCAACATCTACTCACAAGGCCTCTAAGACAATGACTCAGAATCTCTATTTCCAGCTCCAATATTTCTCCTCAACTCTAGATCTACATTTCCAGCTACCTGATGGATATCTCCACCTAGAGAATGGCTTTAGAGCTCGAAAAAACCTCAATGATAATCTAATCCAACCTCCTCATCTCAAAGATAAGGAAAGTGAGGCCCAGAGAGATTAAATGACTTGACCAAAGCCACAAAGGTTCTAAGAAGCAGAGACAGGATTCAAACCTAAGTTCTCTGATTCTAAATCTAATGCTCTTTCTATTACATCACACTGCCTCTTATCAGCATCTAAAGTTTAACATGTCCAAGCTGAACACCACAATTTTCACCAAAAAAAAACAATTCTTCCAGAAAATTCTGTTTCTGAGAATGGTACAACCACCACTCTCCCAATTGCTCATGTTCAATACCTCAGTCATCGATCTTTAATGCTTCTCTGTCTCTTCCTCTCCACAACTAATCAGTTGCAAATCCCTGTTGATTCTACTTCCAAAATCTCTCTTTCATCGCCTCCTTTCCATTCTGCTACTATCCCACTTTGGGCCTTTGTTACCCTTCAATGACAGGTATTGCAACCACTTAACCAGCCTTCCTAGCTCCAATTTCTCCTATAAATTATATATAGATTAATCTTTCTAAAGCATACCTCTGATCATCCAACTCCTCCCCACCCCCACCAACTTGAAAACTTTCAGTCACATTCCCCTAATAAATTCCAAATCCCTTAGCCTAACTTAAAATTAATTAATTAAGAAATTATTCCAATATATCAAATTGAATTTAGGTTGACAACTCTGCCAATTTGTGATAACACAAAGGGGTAGTGAAAGATGAGGATATTCCCCCTTGTAAGAGCAATAGATGGGAGCTTAATAGCTCTTCACCAATCTTAAATCCAATCCATTTATTAACTCTGTCTTATATCTAACCTCTGAAATCAAAAATTATATAATGGAAAAAGCCTTGGACTTGTAACCAAAAGGCCTGGATTTGAATTCTGGCTTAACCATTTGCTCTACTGTATAACTCTGGACAATTCAATTTCTCAGGAACCTCACTTTCCACCTCTGCAAAAGCAGGATAAAAATGTTAGACAGCCTAGTGCACAGGAAGGTCAAAGGACTTAAAGAAAAATATGCATGAAGTCCTTTTGAATGATAAAACATAACGTAAATGCCAGCTACTATTGGAGCAATGTTAATAGGGATATTAATAAAGCACACAATCTATATGGAAAGGCAGGGCATGAGACTGTATCCAAAATTGTCTCTTCCTCTTTAGTTTCTAAGAATAGGACATTTCAAAATAGCTCAAATTAAACTGTCAGGAAATAAAAGCCACATTCACTTCTAAAGAAAATGGTCTCCCCCACAAAAAGCCCTTGGGCTGTGTCCAAGAGCCAAGCCTTTAGGGCACACCCTGAGAATTCAGGGTCTGTAGGGCTGCTTCAAGTCAATGACCACTCATTTACCTCAATCTAATTTTGTCAGCCAGCAGCATGTGGATGTAGCGCTCCAAGGAATGTTCGTTGAGGGCGCAACGCAGCCAAGCTCGCCCTCTTCCCGCATCTGAGTTGATGTTTCTCAGAGAGTAGAAGCGCTGTAGTTCATGCTTATTCAGAACTTCCTTCACATAGTACCAAAATACAGGCTCTGTAAAAAATAAAGGACACAACCATCATCACTAATGATGCCTAGAAACACTCTAGTCAGGTATATTCATCCTCCTGTGGCACCTGGGTCATCTCAGCTACAAATTAACTTATGAACCATATAATCAGCCCAATCATACCCAATGGCATTCTTTCCACAGAATGCCTCTCTTTCAGGAGAGGACTGGTCAGAAGGAATCTGTTATACATAATTCCCAGGGTACTCAGTCAAAAAGCTGCTTTTAAATACACCTGATAAACTATCTATTCATTTATTACACTTCCAATCTAATGACTCTATCCAGCATAGCCAGTCTTTCTAGAAATTGTAATCACCTACTACTGACCTTGAATGCAGGTGAAACATTTTCCAGCATGTTCTCACCCTTCAATTTAGGAAATTGCTTACTGCTACACAATTTTTCTGTAGCTTGTCATCAGCGATACTTGAGATGATAAGAATTATCCCAGAAGGATTCCTTTGCCACTGACAAATCTAATGCAGTATATTCAAAGTTCAGTTCACCCACGACTTAATTCACACAGGATCCAAAATTTAATTTACGAACTATGATATTGTATACACCGCTATCTCTTGCATTTAAAGACTGAACTAATTCCAAAAGTGGGCAAAGACTTATTGATGACCAGGACCTCTGAAATCCAGCTTCCAAGGAATAGAGACAGAGAGACAGGCAGAGACAGAGACAGAGTGAGACAGAGTGAGACAGAGAGAGAGAGAGACAGAGAGACAGAGAGAGTTAGTAGTCCAACAGCAGCAGCATTTTTAATGCAGTTTGGTTGACAGTGTAAGTCTTCCTAAAGTTGCAATACTTAATTAAAAACAAATGATACCTGAAAAACTACGAGACTCACTCTTAAGTCTAAATCTGATGGGAATCTATTAGTAGAGCAGCTCTAACATGCCCTCCCCACAAAGCTACACAGGAAAGAAAACCCCACCACTTGCCATTCTCATAAAGCAGAGTAAATAAGATCCTCCTGCCTCAGAGAAAATATGAGAACAAGTTTATAACACTACACTACGCTGTTAGCAGTTCATGAGCCCAATGATCAAATTCTAATCCAGATGCAATGGACTGAAGTGCACAGAAAGATTGGTAAAGTAGACCTTCTTCTGAGGGGTCATGAATATTACCTTAATGTATGGTATTCTACAAAAGGAAAATAACTCTAACCCCCGTGCCAGATTTAGGGAACAGAAATGAGGTCACACACATTTAATTTCTGTACTCTCCATAGCATGTCTTGTACATAGTTTGGACTCGGTCAAAACAAATCTCTTTTATGTTTTGTTTCAAGCTTACAATATGACATTTCATTTGATTAGATTTTGCAAAATTTAGGTGACTATTTACTTTAGTAGATATTAATGTATAAAGTTTACCCTGTTTACATAGGGAATACAAAACTGTTGTTCCTTTCTGATTTACCATTCAAAGAAAAAGCATATATAATAAATATAAACACATAACTATATCACATATTCATATATATGCCTCAATATAAAATGAGTATCATATCAAGGAAAATATCTAGAAACTGATTCTACTCTCCCATCTTGGCTCCACCTCAAATATCTAGAAACTGCATAGCTATTACCAATATCCTTAAGAAAACCTGAGCTCAAGATATACAATAGAAACATTTCCCAAATTAACAAACATGGAAAGGTCCTCAATCCTTGTATATGTATTCTCCCTCATTAAAAAAAAAAAAACACCTTTCCTTACTACAAGTTATTTACTTGTTTCTTCCTATCCTTTTAGTTTTTGGTAACCTTCCAAAGAGTTGTCTTTCATTCAAATTAGCATGCATATTTTACAATTACTGACATTTTCTTTCCCCACATTAATATAATTATTTAAAAAATAGAGGATAGAATTTCATTCTTCTTGTTAGCAACTTAATTCCCCAGTTAGAAAAAGGATTAAAAGAAACATAAACTCCTAAATGCAAATTAAGTATCCTTGTCTTCACTGATCTACAGACATTTTCTTTCCTTCATACCTAGAGAATGGCTGTTAACTTTCATCTCCTGGGCACCCCTAGGCCTTATCACTGGCTCGTAGCCCATCTGTTCAAGGCTGGTATTCAAAGAAAATGCATTTATTAATTTCTCTTCCCAGTTCCATTCTAGACTTAACTACTGGGAGTTTCTGCTCCCTGGGTATATCCTTCTGTCAACATGTCTTTGAAATGTCTTCCTCTAAAGTATATTTCATTCTTAATCATTTAATCAATTTATTTCCCCTCTTAATAAATGATTACACCAATTTGAAGTAGACTTTTCAAAATGTTTTACAGGTATTTTTTTTCACAACAATCACTTCCCAATAAATTCTTCTCCATATAGTCCTCTTCACTAAAAAAAAAAAAAAAAAAGGTTGTCAACCATATGATACAGCAATCTCATGAAACAGAGTGTGTAACATTCTGCATCTATAATACATATCTTCTCCAAAAAAAGGAGTTACGTTCCAAAACCAGTCCTTTGGAACCAATGTAGGTCATTGCATTTGAACAAAATTCTGCTGTTTTTAGTGTTATCTTCATTTATGTTACTGTAGTCATTGTGTATTTGGTTTTCCTGATTCTCCTTTTTTTCACTATGCATCAGTTCATACATGTCTTCCCATATTTCTCTAAATACCTCGTGTCTGTCACTCCTTATGATAATATGCTATAACAGTCATATATCACAATTTGTTCAGCCATTCCCCAATTAATGGGCACTTGCTTTGTGTATAGTTTTTTGCTAGTATAAAAAGTATCATTTTAAATTTATTTTCAAATATGAAACATTTCACTTGTGTCTCCTTGTAGTTTATCTCTGCTACTGGGATCACTAAGTCAAAAAGGATGAACAGTTTAACGGTTTTCCTTATAGGATTTTAAATTATTTTATAGAACTATTGGGCTAATTCACAGCTTCACCAAAAATGTACTTCCCACATATTAACCATCTTTTACCACCTTTCCCAGTTTGATAGATGATACTGTTATGTCCTGCCCCCCCCCCTTTCAGTTTCTCCATCCTACCTCAGTTTGTCCCCCGGTTTGTGTCCTCATCTCCACGGAAATGATCGTGCCTCAGCTTGTCTCACTGTTTGCGTCCCCATCTCCACGGAAATCTAATTGTGTTCTTTCCCTTTAAATACTCTTTCTCTTCCCTTACTCGTGGCTGTTCGATTTGAGTAATTACTCCAAACAATCGGGCACTTCAATAAATCCACATCTAAATTTATATCCAGGTCTCACTCGCTTTTTTTCGGCACAACATTTCTAGAGGCCTCAGAGAGATTTGGGGGTGGTCTGTGGCACCCCCAAGACCTGGTCCAGGTAGGGTCTCGTCCTCAGGTAGTGGGCATCTCCTCCTCCAAATTTCTAGGGGGGCCGGCCTCTGAGGCATTCCAAACGTTTCAGAGCCCCTGGAGCTCAAGAGGGAGGAGAACTAACCCATCCCCCAATGCCAACCTGCCCTCTCTTGGGACTTTTGTGGATCCAAAAAAAAAAAAAACCTCTAGGGGAATCCATCTCTGAGACGTTCCAGAGCCCCAGAGGGTAAGTTGAGTCAGGTTTCTGTTTTCTGGTGGGAATTCCCTTCTGGTTCTGGTGGAGATTTGGGGTCGGAAGCAACTTTAGCTGTCAGTAAGGCTGGGAGACAGACCTAATTAGTCTGACAGGCCCACCTTCTGAAAAAGGTACCAATCTCCCAGGCAAGCTGGAGATGGTCCAGGCTCTGCCTGCTCTGGTTTCTGGTATATGTCCCGGGGTGTCTGTCTGTTTTGTGTTTTTATGTCTGTCCATCTGTGCCTGTGTGTGTGTGTGTGTGTCCGTGAATGAGAGTAGCCTGTCAGCTACTGCAGCAGCGGTGGGCAGCAAACTCCCCACCTTGCCCCTCCCTATCACACTGGCATTCTTGAGGAGGGAGCAGAGCAGGCTATGTGTCTATAGTCTGGTTAAAGTTTAACACTGTAAAGAGAAATACCCATAAGTTAAAGTCAAGTTGTGGGGGGAGATTGATTTATGTTGAAGACGGGAGAAAACAGGCTATGTGAGAAAAGAAAGCCTGAGAAGTGTTAAGACCGAGTTCTCAGGGCTCTGGCATAACCTCTGCTCAGAAAAAGGCAGAGTTATCCAAGCAGAAAGACTTAAAGGTAATAGCTCAGGAGAAAAACTTAAAGGTACATGGGAAAAGTTCCTTTGAACTTCTCTACACTAAAAAAAGTTTCAAGATAAGGAAGGGTTAACTCCTCCCTATAGATCAAAAAGGGAAAGAGCTAGAGAGGTATTTCAACCCTTTTTCTGCCTACAAAAAGCAGAAAAAGTTTTTGTGTAATGGGACCCAACCAGAAAAGAAGTGAAAAGTGAAACTGTGTCATTCCTAATTTAATGCTTAAGATAAATTAGAGTTCATTTTACCGCTTGTCACTAAAGTTTACGGAAAAAGGAAAAGAGAGACTATGATAAAAAGTGGAAGATTAGTAAATTAAAATCTTGAGCAAGCAGCTTAGAGTAAAAGGCTTGATGGCCTGAGTTAAAAACTTAATAGACAAAGTTATAGAGAGATGGAAAGGATTATGCCCACCCCTCTTTGGACTAGATCTGTGAGTAGGTTCTATTAAATTTAACATGAATATTGGTCCATTATGTCACTTTAAACTGGCCTGGTTATAACAGGTGATTCCAAATTGTAATAGTATTCTTAATTGTAAAATTATTTAGTATACTGATTGGCAAAAACAAACGTTCAAGTTAAATAGAATTGCTTCATATGTGAATTTTCTCAGATGTGAATTTATGTAAATGGTGATAAGATGAGGGTGAAAATACATCCAGTCAAATTGGTAATTAATTAATTATGATTTTAAAGGTTTAAATACATGACATCTGTTTATGGTACTGTTGTAAGTTCATGTTGCTAGGTAACAACTCTTTGGTTCATCTGTGTTGTTAGAGAAACAATTTCTCTAAGTGTTGTTAGATTGACAATTGTACTGTGAAAATAATGAATGGATTAGGAAACTGTTAAGTCATTTCATATGACCACGTCTTTTAAAGAAGTTTAATTTAAGAAGTTATAAACTTCCAGGTTTTGTAACAGCAGTACTGGGATCCCTATTTGTACAATAAGTTGGGAAAAGCCTGGAACTGGAAGTTTTTACTGAAAAAGAGAGAAGAGTGGAGTCAGAAACTAGCGGACCGCTGAACCTGGCTTTTAAAGTCAGTAAGACTAATTTTTAACAATTGGCTTTTAGGATATTCTTTTAAAAATTAAAATTTTATTGTTAGGTCCAGGTAAAAGCTTTAAAAAGAAAAGGTATTCGTCAGAAACTGCTATTATTGTCAAGTTATAATACCATGGTGAGTTAGCCTCCCTGTACCTCGCCGCGATCTCCCCTCCTTCAACCTGCCCTTCTTGTGCTGAGTCCCTCCTTCATGAGCCCACCAAGTCAGCTTTTGCCAGCCCCCACCTGGACCACCTTTTTTCCCTAGTCCCTGGGGTGTGGGCCCAATCTAACCCTCCTGGCTCCTAGCCACAGCCTCTCCGGTCTCTATTTGTTAGTATCCCATGTCTTCTGAAGCCGACAGGGGCATAGCTCTCTGCTTTTCTCTCCTCAAGTGGCCCTCCCCCAGGACCCAAAACTGCTTTTCTAGCCTACAGACGAATTCGTTCTCTTTCCTCAGTAGCTCTCCATATTTCCCGCCTCAAGGAGGCTGGCATCCTTGTCCCATGCCGGTCCCCCGGAACACCCCTCTGCTTCCTGTTAAAAAGCCTGGCACTTCTGACTTTTGGCCAGTGCAAGATCTTTGAGAGGTCAATAAGCCATCCTTACACCCTCCTCAGCCTCTTGCCACCCACCCACACTGTGTACACTCTCTTGGACCTTAAGGACACTTTCTTCTTCATACCTTTGGCTCCTGCAAGCCAGCCCCTTTTCGCTTTTACCTGAGTCAACCCTTCTTCTGGCTTCTCTGGCCTGCTGACCTGGACAAGGCTGCCTCAGAGTTTCAAAAATTTCCCCACCCTCTTTAATGAAGCCCTTCACCTGAATGTCTTGCCTTTCCTGGAATCTAACCCTTCTTGCTCTTTCATTCAGTATGTTAATGATCTCTTGTTAGCTACATCCACTGAGGTAGGTTGCTTTCAAGCTACTCACTCTCTCCTGTCTCTTTTAAATTCCTTGGGCTACCGCACAGATCTGTTGCACCTCTGTTTCCTACCTTGGGTACTGCCTTGAGGCTGGAAATCTCTCTCTCTCTCTCTCTCTCTCTCTCTCTCTCTCTCTCTCTCTCTCTCTAGCTCATATCCAGGCCATCCTAAACATTCCTGTTCCAACTAAGTCCGTCGACTGCTACATCCTTTGGTTTGCTGACCTTGCTAAACCCCTTTACTCTTCTACTGCTGGGTCTGGCCCTCTAGTCTGGACCCCAACAAAACAAAAACCCTCTGACTCCCTAAAAAGGTCCCTCGCCTCTACCCCTGCATTTGCTCTCCCTGACCTTTGCTAAGCCCTTTCAGCTTTTTGTGGCAGATCAGCCCCTGACCTACCCTTTCTAAGTCTTCTGCCCTTAACTCTGCCACACTCCTTCCTGACTCCCACAATATTTCTGTCTATTTACAAAGAACGGGGCCCCCTCACATCTTCCAGTAGGACAGTCGGCAGGGGGGAGATCCTGGCCCTCCTGGACTCTGTTTGGCTCCCCTCTCAAGTTTCTCTTGTCCACTGCCCGGGCCATCAACTTGGCAACTTCCCTGAAGCAATTGGCAACCACGCAGCCGATGCCGCTGCCTGGGCAGCACCCCTCTCAAAAGCTGCCCCTCTTCTTCTTGTTTCAGACCCCCTACCTCTGCCACCCCTCCTCCCTCCTGTTCACCCTCAGATGATTCCTTCACAGCCAAAAGAAAAAAAGGGGGGGAAGGAGTCTGGGTGGTGAATTTTGGGTGGTGAGTTTTGGGAGATGGCCAAACTTTTGTTCCTGAGGTCTTGGGGAGGGATTGGATGGGAAGACTCCATCAGATTACACCCCTGGCGGGGGGGGGGGGGGGGGGCTACTTAGGGACAGATATTACATCCCTCACTTAGACAACATCCTTACTAGCACAGTCACCAGGTGTGGTCCTGCGCCCAAGTGAATGCAAAACAGACAGCTCCACTGGGGGTGGGGCTGCTGGGAGTAACCAGGGAAACATTGGGAAATGGATTTTGCTGAAGTTAAACCACCAGCAGCAGGTTTTAAATGTCTCTTGGTCTTTGCTGAAGAAAGAGACAGCCCCGATGGTTGTAAAGAAACTCTCGAATGAACCGACCCCCTCCCTCCCCCCCCCTCTTTTGGCTGTCCCCCTAGCACTGGCTCAGATAATGATCCTAACTTTGTTACCAAGGTATCTTAAGGTGTGCCCACGGCCACAGAGCTCTGGTCAGGTTGAATGAGCAAACCGCACCCTTAAAGAGTTTCTATCTAAACTTGTCCTGGAAACCCAGGAGAACTGGGTCACTCTGTTCTCTCAGGCCCTGCTCTGCAGCCGATGCACCCCTAATAAACTAGGTTTGACCCCTCTGAAATTCTTTTTGGGCAGCCCCCTGCTATTAACGCTTTCCTCATTAAGTACCTACAGGGTCTGCAACATACCCAGTCTCAGCTTCATAAATCTGTCTGGGAAACCCCATCTACTCCAACTTCTGACCACCTCCACTGCTTCCAGCCTGGGGACTCTGTCCTAGTCCGAAAACATACAGCCTCTGGTCTCGAGCCTAAGTGGAAGGACCCTTCCACTGTCATCCTGACCACCCCATCTACATTCAAGGTTAACTCCATTTCTGTCTGGCTCCACCACAGCCGTGTGGAAGCTGCTACATCTGCATAATGGAAGGCAAAAGCCCCTCGAGAACCCCCTAAAGCTAAGACTGTTCTGATCTCCTTCTTAATCTTCCTATTAACCCCTTCTGTGGTCCCTGGCAATCCCCATGCCCCCAAGCTAAGCTCTACTTGGGTAATCACTACAGGGAACAGTCCTGGACTTTCCAAAGTCACGAAGTCATACATCTCCCCCTCAATACCCTTTTTGAGGGCCCGCCAGGAGATGCAGGCTACCTGCTCTGTTCTACTTCTGGATGCCCAACCACATGTACCTGCCCTTGTATCACGGCCTACAACCTCCCCTCAATTGACCTTAGTGAGTCCTTGTGTGTCCCACCGGGCAGCATTAGCGGCTCAAACCAACCCTCGGACCCATTACTCCATGTCTGTATAATCAAGTCTGACCCCTGGCACCCTAAACTCGATCTTATTGTCCTAAACCCTTTTGACCCTGCCTAGAGAGGCCTGATCTCTCAGGTACTGGGACTCATTATTATCCCTTGGGTGACCATGGGGTTGCCACACGTGGGAGAGACGGTGACCCTGACTATGACCAAGAAGTCTTTACCAGGTCCCCATCCCATTGGCCCAATAGGGAACCTGGCCATCCCTGCCCCAACACCTATTACTCAAAGAACCCCACACCTATCAGGTTTCCTTGCTTGCCCTTTGATCAGCTGTTCATAAGACACTTACCAGCTCTAATCACATACTGGGCAAAAATTGTTGGATCTGTATTAAGCCCCAGCCTCCTTACTATGTAGGGTGGCACTAAATGCCTCCATCACCCCTATCTCCAATATGGAGAACTGTGAGTGGAACCAACCATGGTTCACCCTTGGGGATATACAGGGAACAGGCCTTTGCCTTACATCATCTAACACCACTTTATCCACTTCTCAGTATGGCCCCATTTGCAAACAAACTCAGGAGATTCAGGCCTCCAGCTCTACTACTTCCAGACTACTTCCTGGCCCCTCCAGGAGCCTAGTGGGCATGTCACGAAGGCCTTACCCAGTGTGTCTCTGCTACTGGGTTCCTCAGACACCAACAACACCCAGAGGGTCCCCTGTGCATCTTGGTGGCCATAATTCCCCGGGTTTCCCGGGTGAGGAAGGCCGGGGCTATTTTTCCCTTGAAGGGCAACCAAGTTACTGTCAAAGGTGAGCAATACCACTCCTCATCCCCATCTTAGTGGGCCTGGGGCTTGTGGGCTCCACCTCCACTGGAACAGCAGCCCTAGTCAAACGGGATCTCAACCATAAGTCCTTAAGTGCACAGGTAAACACTGACCTCTCCCACAGAGAGCAATCCATCTCAGTCCTAGAAAAACAAGTAGACTCGTTGGCGGAGGTGGCTCTCCAGAACCACAGAGGCCCTGACCTTCTTTTTCTCAAGCAGGGTGGCCTATGCATGGCCCTGGGAGAGGCTTGTTGTTTCTAAGCTAACAACTCTGGGGTGGTACGGTAAAGTCTGAAGTTGGAACGCCAAAATATTGCCAATAGATAAAAGGAGCTGGAAAACTCTGAGAACTAGTACCAGTCCCTGTTCCATAGATCCCCTTGGCTCACTACCCTGGCTGGCCCCCTCCTCCACCTCATTATAGCACTGGTTGTGGGTCCCTGCCTCATTAATCGTTTTCTGCAATTTGTTAAGTCCCGCATAAACTCAGTTAAACTACTATTGATTAGGGATCTCCATTACCGATTTGCAAATCCCAGTCCCCCTGATTCTTGTAATAGATCCCCTGAGAATGTGTCAAAGAATTGACACAGTTAAAAAAAAAGTGGGGAATGTTGTGCCCTACCCTGCCCCTTTCAGTTTCTCCATCCTGCCTCAGCTTGTCCCCCAGTTTGTGTCCCCATCTCCACGGAAATCTAATTGTGTTCTTTCCCTTTAAATACTCTTTCTCTTCCTTTACTTGTAGCTGTTCGATTTGAGTAATTACTCCAAAGAGTGGGCGCTTCAATAAATCCACATCTAAATTTATATCCGGGTCTCACTCGCTTTTTTTTGGCAAAACAATACCATTTTAGAATTATTTTAATTTTCATTTCTCTTATAATTAATGCTTTGGCACATTTTTTCATTTGGTTGTTAACCGTTTATATTTCTTATTTTGAAAACTATTTACTAATATACTTGGACCACTTATAAGATGGTGAAGGACAGCTAAGAATATATTTTTGTATCAATTCCCTATAAATTCTACATATTAGACTTTTATCAATGCTGCTCCCCAATCTATAATTTTTTCTAATTATTCTAACTGCATTCTGTTCATATACAAACTTTTTTATTTAATAAACAAAAATATCTAATATTAGTTTGCCCCTAACCCATCAATAGTAAAGATTCAATCTTTCATTCTCTAAATTTTTTTTTAAAAATGCAATCATTTGGCATTTATTGTAGAATATGGTATAAGATATTGGTCTAAAACCAAACCACCTCCCGGTTTTTGCAGCAAGAACACTGAGGGAGTCCTCTCCCCATTACAGTTGATTTTTGGTTTACTATATTTCTTATCTCACATTAAGTGCCAACTATAAACAGAGCTCTGTGACTAATTGAGAGGCAAGATTAAAAAATAGACACATAGTCCTTGTGTTAGTGAAATTTATAGTCTAAAAACATTAATAATATTTATAACTAAGATATATATAGTATTTTAAAGTTTGCAAAGCACTTTACATACTCTGTCTCACTTGAGCCTCCCACCAACCTGCGGAATATATACTATAGGTCAGTTAATAAGCATTTTTAAGTTCCTATTAACTATGTGCCAGGTGCTATGGTTAAGTCCCAGGGATATAAGAAAGGCAAAAGACATTCTTCTTCTTTCAAAGATTCTCTCAATCTACTTGGTGTTATCCCCATTCTACAGGTAAAGAAATTGAGGCCAAAAGAGGTGAAGTAATTTGCCTATGTTCACACAACTAATAAATATCAAAGGCAGGATTTAAATCAAGGTCTCACTGACAAACCAATCAATAAACATTTATTAAGTGCCATGAGGCAGGCACTGTGCTAAGCCCTGGGAATATTAAAAAAAGAGGCAAAAGACAGTCACTGCCCCCAAGCAGCTTGCAATCTAATTAGGGAGACAACATGCAAACAAATATATATAAAGCATTAACAGAGGGAACACACTGGAATTAAGAGGCTTCCAGTAGAGGGTAGGGTTTTAGTTGGGACTTAAAGAAAGCCAGGAAGTGGCTGATCAGAGCAGGAGTGCAGAGCCTGCTGAAGATTTAAGCCCAGTCCAGGTTGGGGGTTCTTGGGGAAGGAGGAGTGCTGGTGAGGCAGCGCATCCGCCCAAGCAAGGAACATAGAACTCAGTCATACCCCGCTGAAAAACTCAAGGGTTAAGTAAGTTGGCTGGGAACATGGCCAGG
>CM053624.1:249218381-249250174 GCA_028646595.1 Phalanger gymnotis | reverse complement strand
GGGGGGGGGAAATGGGGAGAAAATTGGTAATTCAAACGCCTGTGAAAATCAATGCTGAAAACCAAACATGTCAAAAATAAATTAAAAAAAAAAAGAGTCAACTGACTCAGAATATATCACAAAAGCGGGCTCTGTGCATTATTAAAAGCATTACTATAACACAAGTTTTACATGAGGTTTGTTTGAAATAGGTCACTCTATAAAGCCTTGGATTAATTATTCAATCCATAAGAACTAGAACATAATGCTACCTTAATCTTCAGATTATACATAGAGAATTTTTTTAAAGGCTACAATGAGTGTTCTTTTCCTTATAACATCAATTGAATTTGAAAACCTTTGGGCGTTTAAGACTGGAAGTTGTAAAGGAAGAGACCTCCTTAAAGGAATTTTCTTATACCAATAATACCTCATGCAACAGCCCTCCCACACTGTGCATGCCATGGGCAAGGAAACTGACAGAATTCTTCCAATAGAAATTAAGATAATCAGTCCAAGGCACATCCAGGAGACAGAGATTGAGCTAAAATAAATGGAAAGTGGAGAAAAGTAGACAGAATGGTCAAAAAGGAAAGATGGAACCACCTGAAAAGAAATGAAATGCTTATGATCTTACTACAATGACTGAGGTGGCAATATGGAGTTATATCACTCTAACAGCAAAAAACCTCATGGTAGTATAGAGCAAGAACAAGGCAATTATATCAATCTACTCTGAGGAAGTATAACTAGGGGAAATGACCAAGTTTTTAATGATGTGTCTCCTGTCAATCTTCCAAACAGCGGATAATATGAAACAGAATCAGCTTCCCAAGGGAGTGGAGCAAAATTGTTTTTTGGTACAGATATTATAAGCAGCTTGCCATGGAAACTGGAGTAGAAGTCAGAAAGTTGAGCCTATAGTCTTAGCTCTCTCATTCATTAGACCATGGGCAAGTTACAACTTGTCTGAACCCTATTTTCGTCATCTGTAAAATGGAGATAATAAGAGATACCAAGCCTATTTCACAGGATGGATCAAATTAGATAACAACTGTAAAAAGACTTTCTATATATACTGTAAAGAGATATAGGAATGTAAAGTATTATCATAATAAACTCTTAAGATTCTCTTTGTGACTAGAGATCTCCTAAGTTAAGACTTAGATGTTAACAAGGTAAGAAGATATCAGGAAAAGGTAAAAAAAAAAACAGGGACTAGAAATCACTGGCTACAGGAAACTAGGTATGAGGAAACAGCAGAAACAGTCAACAGCCCAAATACTCCAAAATGTTGGTTACTTCCTAGAAGATCTACTAAAGAAAGGCACACTCACAGAGAGCGCTAGCTGGAAACTGTCCCATCACCTCTGATTTCTCAGGTTTGCTATCATGGCGCTGTCCCAGAGTATAATATTCTAGCATACGGCTTCCATTAGATCAATACTGAATTACATTTGGTAATTAAAAAGAAAAAAACTCCTGCTATAGGAATACGTAGTTTAACAACAACCGATGAAAAATATGAGTTTATTCAAATATTGATAGAAAATCAGCACAATACAAATTGGTCAATTATACTATAAGCTCCCAATAGGATTTATTACACAGAGGTTCCAAAAAAGGAAAATTATTTATTTTATCAATTAAAAATAACCAAAAATATAAGCCATAAAATTATTTAAAAATTAAAGTGCTACAAACTATAAATAAAAGTGCTTTGTCGCAGTTGGAGGAGGATAGGGAAGAATAATACTACTAAACCCTGCAAAATTCTAATAGAGATGACAGTTATAAAACTCCTTTTGATGTTCCTTTGCTTTGAAGCATAGTCCAGCATGTGAATCCTGTGGCAAAGAAAAAGATAAAAACCACATGATTAATATCTAGAGACATTTAGAAAGAGGAAAAGAAACATCTCGGGAAACCATTACATTTCCGAAGTTCCAAAGTGAATACGTGTGACATGTCTCAACTGTACTAGGAATATACTTTTTCCACAGGAGATGAAAGGGAATAGTAACAGCAGCTTGGGGGGAGAGGGTAGTGGATCAGCGGAATGAGGAAACAAAATAAGTCATTTAAAAAGTTCAAAAAAGTCTTCCATTTCAGAAAACTGAAAAAGCCAAAACACCAAAACTCATATTGAACACTCCCTAATGCCATGTTCATGATGAATTTCCTTAAATTTAGATCAACATCATGTTTGTATATGACATTAACTTTCACAGTGGCCAGGCCTTTTCTTCAGCCAAGCACTACAAAGTTCTAACAAAATTTGTCTCTCCAAAAAATATATCTCTAAGAACATATTCCTAAATTAAGGATTCCTGTTGAAAAGTCACGATAACTGAATATATGTAGAGGTTTGGGCTGTTTAGAGGATGTGCAAAGATTTCCATATCCTGCTGAATTCTTCTTACCCATTATTTCTAAAATCCATAATACTCAAGGGATACTTAAAGAGTCTCTAAAAATCCTTTTTTTTTCAGCAGCCCAAGTCTGACTGATAAACTAGGGAATAAACAACAGGAAGCATTTTTTCTCTGGGAAAAGGTACCACTGAAAACTGACCAATAGAAACTGAAGTGATGCTGCCAAACCACAGAGTCATATTACTCTGCCTCTTTTTCCCAGGGACATATCCAAGAACATAAACTTAAATGCAAAAAATCCCTCTGTGATTTCCTTAGATATAAACAATTCTTTAAGATTTAATTGTTCAACCTGCTGTATATTATGGTGACACAACTGAGAAATGAAATAATGCAAATGTTAGCAAAACTGCTTGGATAAAGAAATAACAAACATTTCTTGAGCTCTTACTACTTCCTACACAGCACCATGTAGGAATACAAAGAGGAATATAAAAAACCAAAGCCACTCTCTACCCTCATGGCGCTGACTCTCTATGTAAAGAAACTTTGTAAAGGAAATAAGATGTGAGAGACAGAGCCAAGATGGCACTGTGAAAGCAAAGACTTACTGGAACTCTCTTACAAATTCTGTCAGATACCTCTAAAAAAGTGAATATGAGGAGATTTAAGAGAGTTAGAAGCCACTGGTAGACTGAGTGTGGTAAATTTCCAAGCCAGGAGAGTCCCCAAGGTTGGCAGGACGGATTTGTGGCCTGGGAGAGTGACCAGCACTCAGAACTGCACCAGACCACACCAAAGCAGGAGCAGCTGTGGAACTCAGTCGGTGAACCTAGCTGGGAGAGCACCCAGCGTGCAAAACTGGTGGCAATCCCCAGGCCTCTCAGCCCAGGATGGGAGTCTGTCGGAGCTACGGGAGACAGCAGCGCAGTGCCTGGGACCACAAGAGCAACTACTCCTAAGGCTTGCAGCCCACAGTCTAAAGGTTTCAAACTCGCCTTCTTCAACTTCCGGGAGCCATGATGACCAGGTAAAATGGCTTTCATCTCTCCCTTCCTCACTCAGATAATACTCCCTTGGAAGAAACTCTGAAATAGAGGAGCCAGAAGTGGGGCTTCAGTAGCTGAACGGCTGGAATTCCTGAAGCCCAGGGAGGTGGAGCCAGCAAGTGTCAACAACAGGAACCCAGAGGTGTCTTTACACAGCCAGGGAAAGCGGCAGACACCAGCACAGACAACTGCTGAGACCATCCATGCTGCAGCTCAGCCCTAGAGGAAGAGGAGACTTCCAGAAGCCAGACCACTCCTCCCCCACACCTCACAAAACCAGAGGCCACAGCACACAAAGCCAGTAACCAGGCCCCTGGTTCCCAGCACAAGAAGTATGAGACAGCACCCCCTGGGCTCCAGAAGCAGAGATCCACTTTAAAAAGCCAGAAAAAAGACAACCATCATGAAGAAGCAATCCAGAAAACCAAGGAATATTGATTCTTTTTATGGAGACAGGGAAAATCAAAATATCAATTCGGAAGAGGACAGCATTGACACTATACCCACATCTGAAACCTCAAAAAGGAATGTTAACTGGTCTCCAGCCCAAACAGCATTGCTGGAAGAGCTCAAGGAGGATTTTAAAAACCAAATTAGAGAGGTAAAAGAAAAAAATGGAAAAAAAATTCACTGAAGAGAACAAATCTTTAAAAAGTAAAATTGGCAAAATGATTAAGGAGGTTGAAAATCTAATTGGAAAGAATGACTCCCTGAAAAGTAAAATTAACCAAATGGAAAAGGAGGTTCACAAGCTAAATGAAGAAAACAAACTGTTAAAAATTAGAATTGGGCAAGTAGAAGCTAATGACTCTATGAGGCATCAAGAATCAGTCCACAAAATTTAAAAAATGAAAAAATAGAAGAAAACATGAAAAATATCTGATTGGAAAAACAACTGACCTGGAAAACAGATCCAGGAGAGATAATCTAAGAATTACTGGTCTACCTGAAAGCCATGATGAAAAAAAGAACCTGGACAGTATCTTTCAAAAAATCATCAAGGACCTGAGGTCCTAGATCCAGGGGGTAAAACAGTCATTGAAAGAATCCACCAATCACCCCCCGAAAGAGATCCCAAATTGAAAACTCCAAGGAATACTGTAGCCAAACTCCAGAATTACCAGGTCAAGGAGAAAATATTGCAAGCAGCCAGAAAGAAACAATTCAAATATCGTGGAACTACAGTCAGGATCACACAGGATCTTGCAGCTTCTACATTAAAAGACAGAAGGAATTGGAATATGATATTCCAAAAGGCAAAGGAGCTTGGAGTACAACCAAAGATCAACTACCCAGCAAAATTGAGCATAATTTTTCAGGCAAGGAGATGGACATTCAATGAAATAAGAGAATTCCAGACCTTCCTGAAGAAAAGGTCGGAGCTCAATGGAAAATTTGATCTTCAGATACAAAACTCAAGAGAGACGTAAAAACGTAAACTGGAGTGGGGGGAGTGGGGCAGGGGGGAACCTTGTTATTCAATAAGGGCAAACTGTTTACATCCTTTTGTAGGATTATATTGTTTTATATATGTTATACATATATGTCAATCTTGAGAATGGTACAGTTATTATGACAATTAAAGGGGATATATATAGACTGAGGGTGTCAATATAAAGTAACTGATACGATGATAAAAAGCATAATTAAGGGGTGCAAAGGGATTGTTCTGGGAGAAGAGATGAGGAGGTAGAAAAGGGTAAATTACATCACATGAAGAGACACAAGACATACTATAGCAGAGGGAAAGAAGGGAGGGAGAAGAGCAGTGTTTGAGGAAATAAGATGTGTATAAACATAAGTAGAATGTAGAAGGTAATAAATACATAATAAAGGTTCATGCAAAGTGCCTTGAGAGCTCAAAGAAAGGAAAGGCTTTGTAAAAAAAGGTTTCGGTTAGTGCTTTCAACAAGCAGAGAGAGGAACAAGGTCATTCCAAATGAGGAATGCTGAACAAAGCTGCACCAAGTAATAAGGTATTAGACGTAGAAAAAAAGAAATCCACGGAATACATTTAATTCAATAGGCGCCTACCTTGTACAAATATAGTAAGATACCAAAGATGAAACAAGGCACAATCCCCACCCACAAGCAGCTTACAATTTAATAAGAGGATAAAGTATCTGCAGGAAATAGAAGTGAGTGAGACATATAAGTAGAATCAGCAGGATTTAGATATGAGAGGAGAGGCAAAAATAAAAGATATAATAAACGAACTGATAAATAGATGTAGAGAATAAATTTACATATATGTTTATGTATATATACACATACATACGTGTGTGTGTGTGTGTGTGTGTGTGTGTGTGTGTGTGTGTAATGGTAGCTATCTACCATTAGACTATCTGGGGGTGGACGGAAGGGAGATAAAAGGAATTTTGTTGTATATTTAAAAGGAATAGCAAGTCGCACATAGTAGATTTACAGTTCCATGTGCAAGCATCTTTTTATTGTACTAGGTCATGGAAATATTTGATTTATTTCATAAATTAAAAAATAGAAGTAATTAAAAGAAAAAACATATTTTTAGGATTTCAACTGTGGATGACTAGAAAATGCTGGCAGCTTTAATTGATATTAGGAAAGGCAAAGAAGAGAAGGTGACATTCAATCTGGGACAAAATAATTGTAATAGTTCAAATTTTTCTAGTGCTTTAAACTTTTAAAAATACTGACAATTGTGCTGTGAGGCAGCTAAAACAATTATCTCCACTTTACAGATGAGTAAACTGCAGCTCGCAGAAATGGAATAATTTGTGCAAAGTCATACAGGTAATAAGAGATAGGACAAGTTTTGAACCTAGGTTTCCTTAATATAAGCTCAGTTTTCTTTACAGTATACCATGCTGTTAGATATTATGTTGCATTAGGCCAGTAGGATTGGAAATGTGACTCTGGAGCTCAGGAGACAGGTAGATGTAATGGAAGAAGACTTGGGTTTTATCTTCATAACATCAAAGACTAAGGGTGTGGAAATGGATGAGATGACCAAGAGAGAACAGAAAAAGAAGCATTAAGAATAGAGCCCTACTATAAAAACATGTATACCCTTTGATCCAGCAATACCACTAATATTCTGTATCCCAAAGAGATCAAAACAAAGGGGAAAGGACCTATTTGTAGCAATTCTTTTTTGTGGTGGCAAAGAATTGGAAATTGAGGGGATGCTTCTCAATTGGGGAATGGCTGAAAAAGCTGCGGTATGTGACTGTAATGGAATACTATTGTGCTAAACAAAGAACAGAATGGTTTCAGAAAAACCTGGGAAGTCTTCATATGAACTGATGCAAAATGAAGAGAGCAGAACCAGAAGAACACTGTACACAGTAACAGCAAAATTCTAACAATGATCAACTGTGAAAGACTTAACTACACTGATCAAGAAAATAATCCAAGACTATTCCAAAGGCCATATCATGAAAAATACTATTCACCTCCAAGAGAGAACAGATGAACTCTGAGTGCAGATGTAAGCATCCTTTTTTCCACCTCATTTTTCTTGTGTGTGAGTGTGTGTGTGTGTGTGTTTCCTTACAGCATGGCTAAGATGGAAATATGTTTTACATGACTTTACAGATATAATTGCTACCATACTGCTTATCTGGAAGGAGAGAATTTGGAACTCAAAAACAAATGATTAAAAAATCAATGTTGAAAAATTTTTAAATGTAATTAGGAAATATTTAACAATTTAAAAATGTTTTAAAAAAGAATAGAGGCTAAAGAATACTCAAATTTAGGGCACTTACTTCAAGGAAGAGGAAGAATTGAAGGAGATGGGGAAAAACCATAAAATAGAAGAGGAAACAGGAAAGTGTAATATAACAGACTTCAAGGAATAGAAGAGTATCCAGAATGAAAGGCAGTTAAGAATGTCATGAATCTATAGAGATCATGAGGATTAAGATTGAAAAATAGCCACCAGATTTGGCATTTAGAAAGTTACTAGTGAGAAAAGCAGTTTCCACAAGAGTGGAAAAGGAAAATAGATTGTCAAAAACTGAGAAGTAGGAAGTTAAATGGAAGTAGTAAGTGTAGAATGGGCTTTCTACCAGTTTTACAATAAAAGCAACAACAGAAATGCGGCTGTAACTCAGAATAGAGACAAAGTCTTTTTGTTTTTCTTTTAGGATAGGGAAGGTTCAAGGCATATTTGTACAAAAGAAAAGTAGTAAGTGAAGAGAGAGAATATAAGAGGTAGAAGAAAACGGGGCAATTAGGCAGCAGTTAGGTTAGAGTGCTGGGCCTAGAGTCAGGAAGACTCATTTTCCTGAGTTCAAAGCTGTCCTCACACACACACTATAGCTGTGTGACCTTGGGCAAGTCACTTAACCCTGTTTGCCTCAGTTTCCTCATCTATAAAGTGAGCTGGAGAAGGAAATAGCAAACCACTACAGTATCTCTGCCAAGAAAACCCCAAATAAGGTTGCAAAGAATCTTCCACAACTGAAAAACAACTCAACAACAACAGAAGAAGAAAATAGGATGAAACTGGTAGAGTTCCATGTATTCCTCCAAGACAGGAGGACCATAAAGGAAAATAAGTAGCGATTCCATCAAGTTTTCAGGTTATGAAGAAAAGAGATTGACAGTGCTTATGTTAGATGTTCATAATCTTTTCAGTAAAATAGGGAAAAAAGTCATTTCCTCACACTAGGGTTGGCAACTTCAGAAAAACATAAAAGATTTGGAATAATCCAATTGGGTCACAATAAGAAATGAAGAAGTAATAATATCATCTCCTATTTACAAAGAAGGAATAGTGGACTTGGATCAGGCAAGCTGTGTTCAAATTCTTCAAGCTCTACCTCTTTATAGCTGTGTGACTTTAGATCAACTAATTAGTCACTTAATTAGAACTGGATAGAGGTTCAGCTCCTGCCTCCGAATTATATGAACTTCCCTGAGCTTCAGTTTTCTCATCAGTAAATTGGATACAATGCCTTCAGTCTTTATATCACAGGATTATTGTGAGGACAAAATCCAATATCATACATAAAAATGCCCTTCCAAATCTTCAAATGCTATATAAATGTCACCTATTATTATATCTCTTTTCTTTTCCTTGTACTATGCTAGCACAGAATGGGTTCTTAATAAATGTTAACTGACATTGACTGGAAATGTGATGCTCAGTGAAAATTTATAATATGATACTGTCCTTCATACATAAAGGACACTATCACCCAAACATATACACAAGATGACTCATTCTTGAATAATTAAAGAAAAAGCAGTCTAACATCAAAGCCATTTTTCAAACACCCAGGGTATCTTTTGACCCCAAATTTCAAAGTCATCTGGTAACAGAGGCAAGATATGTCTAATAAGCAGTAAAAGGGCACAAATCCAGAGGAGTAAACGATGAAATGTGCTGTCCACCTCAAGACAGTGAAGCAATACATTCAAGGTGCAGAATAAGATAAATATTTTTGGACCTGGACAATGGGAAGATTTGTTTTGTTTTGACAAAATATCTTTGCTTCAAGAGCTTTATTTTTTCCTTTTTTTTTTTTTATTAAGAAGGGAGTTGAGAAGGAAGATGGTTTTAGTGATAGAAATGTAAAAAAAGAAAAAGATTTATTAAGCATTGTTTTAAGTGCATGGAAGTAAACAGAAAGAAGTCCAGAAAAAAAGCACAAACAAGTAGAATATGTTGAATTTATTATATGGAAATTCAAACTATGCCCAAGAGATATTCGTCACTTCATGTATAATTTTCTTTTTCTTTTCTATTTTGTATATGGAAATGCTCATCTTATTTGGTATATGTTAAGATTAGAATAAAAAATTTAAACTATTTTTGAAAAAATTAAGAATAACTTTTGGAAATTAACTTTTTTAAAAGCAATTGTGGACTATAGAAAATCAAATGAAACATTGCACCAAATAACTGATAATAGATGTGCACACCAAAATAGCAAAGATGACAAAATATGGGAATAGTAAATGTTGGAAGAATTACGGAAATACGGATGAATGTAATATTGGCACATCTGTAAATTAGTCCAAACATTCTAAAAAGCAATTTGGAAATATTAAATAATCAACAACATTGATTAAGTACTTTGTGCCAACCATTGTGCTAGGCACTGAGGATATAAGTATAAAACATAAAAACAATCCCTGCGCTCAAAAAGTTTACATTCTAATGAGGAAGGCAACAAATAGATACTCCAAGGCAAAATACGGAATTTCAATAAAATAGAGGACTTTCAAGCTTTCTCAGTGAAAAGACCAGAGCTGAATAGAAAATTTGACTTTCAAACACAAGAATCAAGAGAAGCATGAAAAGGTAATTAAGAAAAAGAACAAGAAAAAGAAATTGCAAGGGACTTACTAAAGTTGAACTGTTTACATTCCTACATGGAAAGATGATGTGTATGATTCATGAGACCTCAGTATTAGGGTAGCTGAAGGGAATATGCATATATATATATACACACACACATATATATATATATACACACACACACATATATACATATATATGTATATGTGAGTGTGTATGTATGTATATATGTATGTGGAGAGAGAGAGAGAGAGAGAGAGAGAGAGAGAGCGGACACAGGGTAAGTTCAAGACGAAGGGAAGATATCTAAAAGAAATAAATCAAATTAAGGGACGAGAGAGGAATATATTGAGAGAGGGACATAGAGAGAGACAGAACGGGGCAAATTGCATAAAAGTGGCAAGAAAAAGCACTTCTGTAGGAAGAGAAGAGAAGGCAGGTGAAGGGGAATGAGTGAATCTTGCCCTCATCAGATTTGACCTGAAGAGGGAATACCATACATACTCAATTGGGTATCTTACCCCACAGGAAAGAAGGAGGAAGAAGAGAAAAAAAGGGGGGATGATAGAAGGGAGGGCAGATGGGGGTGGAGGTAATCAAAAACAAACACTTTCAAAAAGAGATAGGGTCAAGGGAGAAAATTCGATAAAGGGGGATTGGTTAGGAAGAAGCAAAATATGGTTAGTGTTTCACAACATGAGTATTGTGGAAGGGTTATACACAATGATAGGCATTTGGCCCATGTTGAATTGCTTGACTTCTTAGGGAGGGTGGGTGGGAAGGGAAGAGGGGAGAGATTTTGGAACTCAAAATTTTAAAAACAGATGTTCAAAAAAAAAAAGTTTTTTGCATGCAACTAGAAAATAACATACACAGGCAATGGGGCTTAGAAATTTATCTTGTCCTACAGGAAAGGAAGGGAAAAGGGGATGGGAGGGGAGTGGGGTGACAGAAGGGAGGGCAGACTGGGGAACAGGGCAACCAGAATATATGCCATCTTGGAGTGGGGGGAGGGTAGAAATGGGGAGAAAATTTGTAATTCAAACTCTTGTGAAAATCAATGCTGAAAACTAAATATATTAAATAATTTTTAAAAATTAAAAAAAAAACATTAAAAAAAGAAAAAAAAGTGTCTATCGCTGAATCTGAACTCAGGTTTTTCTGGTTCCAAGGTCAGTGTTCCCTATCCAGTGTACCAGCTGCTTCTAAAGATTTCTACAGGCCATCCAGTTTGAAATGTCCAAAAAGCACCTGGGTCTGTGTGAAGTTTAAGGAAGAGATCAGAGCTGCATATACAGATCTATGAGTCATCTCCATAGAAATGATAGTTATATCCATGAGACCCGATAAGTTTAGAGAGAGAGAAAGAGAGCGAGAGAGTGTGAGTGTGTGTGTATGTGTGCACGCGCGCGCAACTCAACTGACACACACAAATGCAGAAGACAGCCTAGGACAAAACCATGAATACCCAAAGTTAGGGAGTATGATAGAACTTATGAGCCAGCAAAGGAGACAGAGAAGGAACAGTCAGACAGGTAGGAGGACTAAGGGAGAAAAGTGTCCCAGAGGGTAAAGAGTGATCATCAACATCAAATGCAAGAAATAAGTGGAAAAGAATAAAGATTGAGAAAAGACGAGCAGATTTGGCAATTAAGAGATTGTTGGTAACTTTGGAAGTAGTAGTTTCAGCTGGGGGACAATGCTGGAAGCGAAGATTGCAAAAGACTGAGGAGTGAGAGGACAGGAAGTAGAGGCATAAAACACAGACAGATTTTCCAAGCAGTTTGGCCAAGACAAGGAAGACAGCTACAGAATAACAGCTTGTGGGGATGGTAGGACCTAGCAAACGGTTTGGGGATTTTTTACAATGGGAAAGAATTGGGTATGTCTGAAAGCAACAGGGAAGGAACTAGTATATAAGAAGAGATCAGAGATTCAAGAGAGAGGGGGGCTGACTGAAGATGCAAACTGTTGAAGGCAAGTTGGCTTTGGCTAACAAATTATGCTAACAAAGTGACAGAAATGCCCACGCCCTTCGTTCAGGATATCCCACTACTAAGCATGTTGACAAAGAAGGTCAGTGATAAAAAGAAAGCTCAGATATATTCCAAAATATTTACACAATCATTTTGTGTAGTCGCCAAGAATTGGAAAGAAAGAAGTAGCCTATGAAATGGGGAATAGGTAAACAAGCGGTTGTACATGAATGCAATAAAATATTACAATGTAATATGATGAATACAGAGAAACACAGGAAGGCCCCTATGCCTGAATGGTTTTGTGGTAGAATTCTCTCCTGACATGTGGAAAGCTATTCCCGGACCCTGTGCCTTCAGGCCACTGGATGGCACAGAAAATGCAGAGTTGGGTGTGGGGTCAAGAAGACCTGAGTTCAAATCCTGCCTCGTGAACTATGTAGCTATGTGATCCTGGGAAATTCACTAAATGTCTCTGAACCTCAGTTTCTTCAAGTGTAAAATGAGAGGGTTGGATTTGATGGCCTTTAAGGTCCCTTTCAGCTTAAATCTATGATGCTATGAACAGATACCAAGTAAAAAGAAGCAAGAAAACAATACACACAAATAGAAATAGCAATAGAACAACAAAACTAAACAAGGGATATCTAAGAGAGTGCCAATCTTCCCCACCTTCACACAGGCCAGTATAATGGGTGTGGGGCATGTCAATAAACATCAGACTTTTTTGATATGTTGGTTATTTTTGCAGAACTATTTTTCTCCTTCCTATGTCTTCTTTGTCATAAGGGATGACTCTCTAGGAGGGAGAGGGCGAAGTCATGTGTTGGGAAATATAGGAGATGTTAAAACAAAAACTGTCAATAAAAATTCACAGAAATAAAGTGTCTAAAAAAAGAAGTAAAAGAACATTCCCAAAACAAAAACAGGAAGATGCCAATTTATGTGAACTTAAAAAGATACATATAGACATGCAGTAGCTCCTGACCTATTAAATAAAGTAGTTTCAGCATCTTTCCTTTTCAACAAAGTTAGTGGAATAACTTCAGGGACTAAGAATGAAGACAATGATCTACTGTGAAGAAAAGCTTCCAAAAACAATGTACTCCCTTCAGGCTTTTTGTACAAACTGTATATTCAGCTCAATTCACCTCAACAAACATTTGACGAGTACCTAATAATGAAATTAATAACAGATAACATTCATATAGAGCTTTAGAGATTTCAAAGTACTTTCCACATGTAATCTCTTGTGAGTCTCACAACTGCCTTGTGGAATAGGTATTATTATCTGTCTCGTACAGATGAGAAAATGGGTTAAGTGTCTCACCCAAGGTCACACAGATAGAAAGAACTGAGAAAGGATACCAATTCAGGTCTTCCTGACTCCAAATTCAATGCTTTGTTTATGATGTGCCAGATACTGTGTTAAGTGTTAGAGATACAAAGACAAACTAAATCATGCCTGCCTTCAAGCACCTTACATTCTCCTGGGCACAAATAACACGCACACATATGAGGCAACTAGGTGGTGCAGAGGATAGAATGTTAGAGTGTTGGAGTTAGGAAGACCTGAACTGGAATCCTGCCCCAGACACTGACCAGCTGTGTGATGCTAGGCAGGTCACTTAACTTCTCTCAGGCTCAATTTCCTCATCTGTAATATAAGGATAATAATAGTACCTCATAAGATTGTTCTAACCATTAAATGTAAAATGCTTTACAAACCTTAAAGCCCTGTATAAATGCTAGCTATTACATATACAAAGTAAATGCAAAAATCATTACAGGTAGAGTCAACAATATGACCGTTTCCCACTAAATCAGCTTTTCTTAAATGACAAATGTAAATTTAGTCTTAATAACTTTCATTTATGCTCCTAAACTGATTGGTCCAAAGTTCTCTTTTTTATCAAGACAGAGGAAAAATTTTTTAAGTAAGAAAAATCTAATTTAGAAATTAATACCAAGTTGCAGTCGAGAAAAGGGGACAGATATGTAAAATCTACCTCCAAGATTTATCAATTAACAAAGTAAGACAACTTCTCACAAATATACTCACAGCAATCAGAAGAACAGAGAAGCAGTAGCAGTGGTATTTCAAAATAGGGAAATCTCTCTGTCAGAGGAGGTCAACTCCTGGCTTAAACCTCATAATCTTAGAAAGTTGCCTAGAACACTAAAAGGTTTTGATTATGACACCTGTTAGCTTTTAGATCGAATCAGATCAACTTTTCTTCACAGTCTCACACTTGGCTTAAAATAGTTTTTTAAAAGGGATGTTTTACCTGCTATCAGAATCTGATGCTATTTCCTTTCTCCCTCCAAAGCGGATCTGGCACTGCAGGAAAAAAAAAAAAAGTCATTTACATTAACGGCTGAGATGGGACATTTTAAATCAGTCTATCAATAAACATTTAATAAGTACCTACTATATGCTAGACACTGCTAATCACATACAAAGACAGACAAAAGATAGTCCCTGCTGTCAAAGAACTCACAGTCTAATGGAAGAGAAAACATGTAAACAACTACGTACAAACAATTTTGCAGGAGAAGTGACAAGAGGGCACAGGAAGGGCAAACTCAAGACGCTGAATCAGAATCTTGCTATGCTTTAGCTATTATCACAAGACTAAAAAGTCAACAAGCAAACTGGCCCTCCACTTATCTTTTAAACAAAGCAAGGAAAAGTTCATCTTTTAAAAAGGAAGAAGGAAATTTATCACCCACTTATTATTAAAGGCTTACTAGAAAGTTACTGAAATAACTGGGAGGTGAACATTCTGGGCCCCCATAATTCATAAAGATAGTCCACTACTGAGGGCTGAGTCAGTGAAGGAATATCTACCTACACACACCAACAAAAGGAGAATTGCTTGACATTGAAGACAATATAACTGCACGATCTCACTACTGTAGGTTTTTTTTTCTTACCTGTTTAACAGCATCCAGCAGCCGCTCTAGTAGAAACTGTCTTTTGGTATCATTGCTCTGTGATCCTAAAATTCAACAAAATGAAATTAATTTCATTTATCAGATATATATGACTTAAGATATCATAGCACATGGTTTTTCCTACTGAAGTGACCATTTCTGAAAACAATGCTAAACCATAACCCATGTTACTCTTTCTAAAGACAGCCAATATTCCCTAAACTTCTTAAATATCACTAAGATTAACTCCTAAAAGGTGTAAGTCAAGTCAAGACGCAGTTATTAAGCACCTACTATGTTCCAGGCAGAACTGACATAAAATGCTTAAAATGCAATATTAGATAGGAAAAATGACCTAAAAACCAGCCTGTACTTGCTACTAACTGCACTACTAACTGCAACTTACCAAAGGGAGTTATGCATTTACGGACTTTCACTCTAACCTGATGACATGTTCCCTATTGGCTTTCTCACTCAAGGCCTTGAAACACCTTTTGAACATTTGTGTCTATAAATAAAGTCTGCTCTTTAAACAGCTGAAAGTTTGGTTTGTGCTATTCTTTACCTAACAGAAACAAAGAAGTTTTTCTTTCTTTTCCCTGTTACTATACTCAGAAGGTCAGTTTGCCCTTTGAGCAATGCCAGTTTGAAACTCAGCATGGTACTCTGAATTTTCTTATTACTTAAGACAGATGGGAACTAATTCAGGTGCACAATTAAATCTATTATAGTATGATGGAATTTGGGAGTACAAACTATGTGTGGTTTAAGTAAGTCATATATATTTAGCCTAAAACAGGTAAAATACATTATAACATCTCTTCTAGGGTCTCTCTGACATTATTCCCCTTTTAACCTTTCCAAACTGTTGAACCCTTAAGTTCTGGCTTGACTCTTGTTGCCTCCCTCCAGTCCAAAGTCAAACTGCCTTTAGGAAGTACATATAGTCTCTGAACAAATTCTTTTCCATATGGGACAAATCTTCCTCTCATGACTTGATTAATGCGGCTATATTCTTAGCCAACTCACCAATTGGGTTCTGACCCTAAAGCTCCCATGTTCTGTCTTTGTCCTATTTTCATACATTCTTCTTCAGCCTACATCCTTCATTAACACTTTCTGTACCCTCTCCCCATAGCCTTTTTGGATCTGTCGATTTCATCTGTGTAAGATCTCTTGCATGTGCCCCCTTCTCTCTTCTGACACTGCTCCTACGATAATGAAGGGCCTGATCACTTCACACCTGGACTACTGTAAAAGCTTGCTGGTGAGTCTGCCTTCCTCAAGTCTCTCCCCACTTCAATTCATCCTCAATTCAGCCACTAAAATGTTCTTCCTAAAGTGTAGGTCCAATCATGTCACTCCCCACCACATGCAACAATCTCCAGGGGCTTCCTATTACCTCCAGGAGGGGGCCATCTCCAGTCATCCTGATCTACATCTTGCCACTGAATCCAGATGGCTCTACAGGAGAGAGTGAAGCTGGTTACTGTGCACAGCCCTCTATCACTTAAATCCAATTCACTTGCAAGTCATGGCATCACCTTCCTGATGCCATTGTCCTGTTTGAGAACGAAGGACAAAAACAACCCTAACAACATTATCTCCAGGAGAAAATGCAAAATGCTGTTTGGGATTCAAAGCCCTTCATAACCTAGCCCCCTCCTGTGTTTCCAGTCTTCTTACAACTTACTCCTCTCCACATACTCTTAGATCTAGTGACACTGGTCTCCTGGCTGTTCCACAAACAAGACACCCCGTATCTCAGCTCTGAATATTTTCTCTGGCTGTCCCCCATGCTGGAACACTCTGTCTCCTCAGCTCTAACCACTGACCTCCCTGCCTTCCTTTAAGTCCAACTAAAACCCTACCTTCTACAGGAAGCTTTCCCCAACCCCCCTAATTCCAATGCCTTTACTTTGTTAATTATTTCCTATTTATGCTGTATATAGCTTGCTTTTTATAATCTGTTTGTGTGCTGTCTCCTCTATCAGTTTGTAAGCTCATTGAAAGCAGGAGCTGTCTTTTGCCTCTTTTCCTGCCCCCAGAACTTAGCATAGTGCCTGGCATATAGCAGGCACTTAATAAATATTTACTGATTGACTGATTAAAACAAATCAACCTTTGGTCTAAAGTTAACTCTTAAGCCCCAATCACCCGTATTCCTTTACACCAAAATAAGTTTCCCTGGCCATTACCACTATAGTTATTCTTTCTGGGATACTAAAGAGAAGCATGCCTTCTCTTTAGAGAGACTAATACTCTCACCTTACTCCCAAGGATACTTGAAAAATAACTCTTCTGTATCTGACATATGAACAGAAAAAGAATTCCCCAACTGCTTAATTCTTATTTATCCTTTACTCAATAACAGACAAAGTGAACCGTGAAGGCCAAACTGCAAACCATACTGAACTCTACCCTCTGTTCTTTCTCTAGTTTCTGAGTGAACAGGCACATGACAATGAGTTTCCAGTACTCTTAAGCAGAGCCACTCACAATGAGTGTCCATGTCAGTGAAGATCAGGAGAAGCTTCAGGGTCCTTAGCCCCACAAATACCCATTGCTGATACATTATTCATGTAAATCCAGCCCCAAGAAGTAATCCACACTTGTTCAATTACACTAAAGGAAACAGTGATTCTGTGCTGGAGACAAGCAACCATTTTAAACTCCTGAGATGGGCACTATTCTATCTAAGCCCAAACAGTATGTACTTAATGTTTATTGAACTGAACCCAACCAGTTAGTTGTTTTTTTTTAACATGAATGTAATCAGGAAGCAAATTTAAAATATAATAGAAAGCCCAATAACATGCTCAAAGCACTGGAGGTTTAAATAAATAAAAATGTAGTATCTTTAAGAGCCTCCATCAAAGCAAGAATTTATTGCGCTATCTGGACATGATTTCAAACATAATTCCTGCTTAAAATCCTCTCCAAAGTCTAACCTGGTATGGAAGTGACTTTGGGTTCTTGAGGGCTTTGCCAGTAAAGCAAAAGCTCTAATAAGTTCTAATATTCTGGAAAGGCAGTCTAGCTGCTGGGGACCAACCTGACTGAGATGTTCATCACAGCACATTAGCCACTTCGTAGTATTTTTTTGAACCTTAGCAACACATGGAATAAAAAAAAATGCAAATGGCCCTCAATCCTAGTTAGTGCTTTCCACTCCTGCAATGCCAGTGTCAAAGTGGCAGAAAAGGGAAGAGAAAATGCTAAGAATTACACAGTTTTTAGACTATCTATAAATATTAACTTAATTGCTGATAGTCTAAACATAAAACAGCCCAGCAGACACACTTCATCATGTCAATCTTGTCATGCTTGTCATAAAAGAAATTAAAAGACAAAAAGTTATGGCTAAATGAAAGGATGGTTCCCATGGCTTTCCCACAAAGAAACTGACAAAGAGAGCGATCTCTTTAATTACATGTCCAAAGTCAACAAGAAATAACATTTCAAGCTCATCTCATATTTCAGTGCCCATGATAAATATTCACTAAAAGAACACTATGAAGATGACAGCTTATATGTTAACATCTGTTACAAAGGATAAAAAGGTAGAAAAACTCTACAAAGATCCTCCAAAATAAACCAATATATGTTTTAACACCCAGAGATTTAAATGCAATGATGGATATAGGTGAAGACAGTAAAAAATATCAGAAAATGTGGTTTAGAAATAAGATATGACAGAGCCCAAAGACTCATAGAATGCAATTATAATGATAGCTAGTATCTATGTAGCACTTTAAAGTTTACAAAGCACTATATGCATATACATAGATGTACGCATACATGCATAACAGGATATTCCAAAAGTCTTAAGCTTTAAGGATTGGCACTAAGACTTGGGGGGGGCGGGAAAGGAGGGATGTGGGTATGGGTGTGTGGTAGCACACGTGCATGTGTGTTTGTGTATAATGTGCCACCTTGTGAGGTAGACGTTACTATTATCTCCATTTTAGATCTCAGAGAGGTTAGGTGACTTGCCTAGGGTCACTCAGCTCATCAGTGTCTGAGGCCAGAATCAGATTCAGGTATTCTTGACTCCAGCACAGCTGCTTCAATATATACAAAGGCCTCAATGCAGAAATTTGTTTCACTTGACCACACACATTTGTAACAAAGGATTTTCTTTCTTTTTTGTTGTTGTTTTTTTAAAGCCTGCCTTTTCTGTCATACCTTCAAGAATGTCCTCAATACCTGTACAGACTGTGCTCCTAAAGATTTTATGAGGCAAGACAAGAAGAAAGAGGGATAGGTATATGGAAGCACTGAGGAAAAGAAAAACAAAAGCATTTTTTAATGTATAGAAGAAAACAGAAAGCCAGAAATAATCACAGAAAAGCAAGACATCTTTGAAAGCTACACGTTGAATTTACTACATATTTTGAAAGAAAAGCAACTTGTGCCTAAGAGAAATTTGTAGTTTCATATATATTCCTCTTTTTCTGTTCTACTATGTATATATATCATATTAATATGTACTTACATATATGAATAAAGAGGTTCATCTTAGTTGGTGTTGATGTTCAGATTTAAAATTAAATAAATCCAAAAGCTATACACACATAGGCTATATTTCTATCATTAATACATTCTACAAGAGGAAACTCTGAAAGTACAAGAAAGGGCTAACCTCAAATCTCACCACAAAAAAAAAAGAAAACTAACAGGCAGGAAATGACTCTTCTAAGATAGGTGTGACTTCCAAGCTGGGTATCCAATTTACAAGGAAGCCATTATCTTGTAAAAGGAAAAATCAAAAAAAACTGAATTAGGAGAAACAAAAAACCACCCCAGCAAAACATTTGACCTCACCAAGCATGGAGAAATGGCAACCAAAGGCAGCCTAAGTTTAATATATAAACTCATTTGTAAAACCTTACAGAGGAAGATGAGGGCATAATATGAGCAGTCACTTTAGAAAACAGTGAGAAGCAAAACAAATTCATAGAACACCTGGTATGAAACCTAATTAAACCAGATCATTCCAAGGGCATTTAAGGACTAAACTGGTAGGACAACCAACAGTCAAAAAAATGTAAAAGATCTATCAGGACGATTTTAACAGACTCCCTTCATCTACCACTGACCACCTAACCACCACATCTGGTCTCTAACATAACTGTCCCCAACACAGAGAATAGAGAGATGTAGAGAATGGGAGAATAGACAGTGACCCTTTTTCCCTCCCCCCCCCCCAAAAAAAAAGATAGGACAAGCTGGAATAGTCTCAACATACTCTGAGAAAGTTCATTCTGAATGCAACAGAATTTTGAGGCTTTTGAGGAAACAATTTTCAAGATATCTGAGGGAAAAGTTACTATGCCTGGAAAAAATCAGAAACTTATAATCGAAAAAGGATTATTCCAAAATATCAATAATTACCAAACCACAAGCTTACTTTCCCATATCTGCAACATCTTTTATGAGCACATTATCTTCATAAGAATTGAGGGCATCCCCAATGAGAGCTTTCACAAACAAGATTCTACAGCAATCCACATCTTTACAAACACAGAGCTGACTGGAAGTCACTTGGTGCTTGCTGGCTATGAAAGAAGTATTTCATTCTACAGAGCAAAATTTTGCCTTAAAATATCTCCTCCAATATATTGTCTCCCATGCATATGTTAAAAATCATACAAGATTCCTTGAAAGCCTTAACTACAAAAATAACTATTTGACAACCCTCTAAATATTAATAACAATTTCAACACAAAATGTGAAGACATATGTTCGCCAAAGGTGTTTGCAACTGTCATGAATGATATCTGGCACAGAATCCAAATTAAAGGGACCCTATAGACACTGAGGCACTGTAGATATTCCTTTTTTTTTTTTTCATAATGACATTGTGCTGCCTTGCCCTGGAACACTACAGAGTCTCCTAAATCAAAGCTACAATCATTTGGAAGAGTACAGCCTTACTAGCCACAGATGAAAAACCAAGTCAATAATGTCAACTGTCGAGACATTATTAGGGTGAATAGACAATCGATAGAGTTGTTTATCAGAAGGTCTGTAACTAGCAAGGAACAACCAAGGCTTTGACTCTAAGTGGGAAATATAGAGAGCAAAAAAAAAAAGTAGGAAAATAGAAAAAAAGAATTCTTGAGTTCAGGTTCAGGGGAGCGGAAACTGTGGCCTAAAGGCTACATGTGGCCCTCTAGGTCCTCAAGTGCAGCCCTTTGACTGAATCCAAACTTCAGCCCACCCCAGTTAGCTGAAAAGCAAGAATAATATTTAGGCTTTAGGTGGCTAGAGGGGCTGTGAACTCAAATCTATATTCAATCTCTCCATATAAACCACTCACCTCTATTCCCCACTAGTTTCCTCTTCCCCTCCTCCTTTCCAAGTAAACGAGCTTCTTTTCCATAGGCTGTAACACTTCCTCCTAAACACAGGTAAATAATAATCCCTTTCCTACCTTTCCTTGGGCACCTGGAGCAAGGGCCCCATTAAGCACTCTCAGGTGCAGTAGAAGGAATGAGACCCCGAATCCTGGGGGTTGGATTACATGACCTCTAAGATCCTTTCCAATTCTGAAATTCTGTCTAAGCTACTATAGTAATACTCAACAGAATGTCTTAATTACTTTTACATTAGAGTCATATTATGAATTTAAAAACTAATTCAAGGACTGCATTTTAGGGGTTTTTTCCCAGTTGGTGCTGGTTGCCTGGATGAAGCAATTTCTCAATCAGTACCTATATCTCAAACAACACTATAGATGGCAAATGACCTGTGACTGGAACGTGAGGATAGGCTAGATTATATTTAGAGAATTGCTTAGTAGTTTTAATAACCCTAAGCTTCTCCCTGAAACAAGGGCTCATCTTTTTAACAGCATTCTTTTTGGTGATGCTGCACAACAGAGAATCATAGAGTAAGAATGGGGAATATCCCAAGAATCTGGCATTTTGTTGGTGTAACAACTCTCTCCACTGTCTAAAAGGATCATAAACCTAAAGCTGGAAGGGACCCCAGAGGCCATCTAGTTAAAATCATCACCTTCAGATAAGGATACAAGTTTAGAGAAGTTAAGTGATTTGAACAATGTCACAAAGGTAGTAATCATCAGAGGTGAAATTTGAACTCATGTATTCTTGGTTCCAAGTCTGCAACATAGAAGGTTCAAATCTCACCTCAACTACTTACTTCCTGTGTGGACTTTGCAAAGTTGCATTTCTTTGGTCTTACTTTCCTCATGAGTAAAATGAAGGATCAAACTGGATGATTTCTGAGGTTTCTAAATCTCTTGTCTTTGGTAGGGTCTCCTGACACATCACAAAAATAACATACCAAATAGAATACCATGATATCCAAAGAATTAAATTCAAATCACAAATAAGAATAACCAATGGATAGCCTATGTGTTCAATTGGTACCCATATAATGTCAAGTTATCCAGAAGCAGGTCCCAGCACTTTGAACCCCTCCTTGGGTAGATTTATAGGAAGACACAAATTAAAAATTAGAAGGCATTGCTAGCTTTCAATATGCACCACAGGAAGGAGTACCCACATGAAGAGAATTTAAAATATCTAGAAAATTCTTACTTAGATGCACTTACAAGAATAGAGCATTACTGCCGCTGTCACGCTAAGAGCCAGTAACTGGTTAACAATAACATTTTTTTAAAAAGATGAAAAAAAACCCAAATAAAAAAATCAGCAAGCTTTCAAATCAAAGGAAAAAAAAACACGGGCTTGTTCGTGTTTTTGCATTTTTTTTACATACATACACATGCTATCATAGCCAAACTAACTTGGTTGGGAAAACATTAGGGTACAAATATAAAATTACCTGGTTTGATTATGAATATCAACAGCTTGTACTTTTTTAGATTGTGGATATGTAATGGCCCTTCCAGCTCTAAGACTCTTTGAGTAATGTTTATTCCATAAGAAAAAAGTATCACATAGGGTGGATTTCTATACACTAGGTCATCAATGAAGTCACAACACTGAAAGTCCTTTAGCTGATGGCCAGGGCTGATTCTACTTTAAATCATGGCACGCTGGAAAGAGAAATGGATTTGAAATCAGAGGAAGGCCCTTGGTTTGAATCCTCTTCGGTTACTTATAACTTGTGAGGCTGAAAGCAAGTGACATCATCTCTAGGCCTGTCTTTCTCAACTGTTCCATGAGGAAAATAGACTAGATGATCTCTTAGGGCCCCTTAAATATCTAAGTCTATGATCTCTGATCTTCAGTGGCCCTGACAACAGAATGCTAGGAGGCTAGAAGGTGAAATGATGGCATTTCTAGGCTTACCAGTGATAGAATCAGTGCATTGAAAGCTCATGAACCCTGCTCTGTTGAGTCAATGAAGAGAACTAGGTAGAAGTGTTATGGTGTTAAGCATTATAGCAGTGTCAAGACAAAGAGAAAGACTACTCTGCACAAAACAGCAGAGAAGAGCACAGGACATTACAAGCTAGCTTGTGAGCACAGATAAAGTTCTATTGAAGAACAGATTCTGAAACTATCCAGGGCCTCATGGTCATTACAGGATTACAGATGTAGAGAAAGAGAAGGTATCTTAGAAGTCAATGAACTAGCTCTGGAACCAAGGGACCTGGGTTCAAAATCTGCCTCTTGCATTAACTACCCAGGCAATAGTAGGTCATTTAATTTCTCCAGAATGCCCATTTCCTCATTGTAAAATGAGCGGCCTAGACAAGATGACCTCCAGCTATGGAACTATGATTTTCTGAACTCCTATACTTTACAGATGGGGATCTGAGGCCTGGAGAGATGGAATAACTTACCCAAGGTCACACAGGAAAATGGCAAAGCTCAAATACAAACCCAGTATCTCTGATTGTAAATCCCATCACTCTTCCCACTGTATCACACTTCAGATAAACTAGGTTACCTTCTGAGGCAAAGTCATAAAAATCCACCCAAACATAAGAACTGCAAGCAATGCCAAGAAATAACTCTAAGAACCTTTAAAAAAAAAAAAAGGTTAAATGACAAATAAAACAGCAAATAAGTCATTTCGCCATTTTTCTGCCCTGAAAAGCTTAGTTCCTTACTACTTATCCTATCATCAAGTAATTGAGGTGAACAACTGTAATCACTACGATTTCAGTGTTCAAACCCACTGTCACTGATCAATATTTAATCCTTATTTTCTATCCTAATATATCATGCACTACTTTCACTTTTGTAAATGACTAATACTCACCACTTTCCTCGCTTTTTATGAAAACATACCATTAAGGACAAAATCATGCTTAAGGATGTTATCTTGGCTAATTTGAGGTCCCTTTCCATTGATTCTTCACTCTTACATCATAATGCTCTAACTGAGATTTCACAGTCAAAGCCAAGGAGAAAACAGAAATGTCCAAAAGGTTCAGAATTTCCATTGGAACATGCAAATGCTGTTAAAATGTGCACAAGAAGAGAAGAGCAGAACGATGAATTAACTCAAGCCAAAACTCAGGAAATTCAAACTATGTTTTCACCTAGTGAACTTCATAAGTTATTTCACCTGTACTTTTACCTCCTCTGTCCATGAAATGGATAAAAGCAATCTATCCTCAGAGGGTTTCTATGCACAAGAATTCTTAGCTAAATGAATATAAAGTATATTAAAATATAAATATCAAGTTACATAAGACTGAAGAATTATTTAATGATCTGGGGCTGCCAATTTCTCTACATTATCTTGCTTGTAGACCTCATCATCTCCCCTGGGTTCAGTTACCACCTCTAAGTAGATGATTTTAGATCTGTTTGACCAACCCTAACCACTCTCCTGACCTCTGGTCTTAAACCACCAAACAGCTTATTGGACATCTTGAACTGACTCGTCCTGCAACCAACTCAAAGATAATATGTCAAAAACAGAACTCATTTTCTTTCCCACAAAACCCTCCCTCCTTCTCAACTTCCTTAGTACTAGAGAGCCCCATGATCTTCTCAGTCTCCTAAGCTCAGTGTCATCCTTGACTTCTCACTTTCACTCACCCTCCATATCCAGTTTGTTTTTACCTTCCAGGTAAAAATCCAGGTTTTGTTTTTACCTTCACAATATCCCCTTGTCTCTGACTCACAGAGCTGCCACTCTTGTGCAGGCCCTCATTATCGCATGCCTGGACAACTGCAAAAGCCTTCTGGATGATCTCCAGCCACATGAAGCCATCCTCTGTGCAAGCCAAAATGATTGTTCTAAAATGCTGCCCAGACTGTGTCACACTGCCGCCCCTCCCTCCACAAACATCAGTGGCTCACTATTACCTCCAGAATCAAACAGAAAATCTTCTGCTCATCTTTTTAAAGACCTCCACAATCTGACTCCTCCTGCTTTCCACTTTTATACTTTATTCTCCTCCTTTTACTCTATTTCAATCTTCTTACTGTTCCCCAAACGTGACATTCTATGTCTCAACTCCATGCCTTTTCAGTGGCTATGCTTCAAGCCCAGAACGCTCTCCCTCTTCATTTCTACCTCCAGGCTTCTCTGGCTTTCTTCAAAATCCAACTCAAACCCTCCTTTCTACAGAGGCCTTTCCCAATTCCCCACACTGCTGGAGCCTTCCCTCCCATTTACCCTGTGTGTGTTGTATGTACACAGTTGTTTACATGCTCTTTCTCCCATTAGAATGTGAGCTTCTCAAGGGCTTTTGGCTTTCTTCATACTCCCAGCACTTGCTCAGTGTCTGGCTTAATGAATGCTTGTTGACAGACATGAGAAATAAACGAAATCCAGTATTTCCTAACTTTAAGAGAAAGATTCAAACATTTTTACATTTCAAATTCTTAAAAATGAGTTTTATTTTGTGTAACATGGATCATCAAGGCCTTTGCCACTGGAGTAGAAAGAGCAACAGATTTGCAGTCTTGAATTCCAGGTCACCTATTAGCCACCTATGTGACATTGTACAAGTCACTTAAGTTTTCTGAGCCTCAGTTTCTTGTTCTATAACCATAATCTATAACTCACAAGGGTCTTTAGAAGAAAGTACTTTTAAAATGTGAACTATTACTAATACTGAGACTGACTTTGGGCTATCAAGATCTTCAGCTCAAAATGAGTTTCACCACCACTGGTGAAGAAGGAGGGTGAAGCTCTATACATTTAATTTTACAATCCTGAATCCTTGATTAACAATGTTACTAGTGCCAGATCATTGTTTCTGGTCTTTTATTGCCAATAAAGTCTGAAAAGTTCCCTGGGTTTCCTCTTACAATAATATCAGTGTTCTCTTTCTAAATCTCTGTCAGAACACTTTAAATCTCCAATTTTTTTCCAAGAACTTTTTTTGGTTTGGGTCTTCGGGGATTTTTCTTGTTTGTTTTTTGTTTTTTTTTTTATTCGTTTTTTTTAGGTTAATGTCATTCTTTGCTTTATGTTTGGGATAATCAGATCAACTTAGTCAATTCTCTTTTTCTCTAATACTATGCTATGATCAGCTTTGTTTACCAGTGTCAAATAATAGCAGCCTGTTAACGGTCCAAACTGGGATGGGAATAGCCTTCTTACCAGAGTCTCTTGGCTGAGTGAAAGCAATGGAAACTTTCATCGGTGTAAAAACTTTCATTTAATAATCAAAACAGCACCAAGAAGAAAAGTATTATCAACCCCATTTTATACATAAGAAAAGGGAGGCTCAGAAGGCTTAAGTTCTACTTTAAATATGTCAAGTTTGAGATGAGATCAGATTTCCAGCAGGTAGGGTGATGCCAGACTGGAGTTCAGGGAAGAAATAAGGATTGGATACATAGATATGGGTGTCATATAGAAAACACCAAATCCATAGGAGCTGATGAGATGACCAAGAAAAAAAGAAGAGGTTGGGGGCATAGGACCCAGGATGGAGCCCTAGGATACACATATGCTTGGAAAGTGGAAGAGTTGATGATCCCACAAAGAAGACAGAGAACAAGCGGTCAGGTAGGTAGCAGAAAAACCAGAAAAAGCTGTGTAACCAAACCTGAGGGAGGAGAGGGGATTTGTGAGAGTATCCTATTCAAAGATACAGAGACAGGGAAGCTCCTAGCCTCAATTCCTCTTCCTAGAACTTCCCAAGTCAGGCCAATAAACCAAGTCCTTTCTGTATAGGGTCCTATCAGATTACATAGACGTGAAACAAGTCAGAATTCCTTGGGAAACTTCAATATTTCTCAAAGCAGAGGAGTCCCTATGCTCACATCTAAGACACCTATAACTGCTTCCCCAAACTCCCTTAAACACAACCAACTCCACAAAAGAAAGTCAAGGAACCTCCTAAAGAGCTGCATTGACTCCAACATTCCATAAATCTGGAGCAGCTGATTCTTCACTACTTCTTTTAATAAATAAGGTGTAAATTTCTGATCCTCATGCTCAAAGGCCTCTTCAGTCTGAATCCCACCTATCTTTCCAACTTTCTTTCATGCCACTCCATGTATCCTAACTTCCATTCAAACTGAACTACTACCCACTCCAGTTCTCGTTGTACCATCTATTATATCCTTGCCTTTCGTCCCACTGTCCCCAGGACCAGGAATGGACTTGATGATCAGAAGGGGGTGTTTGAACTGAGTCTTACAGGAAAACAAAGATTAAAAGGATAAGGTGAGGAGGGAGAGCATTCCAGGCAGGGGGGCACTCAGTACAAAGACACAGGCATGAGAGAAAGAACTCACTGATGAGAAAGAACTTCAACTTTGTGTAAGAATGGCAAATGGACCAGTATGGCAAGGCCAAAGGTAAGGCATTTGAAGGGGGAATATTGTGTAATAAGATCGGAAAAATAAAGGGGGTGGAGTTAAATTCCAAACAAATGACTTTAGATTTTATCCTAAAGAGAATCAAAACAGAGAAAGAAAACTATACTAGAAGTAATAGGAAGCATTGTAGTATATACACAGAGTGAAAAGGTGGGTTGACAGGATCAGACCAACACAAAGGAAAATACCCACAAAGATTTTGTCTTTCCCTTCCTCCAAGTCATAGCTCAAGTGTTATCTCTTCTACAAAGTTCTGTGGAGGCCTCCCAGTTAAAAGTGATCTTTCCCTCCTCAATTTTTTATGGTATTTTAACCTATTCTTTGTACTTATGAGAAGGTTGTCCTAGATGGTCTCTGAGACTCCTTCCAGATATAAATCTATGATCACATTCTGCCTTGTATCAGAATTTTATTTATGTAGACATCTGTTCTCTCCATTAGAATTATAAATTCCCTGAAATTAATGTCTCTATGTAACACCTGTCCTGTGTCTCAGTGTAGCACACAGAAGGCACTAAATCAATGCTTGTTCATATGAATCAGAACCATGTCAAGTCCTACATTCCACACGAGGCCTGGTAAACTCTCTTTCACACAACTAAGCATGTTATAGTATACTAATACTAGTCTTAATGCTAAAAGGCAACAAATCCAAGTCATATAAGATGAGTAATATTGGTATCATACCACCCAAATTAAAACACATATCTGTCCTTTCTGTTAAGGTCCCATAAACTACAGAAAATGGAAAATGCCATGGAATCATGCTATTAGATGGCAATGTATTTTTTTTTGGGGGGGGGGTTGGGAAATATCTGTCTAAAAGCAATAAAATATATCAACAACAATGAATTATATGCTATCTTGTTTTCTGCTTAAAGTATGCATATCTTATCAGTCAAAAACTATGATAATAACATAGTAACTGATTTAGCTTTTCAAAATTTACTTTCACTTCTCTCCAAGCTCCATTCCTGACTCTACGAACTTTCCCCACCATACCATAGCAGCCTTCTCACCCTGGAAGTTCACTTTGCCCCTGCAGCCCCATCTTCTAATTGGTCAGTTCCTCCCAGACCCTTCACTTTAAAGGCAGTGTCCAGGCCAGCCATGCCTTTATTCCTCCCCACTCTCTTATTCCATTCCTGACTCTTCCCAGCTTCCTTTTATGTGTTGTCTTCCCCCATTAGAATGGAAACTCCTGGAGGGCAGAGACTTTCTTTTGCTTTTATTTGTATTCCTGGGGCTTAGCACAGTCCCTGACATGTAGTAAGCCTTTAATAAATGCTTGTACGATTGATTTTACAAAGCATAATACACACACCACCTCATTTGCAATTCACAACAACTTTGTGAGGTAGGTACTACAGGTATTAGTATCTATATTACAAGTGAGGAAACTGAAGGCTGGACAGGTTAAGTGATTTCATCCTCACAGATTTAGAGCTGGAACAGACCAATGAGGTCATCTAATAAAATGCTCTCATTTTACAAATAAGAAAACTGAAGCCAAGAGAGGCTAACTGACTTGCCCAAGGTACCAGGGCTCAGATGTGGGATTCAAACCCATGTCATCATGGTCATGCAGCCCACAAGCATCAGATGCTGGATTTAACTCCAAGTCTATCTCTACACCGTGCATACAGCACGTGGATAGGTACACAGCGAACACTTTAAAATGCCACCATAACAAACTATAGAGTACTTAGGTTTGTAAAGGGTTTTCATATTTGTTATCTCATCTGATTCTGACAGTATTCCTATAAAAGAGGTAGCATAAGAAGTAAAATTTCGGACTTGAATACAAGATTATTCAACCCTAGCTCCCTCCATTTCTAGAATCAAGAACCATGATCTGGAGCAAGTAGGTGGTGCAGTGAATACAGCACTGGCCCTGGAATCAGGAGGACCTAGGTTCAAATCCAGCCTCTGACACTTGACACTTACCTTGGGCAAGTCACTTAACCCCAATTGCCTTGCCTTCCCCCCTCCAAAAACAATCAAAAAAAAACCCAAACAAACAAAAAACCATGATCAAATCACATCAGCCATTGTTCTTGGATGATATGTGTTAATCTAATCCCCAGTGGCTACACTCAAAAAATAAAGATGTTTACATTTTTAAAGCATGTTTGAATTTCACAACTCAAATTTCATATCAGAAAGCTAGGTTCACTAAATATGTTTGTGAAAGTATACTTAAGAGTGAAAGCTTTGATTATGAAATGTGGTAACTAATAAAAACATAGATACAGAAACAAAATTAATCTACTAATTATTCAGCTCAGTCTTGGACATTAATTAGACAACCATAACTAGTTCTAAAAGAATACATCTCTCACAGGTACCGCCAATTCCACAAATACTACTCTTTAAAGAAAAGAATGAAATGCATATAAACTTAAGAAAAAACAAAACACCTCACTGGGGAAATCAGACAGCCCTTAAAAATGGTTGCATTACAAAAGAGAGGTAAACGTATTGGCCCATGGATCTTGCTACATTAATCCTTCACTTAGCCTTTGAGAGCTTACCGAGAGTTATCAATAGGCTTCTTTTTAGAAAGCTATACCAAGTAAATAGATGTCAATAGCCTTAAGAACAAAATACAGAGAAGAAATATACACACAAAGGCAAAGGAGATATTTAAAAAAAAAATCTGATCCCAGATCAGCCGGGGCAAATCCATGACAGATACACAATTATTTTCCTGAGTCACTCCCATCTCCAGACACACAAACATTCAGGAATGACTTAGCAACAAAAAAAAGCAGAGTCCTTCACAGTTCAAGAATAGCAGAGACTGGCCAGCCCAAGGCTCCAAAACCCAGAGCCAAGCCAAAAACAAAGCAAATATCAGCCTCCCACTCCTCCATACAAGCCAAGAACCTCAGGGTGGAACACCCCAGAACTCAATGCTAGCCAACAGGAATAATGGAAAGTAGAGAGGAAAGGAAGGTATCAAACCCTGAGCAAGAAGTGAGATTGTTGGGCACAGTGGTCAACTCCTGAGACTGTTAGAGCTGGGTTGAGAAAATGATAGTAGTGACAGAGCAATAACTTCAGAGAGAAAGAGGGACAGAAGAGCGAGTAGGAAAAACATGAGCCTAGGCAATCAAGCAACTGGAAGATTGGGAGTGACTGGGAAGAAGCAGAGGGTGAAACAACTAGGGTGCACTGGGGAGCAGAGGTGTCAGACAACAGGAAGTGATTATTAAAGAGCAGGAAGAGGACAACTAGAAGGACTGGGAGCAAAGAGGAAGAAACAGGGAAGGACTGAAAAAGAGAAGGGCAGCAGCCTCGGGAGCAGGGGTAGACAGACCACTGGCAAGGACCAAGAAGGGGAATGGAGGATTAGAACTAACAGCAAAGAAACAGAAAATTTGAGGGAAGGGATGCAAAAGCATGGGGTCAGATGATATGGACGAGGCTTAAGTAGGAGGACCATAGAGTGGAAGGCCTGGAAATCAGAGAGTCAGAAGACTGGGAGGAGGCTGGGGAGTTGGAGGGAGGTTGTACCTGAGAAGTAGAGAGGAAACATGGTGGGGGAGCATGGGGCAAAAGAGGTAAACTTGTCAGGGGACTGGAGAGCAAAAGGGTCAGGTACCTAATGGAACTGGGAAACAGAGGAGTCAGGTAACTAGAGATTAGAAGGATCAGACAAGTAAGACTGGGAAGCTGGGGGGGGAGGGTAGATAATTAGGGAGCCCTGGAGAGCAAGGGGTAAACACAGAGGAACCATGGGGAGCAGAGGTCAGACAACTGAGGGGACTGGGAGGAGGCTGAGGAGTAGGAGGGTCAAACAACTAGAGGGACTAGGAAGCTGAGAGTAAGATAACTAATAAAGAGGGCCTGGGAGCAGGGGGGTAAACACATGGGGGTCATGGGGAACAGGGGGGGAAATCAGACATGTGGAGGTTAGGAAGCTGGGAGTCAAGTGACTAAGAAGATACTAGATTAGAAGTGGGAGGGTCAGACAAGAAGGACCAAGAAGCCAGGAATCAGATGACTGGGAGAATGTAGGAGGGTCAGACAACTAGAGGGACTGGAAAGCTGGGGATGGGACGACCGGAGGGACTGGGAAAGTGGGAGTCTGATAACTAAGGGGGCCTAGGAAGCAGAAGTAAACACATGAGGATTATGGGGAGCAAGTGGGTCAGGCATGTGGCCAGATGGGTCAGATGGCTGGGATGATTCTGGGAAGTAGGAGGGTCAGAGAAGCAGAAGACTAGGAGGGGGGTTTCTGAAAAGCAGGGAATAAACATGTGGAGGCTATGGGGGGGGGGGTGCTGTCATACTTGTGGGGGGCCTGAGAAGTTGGAGGTCAAATGACTGAGAGTAGGAGGATGTGGGGAGCAGGGGTAGGGTCAGACAAGTAGAAGGACTGGAAATCTGGAGATGAGACAAATGAAGGGATTAGGAAGCTGGGGGGTCAAGTAACGAAG
>CM053624.1:249173598-249218281 GCA_028646595.1 Phalanger gymnotis | reverse complement strand
GATACTAGTGAGTAGGAGGGTCAGATAAGTAGAACCGGGAGGCTGGGTCGGACGCCCGGGGGGGCCTAGAGATCAGACTTGGGGGGCGATCAGACATGTGCGGGTCCTGGGGCGCAGGGATCAGACGTGTGGGTGTCCCGAGGGCAAGGGATCAGACACGTGAGAGTCCTGAGGAGCAAAGGTCAGACCCCGGTGCGGGTCCGGAGGTCGGACTCCTGGAGAGCCCAGGGAGCAAGGGCTCAGCAGCCCGGGGAACCCGGGAGCAGGTGACAGGTAGAACAGGAGCGAAAGGCAGGAGCCAGTGACAGCGGAGGAGCCGCGAGGGGTGGTCTGGCCGAGGGCTGGCCCTCCCTCCGGCCCCCCGGCCCCGGGCCCGGGGTCCAGGTGGAAGGGCAGCACGGGGCGGGCCCCGCCACTCACCGCTCATCTTGCCGGTGCCGCCTCCACCGCCGCCTCTGCTGCTCGGGCCGGCCGGGTGGGGGGGAAAGGGGGAGGCGGGGGAGAGAGACAGACACAGACACTCAGCGCGCCAGCCCCGCCCCGGAAGTGAAGCGCCGCCGGCTGCGGGCCGTGCCCTCTGACCCGGAATGTAAACTTCCTCTTCGAGACTCACGGGAGCTGACTGGGCTCGAGGCAGCCTCTTGGGTTCGGCCTTTTTCTCCTCCTTGGGGTGTCAGAGGCAAGTGACTGAGGGGACTCGGAGGGAGGGGGTGGTGGAGAGATCTCCAAGCACAGAAGAAATGGGAGAGGGGCGTCTAACCCTGCCCACAAGGCACAAATGGGAGGAGAGGGGGAGGGCGGGGAAGGTCTCCTTGGGGGGAAATCTAGAGAAGCAGCTTCTGAGTGGTGCGGTTGGAGGAGGCCAGAGGAAGAGAAGAAGGAGAGGGGCCTCCAGGGGCTTTTGGAGGAACACGAGGCTGGAGGAAGCCACACTAAATTGCCCGAATTAATTTCTACGTTAATTGCCACATTAATGGGGTCCGGAAGTAGTGAAAGACTGGGGATAGGGGAGTAGCTGAAAGTTACATTTCGATTCAGCAAGCATGTACTATGTGCCTACTGTGTTCAGAGCTCTGAGTTAGACACAGCCCCCCCCCCAGCAGATACTTAGATACTAAGAAGGATCAATATGTGATCCACCTTAAGTGTTACAGATCTCCACCTCTTCTGAGCCTCATCCTGTGCAACAACGTCCAAGCCCACTTCCTCCATTAAATGTTCCTGGGGAGGCACCCAGCTGCTCTGATGGCGGCTCCGATGATGGACCTCTTATGACACTGCACGGATACAAATGTTCCTTCACATTCTTTTCTGGTCATACATTTCTTTAATGACATCCTTTATGCTCCTCTTACGCAGTCCTTTGGTGTTGTGTTAAACCTGTTCACACTCATCATGTATTTTGTTAATTACCTTTTCTACTTTAATTCTTTGGAAACCATGGTATTGTGACATAGCTACGTGGCGTCTTGGGAAGAATATTGATGTAAAAGGGTAGAACTTTGTTTCTGGGAGAAGTTTTGGGTCATTACAGGCACTGATGGCTTCCCAAAGGCAATTTAGCCCACATTCTAGCATCTCTCCATTTCCAGCACCTCTTACACACTTCTATCCCATTAAGCTATTTAAAATAGTTCTGATCATGTCACTACTTTTCTCAAAGACTTTAAAAATTTTTTTAAATCAGAGGCGGAGTGAGAGCATATTTGCACTACTCACCCAGCACACCTCTTCAAACTAGAAAATGCACTATACCAAATTCTGATCAGGAAAGCCAGAAGAAATCACAGTGAGTCATTTTGCAGTCTAGAGCAGCCTAAGAAGATAGTGAGATCTGTGGACACTGGGTGGGGGCTGGCCAGGAGCAGCACAGTACAGGGACAGCAGAGGCAGCAGTGCAGAACATTCTAGGGCCCAGGGACAGTAAAGGGGCTAAAGGTGAATACCAGAGTTGGAAACACCAGGGCAAAAAGAGATGCCAGGGACCCCCTGAATCAGGCCTGGGAACAACATTGAGTGCCAGCTTGCATCTCCTGTCACCCATTACCCAGTTCCAGGTCACTAAATCAGGGAAAAGAAGAGTGGTTACAAGCCAGAGGGGCTTGAGACATGTAAGAAGCAAGTTCTAAAAATGACATGTAAGAAGCGGTTCTAAAAATCTTGGTGCCCTGAGCCCAAGAACAGAAGGGAAACTCACCTTTTGTGAATCTTTAACCTTTAGCATAAATCTACAGTGGAATAACCAGTAACCAGGGCAGGAAACCAACACTACAGGATAGCGCAATCACTCTGAACTTGCCAGAAATTCCCAGGTTAACAGTAATAGCAGTCTGCTGAAACAAGCACACACACTCAAACTTTGTCAGGAGCTTACAGAGCTCATACCAGAATGAGCTGTGAACAAACTTCTCTCCAGATCATACCGCCTTGGAAGCACTAAGCACCAAATCTTGCAGGCCCTTGAGACTAAACTGTGAAAACAGCAGAAAGTCATAAAAAGACAAAAGTTCAGGCTAGATGCTCCCGGAGAAGTGAGCAGAGCCCAACACTAGCTGGGACTTTCTTATTAACAGTCCCCATCTTACGGTTTATATCTAGTAATAGAATCTCTGGATCAGAGAGTGTAGATTTCTGTGTGAACTCTGTATCTCCACTTTATCCTCTTATCTTATATGTACAAAGCTCTTTGCATGTTGCCTCCCAAATTAGACTGTGAGCTCCTTGAGAGCAGGGGCTGGTTTTGGTTTGTGTAATTCCAAAAAGTTTTCCAAAATGGTTTTGCTGATTGACTGGTCACCAACAGAGCACTAACGTTTCCATCTTCACACAACACTTCCATTGTTGACTACTCTCATCTTTTGTCATCTTTGCCAATTTGCTGTTGGTGAAACCCCCAAAGGGCTGCTTTGATTAGCATTTCTCTAATTATTACTGATTTGGAACATTTCTTTAATATGGTTGTTAACGATTTGTAATTGTTTTCTCAAAGATTTTCGGTAGCTTTCTGTTTCCTGCAGAAAGAGCACCAGACTAAAGAGTATGGAAACCTCCCACTAACTTTTCCACGTGACCTTGGAATAAATCATTTGCCCTTCCTGGGCCTCAGTTTCCTATCATGGAAAGGAAGCAGTTCAAATAAAAGATCTCAAAGTGCTATTCCAGCTCTAAGATTCAATGAATCTTTAAATCCAAATTCCTTAGCCAACCACTAAAGGATGCCCTTCTCTGACCTCAATCCATCTCTCCAACCTTATTTCCCACTATTCGTATCTACTCGGGCCAAACATGACTGCTCATTGTTGTGCCACATATTAGTTTATATCATTCTTGTCTTACTGAAACATCTCCCTATTCCCTTACTCTACCTATCCAAATGCACTCATTGTGAAAACTTCCCTTATTCCCCCAACCAGAAGTTCTCTCTCCCTCTTCTGAATACATATAACTGTCTGAATAACTTACATTTTGCCTTTTTATTAGTTATTTGCATTTTCTTATCTTCTTTAAAAGGCCACATACTTCTTTGGGGCAACCTGATTTTAGTGGAAAGAGTACTAGAGCTGAAGTCAGCCATTGCTCTAACACTAATTATTTCTGAACCCCAATTTCTTTGTCTATAAAATGAGTCTAATAATATTTATACTGTCTATCTCACATGGATGTTGTGAGAAAAGCACTTTTATAGAACTGTATTATGTACTTTTTATATTATACTTTTCATGATTTGGTTCTTTCTGGAAAAGTTTTTCCAGTTTTGGGGGTGGGCGCCATTTTAAACATTACTCTCCTCCACGCATTCCCCAAGACAGCAACATTGCTATAGTTGCTGCTCCTGTATCCATGACTTCCACTGGCTGTCTCCCCATGTTCCATCCCCTTACCTCTGCCTCTTAGTTTCCCTGGCTTCTTTCAAGACGCAGTTCCCATCTTACCTTTTGCAGGAAACCTTTACCAGTCCCCTAGCTGATAGTGCCTTGCTTTCTCAGATTACTTGCTATATACTCTCCCATATATCTCATATACCGAATTTTTTATATTTCCTCCATTAGAATCTATGCCCCTTGAGGACAAAGACTATTTTTGCCCAGCATTTTGTATGCCTAGGACTTAGTACAATAGCCTGCACGTAGTAAATAATTTATTAATGCTTGTTTATTGACTGACCAACTGATAGTATTATCCATTATACCTTTGTTTATCAACTATTGGTAATTATCAGTATATTGAACTATAAGCTCCATGAGGTGAGAGACTGAGTCTTAATTTTAGTTCTTCAAGCCTAGCACAGTGTTCCACACCTAATAGATGTTTAATTAATGCTTATTTGATTAATAGGTCAATTAATAGGTATTTATTGAATGAATTATTTTAAACAGTAATTTTACTCCCATTTTGTATAATCTGAACATCAGATAAATGCAGGCCTCTTGACTCATGCTCTAGTGCTTCCACTACACAGCATTACACATTCATTAGGGCTTTTCTGTTGTATGTGTCATGAGATGAACCACTAGAAGCTCTAAGGTAGGGACGCTGATACAGCTAAACATTTAAAGCAAGGACTGACAAACTATGGCCTATGCAAAAGGTGGTGATGGGACTAGATTTGGTCCTTAGGCTGTATGTTTTTACACAAATGGAGATGAACCTGTATTCTCAAAAATCTTTGGTAAGTAGGTCCTTTCCAGCTTTAAAGTGTGGGCATATCAATAGAAGAGGTTCATCACAGAATTATGAATTCTTTCACCACAGCCATTCACAAAGACCATCTACAAAGGCAGAGATTCTTAACCTGGAGTTCATGAAATTGGATGGGAAAAAAACAAATCTTTATTTTCGTGAATCTTTGGTTTTCTTTGTAATCCTATGTGTTTTATGCTTTTAAAAGTACTATTTTGAAAAGGCGGCCATAAGCTTCAGATTGCCAAAGAGGGTCCATGACACAAAAAAACTAATATCCCCATATATACACTCTAAGTTATATAAGAGGTACAAGACATGATGATAGAATGTGAGTGTTCCCATACCAACAAAGTGACAGACTTAAAGTATTGAATTACATAATATAGAACTAAACAATAAATTGATTGAGTTTCACATTTGGTACAAAATTATAGAAATTAATAAATTCTTTTCTGAGCAGAGTACAAAAAGGCTTGTTAGAAAGTTATTCTATGAAAGTCATAAAATGTTTTAGTCTTATGCATATACCAAAGAAAGTAAAATCAGAAAGATTTCATATGCATCAATATATGTGGCAGCCCCACTTGTGATAACAAAAAACTAGATGGAAAAGAATGGGTGCCCAATTGCTGGGGAATGGCTGAACAAATTATGGTATATGAATTTAGTGTAATATAATTGCACTTTAAGAAACGACATGAAGTGTTCAAAAAAATATGAGACCTCTATGAACTGATACTGAGCAAAATAAGAGGACAATATACACTGATTAAAATAACATAAAAAAAAAACACTAAAAGCTAGGCAAAGTCAGATTAATTACAATGACTTAATATTGGTCCTAGAGACCAGATAAAGAAATATACTTTATGCCATTCAGTAGAAAGGTGGACTATGGATGCAGAATATTCCATATACTATCTTATGGTCATCTTTTACTATCTTGCTTGACATTTTCTGTTACCAGAAAAAATTCTGGTAGGGTGTATTGCAAAATAGCAGGTATAAAAAATAAGAGGCATCAATAAAAGCTTTTATTATTATTATTATTCTAAGAGATACACATTCAGTTCTGAGTACAATGATGTGCTTTAAAGCTGTTGAAAAGATTGTGGGGGAGGAGAGAGAGCAGGAGGGAGTCTAGATAGTTCCTTAGGATACAACTAGGCTTATAAGATGTATAAAAGATGACAACAAGCCATGGGGAAGTCTCGTTCTTCCCACTGTTCCTAAACTACAGGCCTTCAAAGGTCAACACAATCATATCCCTGCTTGCCTATGGTATTTTGCCATTTAATGGAACACAGAGAAAGAAGAGGAAGTGAGAGAGAGAGAGAAGAGGAAGTGAGAAAAACAGCAGAGGTTACCACCAACAGTTGTCTTAAGGTCATAAAGTAGCAACTGTCATATACTACTAACCTCCACTTTACTGAGCATCCTGCAACCACTCCCTCTTCTCCCAAACTATTGCCCTTGTTCTGCTTTCACTGGCCTTCTTACGTACCCTAGACTCCATGCTATATCATAAAATTTTAGTGATAACAGTCACCAAAAAAATCACTTGACCTTCCACCAGTTTTACTTTTAATTGCCAGCCTGTTTGCATTAGAGGCATCTGATACCATAGAATGCTGGGCCTGGAGTTTGAAAGACCTGAATTCAAATTTGAAATCAAATACTTACTATGTAAATATATAGTCCCTGCCAATTCCATTTCCACTCCCAGGGCGCTAAGCACTGTTGGGAAAAAAAAAGATCATAAATTCATGCTATTTGACCTTAGCTGCACCCTTAATGATGTTACAACTTACTCTAAATTCCTTATCACATTTCCCAAGCAGCTTTTCCAAAACTTCTTTCATCTTTTCTAGCCCCTAACTCAGCTTCTATTCTCAACAGATAACCTCAGCTTCCTACTTTACTGAGATTACATCACACAAGTATTGATTCAGCTTCATTCCTCCCTACATTTTCCCTCTTTTTTTTTTATCAAGTGCCCTTCCTTTTTGCCAAAAGATAACCCTTCCATCCTCTCTTCTGAGACTTTTTTCTGTCAAATATATTCATTGTGTCTCTCATTCTCTCTCTCTCTCTCTCTCTCTCTCTCTCTCTCTCTCTCTCTCTCTCTCTCTCCCCCTCCCTCCCTCCCTCCCTCCCTCCCTCTTCCCCTCTCCCCCCCCCTCTCTCTGTCACACACACACACACACACATACAGTCCCAAAACTGACATTTATACCTTCAAGTTATCATCCTGTACTTCCCCTTCCCTTCACTACTAAATCCCTAAAAAGAATAGTCTATACTCTCAACTTCTTCTTTATCACTTGCTCCTCAACTACTTGGCTTCCTACCTGACCATTCTGAAACTACCATCTTGAAGTTTACCAACCAATAACCTGGTAATCATTAATCCAATAATCTTTTTTCAGTCGTCATCCCCCTCAATCGAAGGAGTATTTAATACATTTTCCATGTACTCCAGTCTTTGAAACCTCTCTCTGCCCTCATCTATCTTCTCTGCTCTGTTAGGTCTCAAAAGATGAGCAAACTCTCCTCCTTGCCAAAGCTGACTTCTTCCACCTGCCTTTGACTCTTTTCCCCCTGATCAATTCTGTAAGCTTGCTGAATTCTTTCTCTCTTAAACTTCTCAAATCTCCACTGGCCCCTTTCCTTTAGCCTAACATGCCAAGTCATCCCTTAGCCTTAAAAAAAAAAAAATTCTTTAACTCTGCTACTTCTACTGCTTGACTGCCAAACTTCTAAAAAAATTTATCAACACACCCTTCACCTCATTTCTCAATTCTATGAAATCTAGCTTCCAAGACTACCACTCTATTGAAATTGCTTTCTTTATAGGTCACTATCGGCTTCCTTTTCAACAGATCCCTTGGCCTTTTAAAAATTCTCATCTTCTATGATCTCTTAAAATTTAATTGTCATCTTTCTTGATGTGATTTTTTTAACTACCCTTCATTTTGTAGTCGCTCCTCCCTTGACATCAGTATAAGAATATATCATAATGTACAGTTTTCCTGTGAGAACTGTGAGACTGCCTCTTCTGTCTCTTTCAACATATCTTTATTCTATCTTCCCAAAGAAGTGGGCATACTTCTGTGATTCACCCTATTACCATATCTCTGTATAGTCTATCAGTTGTATTTCACCCTGCAGCGGTTATCACCTATATGCAAATGACTTCCAAAAATACATCTCCAGCCTGGTTCTCTCACCAGTACCCAAGGCTTGTGTTTCCAGCTCCTTGCTGGATAGCTTCAGTTAGGTGCTCCAGAGATACCTCTCACTCTTAGCATATGCTAGCTATTGTATTTATACCATATTTTTTCCTTGGTTTCTGAAATACTCCTGATTCTTCTTATCCATCCACTCCTCTGTTTCTATGGGCTTTTCTTCCTCTCACCTAATGTACATATTCACAAAGATTTTGTCTTTAGTACTTCTTCCTATTTTTCCCCAATCCCAAACTAATGTCATCCCCTCTCCACAAGTGAGTCACAAATCTCTATATCGAGCTGTAATTTCTCTCCTGAGTTTCAGTTCTATATTTCCAGTTGTGTGTTGAACATCTCCACCTGAATGAACTTCACATAAAATTATGTCCCATCCTGAACCCTTCTTATCTCCTCTATAGACTCTCCCCCTGACAAAAACTGTTAATGATATCACTCTTCTCCCAGTCACCCAGGCTCAAAGCATGAGTCATCTTCGATTTCCTCATCTTTACCTCCTATATTCAGTCAGTTGAAGAGACTTTTCAGTTCTAATGCTGAAATGACAATCTCCCAAATTTGTTCCTGGTTGTAGTTGTGTCATTTCAATTGTGTCTGACTTGCCGAGACCCCATTTAGGGTTTTTGTGGCAAAGAAATAGTTGTAGTGGCCTTTTAATCAGGCTCCACAAGTCTGGTATCTCACATTTCCAATTTTTACTACGTATTTAAAGAATAGGTTTTGATATATTCTCCATGCCACCTCCAGAATAACCTTCCTGAAACATAGCTCTAATCATGTAATTTTCTTGCTTCACCAAAACATGGACAAGTTTCTCCAAATAACCTTTTGTACAAGGAAGAAAGATGTCATACAAGTCAGTGGCTCCCAACATTTTTTGCTGTATAATCCCCTTTCAATAACAACAAAAAAAGTGTTGTGACTGCTAGAGTGATTTAATATGCTACTCATTCCTTTATATTTATTCCTTAAGTACTTAGAATAACTACAATGATAACTTTTGCCCCTAAAAGCTCCAAAATAAATTTTATATAATTGTAACTATAAAATATGAATTTTATTGTACCTGTAATTATGAAATTTATAAATATTAAATTAGAAAACTGCATAATATTTGTTAATATTTTATGTAGAACATTCTGTAAGAATTTAAAATAAAAAAAATTTAAAATATTCCAACAAGACTTCATAATAAGTTTATTTTTCAAATTTTATTTAATATAAATTACATTTTTTACAAAAATAAGTTACAACTTAGAAGATATGTAGCAATATACAGGGTGGGGGCAGCTAGGTGGCGCAGTGAGTAGAGCACTGGCCTTGGAGTCAGGAGGACCTGAGTTCAAACCTAGCCTCAGACACTTGACACATATACTAGCAGTGTGACCTTGGGCAAGTCACTTAACCCCAATTGCCCTGCCCACCCAAAAAAAGAAGAAGAAAACAACAATATACAGGGTGTCCCTAAAGTCTGGACACATAGGAAATCTCATTAAGATCTCATTAACCATTTCACTGAAGACTCTGTTTTTCTGCGACTTCTTTTCTAGGGTGCGCTGAAGGAGAATGTGTACTCAGTGAAAATCACAGATGCGTCACACTTGATTGAATGCATAAAGAATGAATGTGCTAAAATTGATGGCAATGTGGAGTTAATTGCATCGAGTCCATGTGAATCTTGCAAAGCACATCAACCTTTGCATCACAAATGATAGAAATCATATTGAAAATGTTATTTGTTAATATTCCTATTAAATAAAATGTTGCTGAAAATTTCATTCATGTCTTGAAAATATTCATTTTTGCCTATGTGTCCAGACTTTAGCAACACCCTGTAGTATAACAACATTATATAATAATCATGCATAAACTTAATTCAGTGTTGGACTTTTTATTTGAACAAAGTTTTATAGTATTTGACTCAGCCCTAGACAAACACAATCTTAAATCTGGTTCCATTTTGAGTTTATTCTAATTTGAAACAAGAGTAAGTTAAAATACTCACACAAACATGTAGTGAAAAATGGTAGGAGAGTTTTATGAGCTGTCTTGCTAAGAGATAGAAATTAATTTTTCATTTTTAGCCACCTAACCAATTAACAAAAATGAATGACAGCTGCTGCCTACCAGTTAATTTGAAAATCCACCAGAGAGAAGAATGGTAACATAAGAAGAGGATAAGTTTAAATCAGAAAAAAGCTTTACTCCTATAAGTCATGTTTCTGTAGAGTGTGATGATCTGTAATGGTTTCAAGATGATTTGAAATGTACTTGCCCAGCAATTTTCAAATGACCTGACATTTGCACTGCAAGAATTCAAATGTTCATAAGATCTTGATCACATGATTACACAGCTGACAAGATATGATTACAGAGTAACAGGAATAAGGGAGCTAATCTAGTACAGGGTACAGAACACTAATGAAGGCTTGTAGATAATTAACCATCCTTTGGGAATTGGCTTGCATTCAAAATGTCAAACTCTTCCAGCAATTTGGAAACAATTTGATAACAGGTTGAAAAATGCAAGGACATACTGAGCTTGGTCAGAAATCATCAGAATTTGATATAATCACTGCAGAAACAACAAAATCATTGTTTGCATGATCATGATGCTTTTGAAATAAAACAAACTTACAAACTATAATGCTTCAAACATGCATGTGCTTGTTGTCACAAAGGAAAATATATTAGTAATTTAGTGCCTAAGGCACCATTAAAGAATTTTTGGTGTAAACCAATTGGACCAACATCACAAATCCCCAGTGGTTCCCACTGAGCTAGATAAAAGTAGGAATTAAGAGAACTGGGAATTTATTAATGTGGTTGTACCCAAGCACCCAATTAGCTAATAATGGCACAGTGTTTTTACTGGAGCATCCCAGATCAGAATCTTTCCTTGTTCTCTTTTATTCAACATCTTGGTCAGTGACTCAGATGGATTTATACAAGATATATTTGTTTGTTGAATCCATAGATGAAATAAAGCTAATATGTCAGATGACAAAGCCAAGATCAAAAGGATCTTAACAGTAGGCTATATCTAATAGAAAGAAAATAAATGTAATATAAAGTTATACACTGGATTTGAAACTATAACTTCACAAATACAAGGTGCAGGAAATGTGGTACTTCATCTGAAAAGAGATCTGAAATCTGTAAGTTCGATTGTCAGCTCAATATGAGTCAAGTGTCACATAGAAACCAAAAAAAGGTAATTTTATCCTATAACGAATGGAGAGGCTTAGTGTCTACAATAAAGGAATTAGGAGTTCCTGCGCTGATTGAGCTGTATCTGGAATACTGAGTTTAATTCAGTGTACCACATTTTAGCAGTGATACAAAAATAGATGGAGAGAACCTGGAAGAGGGCAACCAAAATGGCGAGAGGACCCGATAATTGTCATATGATGAACCAATAGAAGAAATAGGAATGTTAGCCTGAAGCAGAAAAACTTAAGAGAACTTGGTAACAATCTTCATATATTTGAGAGACTATTGTATAGAACAGAAATTAGATTTCTTTGGCTTAGTCCTAAAGGACACAGTAAAGAAAAATGACTAGAAATTACAGAGAGATGGATTTATCTTGATGTATAGAAAAACTTCATAATAATTAGAGCTGTCCCAAAGTAGATGCTGCAAATCAAGGCTTGATTTATTGTTTTGTTGATTGTTAGAGTTATGGGTAACGTTAATAATAGAGTAAAATTAAACTTACATTGTGCATACTTTTTTTTGCCTAGAGAATTGGTTGTTAAACCTTTATCAGCACACCCCTGCTTACTGCTCTTAGGTTCTGTGATTCCTTGCCCCAAAAATTCAGTGGCATAAAATAAAATCAGCCTGGTCAATGAGCATTCACGATCCTCCCCACAATTTATATTTCTAAATTTTTCTCACACTACTTTACATATACTTTGTGCTTCATCCCAACTGGATTCCTATCTGTTTTCCAAATATGGCCTGTACTTTCCTGCAAGTATATTTTTGTTCATGCTATTCCCTGTGCCTCTACCATTAAATTTCTGCTGATTGGAGTGCTACTCATAGTTAAAGGCTGAATTTAAACATCGCTTCCTTCATGAAGCCAACTGCAATTCTCCATTCAGATATAACCTCTCAAATTTGTGAATCCTCAGCACATGGTGAGGGCATTTATATCCTGCTTTGTACTGAAGAAGGTATTTAATATTTGTTACATCGAATTGAATTACAATACTGTATCCTCTAGAGAAGGGGTTTTTAACCTTTTTTTTTTGTATCATGGACCCCTTTGATAATGAATCCCTTCTCAGAATGTTTGTTTCCTACATGCATAATTGAAGGAAATGCTGGATTTCAGCTAAAAGTTAGTAAAATAAAGATATAATTTTTCCCATCCGAGTTTTTAGATTCCCTGAAATCTAACCATGGATCCCTGGCATTCGTTGACCCCCATGTTAAGAACTCCTGTTCTGTTTTATTCTGTTTAAGTATAGACTTCATTATAAATTTTCCATGAAAACCAATATACATAAGTCTACTGTAGGAGGTCAGTGAACTTGTTTAGGAAAACGATTCCATCCTTATTTCAAAAATAATCAGTTTAGTTTGTGATACAACATTTTATTATGCATTTTAAAACATTCTGAAAAGAGATTCATAAGTTTCACCATATCCAAAGAGATCCATCACCAAAAAATGTCAAGAATCCCTAGACTAGTGGAAAGAACCTCATACTTTATTATACTGTTTTTATGCTAGATTTTAAGCTCCCAGAGGGAAAGACCATCACCTAACATGGTGTCATGTACAGTCAGGCACTTAAATATTTTCTGATGATCATGACAGTTATTTTTCCATTATTCTCACTGAAGCTTCAGCCTTATCATCCAAGAAAAAGGTTGAGTACTGAGATAGATAAAGCTCCATGGAGAAAAAAATTACTATAAATAGCAGTTGTTGATATTCCATTTCACTCATTGTTTAATAATTTTAAGATATTCCTGCTCAATATTACTTTTCTTCACACCAAACCTACCTGGTTCCCTAAATTATAACCTCTTAGATTCATGTGTTATTATCTCCCTATCTGTCTTTGTACATTTTAAACTCTTTTCTCCACATGCACACTGCTCCAAGGAGCTGGTAGCCTAACTTGTATTTTCTAGTTGCTTTGTTTCTTCTAGCCCTGCGGCATTAGAATACTTCTTTATTAATCACATCAGTCAGGACCAATTCTCAACAAATAAAGAATTAGGAAATATTCTTTGGATATAATGACAGTGTTTTCCCCTTCCTCAAACTTTTGAAGAGCACTTTGGAGCCCTCCATTGTCCTTATCACACCCTATCTTGTATCATTCTTATCTGTGTACGTCAGGTTTCTGTGCCACCACTCAGGAGAACATAAGGTCCGTAATGACAGAGACTTACTATGTTTTTATCCACACTAGTATGTATATAGCAAGTTCTTAGTGAATGTTTATTAAATTGAATCGCTAGTGTGTATCCACTATTCTCCATGGGAGAGAAATACCGTATCTGATAGATACAAATATCTGCTCAAAGAAAGGTGTACTCTGTCCATAGTGAAACAATATCTTGGGTGAATTATTCCTGAAGACAGTGGCAGAGGACTCCAAATCATACCATACTACCTGATGCTTACTACCTATGTGACCTTGGGTAAGTCACTTAACCTCTCTAACATTTAATTTCTGCATTTGTATAATGGGGGCCAACTGGTCCTGATCAATGATTTTCTACCCAGCCTAGCAAAGTTATCACAGAAAATATGTGGCAATTAGCAAAGACAAGGTGTTAAGCTCCTAAATGAATGATGCCATCTTAATAAATGTCTTTGCTTTGAGTTAATTGTGTCTAGTGGCTGAAAGTTAGAGGTAAGCTCATCAGTGGGGGCTTGTTAACTATAATTGTAGGAATGCAGAAACACAGAATGCCATGAACCCAAGATACCTATCGCCTAGAGATACTTAACTTTTGAGTACAAGTTTAGAAGTAACCCTAGAAGGAATATTACATCTATAATATGGCATGTTGAACTAGATGGACTTTGAGGTCCCTTCCAGAGAGAAACATGTACCTACATATACGTGCATGTATATGTATATATAAGAGTGTGTGTATGTATGTATATACATATAAATGCACATCCTTTAAATCCAATGCAGGACTTTCACTTAGATTCCATATTTACCAAGCAGCATTCTAGGTAATAATCAGTTCCCTAATACTTGAAAAGATCTATCTCCTACAAAAATAATCAGTTGTTATTTTGGCTTATAACTCATTCTCTTTTGAGTTTGCTTAATGGAGAAACAGCTCATCACAGTCTGGATAGGCTGATAAAATTCCTGAGCTTATAGATCTGAGTGCCAGAGGTGACCTGAGGTAACCACTTTGGCAGTGTGGCCAAGTGTAAGAGGCTCAATGTGAGCAGTCAGCCAGCCACCCCCTGTCTTCTAATCCTCTCTGTTATCTTCAACCAGGTCTGTAAAAGGCTACCAAGAAATCCACAAACTGGTCATTAGTAATATTTAAACTTATATTTCTGTCAATTTATTTATTCACTTTTTCAGAGCATGTTATTGTCATCTAATAAAAAGCAATGCTATTTTTCCCTTTGTTCCAGTGCTATTGCTTTTACATAAGTAATTAATCAGGAGTGGTTGAAGTTGTTGAATTTTTTGCCCTATTGTGTGTGAACTTGAAAAGTTTGAAAGCCATAGATCAAAAAGTCCCCAAAACATATAACAACCCATTGATCTCCATCAGCAAGCCAATCTTCATTCCGGCTAAAGCCTCTTTCTAGTAGCACACCTCTTTACCTTCAGGTCAGTCCACCTACCAGAAACTACAAAGATACTGTCAGGGAAAAACCAGTATGATATCAAATTTACTTGTTATAGCAAATTCATCTGGAAATGAAAAGCACCTCTTACAATGTAAGAAGAACTCAAAGTGATTTAATATTTTCAGAGACACAAAAACGGAAAAGGGGCTACATAATTCATATTTACGTGGCAGGTAAAATTCATCAATACTTGAATTGTGAGAAGATGTTACCACTGCATTCACTGGGAGAGGAAGAGTCAGGAAACACTTTAGTAGATAATTCCTTGGCCAGCACACTTTCGCAATTAATTTGAAAATATGTTAAATTACCACAGTGGACAATTTCTGCTTCATTGCAGACAACAGAAAGATGGGATAAAACATTTGCTACCATATGAGAAGGATTTCATCTTTCCCATTGTATGATAAAGCTGCTTTCCTAAATGAAAGGATCTGTAAATGGATGAAAGAGGATTCCTACGTCCTAAACCTCAAACAAAAATCCCAATCTTAACCTGGCTGCCATAATTCTTATAGTCCCTTGAACCTCTGTATATGTGCTGCCATTTATTAATTTTCATTTGTTTTTATTTTGCCTTGTTAATGTGTATATGAACTCTCCATCTAAAGAGAGAGTTCATTGAAAACTTTTAAAAAAAAATTCTATCCTCTTTTAATGTAATTAATCTTAGGCATTTCCTATTTTTTCATTCCCTCATTTCCTTTAGCAATGAATAAAACTTTAAACCTGTCCTGAGATGGTCAGTTTGTCTACTACGTAAATGAATATTGAGTAAATGCACAAATATAAAAATAAGGAACTTTGAAACTGATACATCACTCCTTTTTCTTAGTGAATAGAGAATACAATAATGAAATGGAGGAGCTTTTTATAGTTGGCTGCCAGCCAAAAGGTAGAGAAATAAATCGAGAGATTCTAAAATGAAAAAATGTTAGAGTTATGTTGATAACAGATGACAGCAACTATTATAAAGGAATGAGATGCATCACTCTGTTCACTGACAAACTTTGCAAATGACACTATCCTAGTCAAACTAGGTCATTATGTTGTGAAAATAGATTTCCATATCCCCATGAAAGTATCATTCGTGGAACGTGGTGAACTCTTGGAAAATTCATTCGTTTTTGTGGTGACAAGAACAGTTGCACCTTCTTCCATGGCTGGGAGTGGGAAGGATATATCTGAACCTAAATTACAGTCTTTACACTTGAATTCTTCTACTATGTATGTCATAGTTGTATTGTTTCTAGGGATAATTCCAGCTTCATCATTTTCACTCCTATCAAGATCAACTTTAGCAATCTCCTGTAGCTCAGCTTTTGGCTCTGCAAAGACATAAACAAGTATAGCATTATCAATCTGTTGCTCTAAAAGTTTTACCTTAAATCTAAGTATAAAAGGTCGTAGGCTTTAACACTGAGGCTGTGATATTATTGAGAAGCACATCTTTCCACAAAGTGGTCTTTACACAGTAGACCTTAAGCTCTTAACAAGGACAGAATCCTCTGTAACCATACATTACACAATGTCATGAGTGGCCTATAGGTGACTTCAAAATTTGGAGCTAGAGACAAGCCAATCTTCATTTGGTCTACATTTTTTTTAAGTTAATTGATTTTCTTAAAGGAATCTGAATTGACAATGATTAATGAAAGAAAGTCTCCATTATGTTTACATTACACATATGTGAAGAAAAGTCTTAACCATGACATTCCCCTGGAGTAATTAAAATTTTTTTAAAAACCAATCTTATAAAATATTATTCCCCACCTGTCCGAAAGACCTCTGGGCAATGAAAGTGAAAGAAGTAAGTAAAAGAGATGTCTTACTTCCCTAGTTCTATTATAAATAAATAGATGTTTTTACAAATTAGACACTAAATAGAAAAGTTGGGAAATTAACATGTTTAGGGACAGAGGGGGTATGGAAAGCTAAGCATTAATATTTCTTTCATAAAGAGTTCTTAAATGAGACAATGAATACTCTATTGCCAGTCCTTCACTAGAAAACCTTAGACCAAGGAGGCCTTATGCCTAAAAGAATTGACTTGAACATTCTTCCTCAATGAAGATTTAAGTGCTTTCATGCAAGCAAATCACTCAAGTTTATATTAAAAATATGTGCATGGATGCAGCCAGATAAATTTTTCCTGATAGTGAGGCTGGCAATTTCTCTTAGCATTAATCAAACTCTCAACTTTTGCCAAAGATACCCATGTTTCCTGAAAAATACTTTTGTTCTTTGATGGTCATACCTTATGGAAAGTTTTGGGGGGAAGGCATGGGTGCGATCAACATCATAATGAATACAGTAGAAATGAATGTTGATCTGCAGAATTTGAACTAATTCACTCATCACTAATTCACTCAAAAGATTTGTGACTTAGGTATTAAAGTTATACACACACAAATAAGAAAAAACTGAAAGTTACAACTGCCATCTCATGAAGATAGATTTCAAATATTTAAAATCAAATTCATCACACTTTGTACCTGAATTTTCCAATTCATCTCTTGATCTCTCAGGTCTCATTTTCTTCAGGATAAGTATTAGCAAGAAAATTGTCAAAGATGAAATTATTCCCACGCCTCCGCAGATCCAAAGATTGACATCTGTGATTTTCAAAGAACTGGTAGTACCTTTATCGATAGACAATGGCAGATATAATGAAGACAAGACAAAATACAAACACCACTTAAATATAACAATTTGTCAAATTTCTCTTTTTGATCAGTATTGACTTTCTGTAACCTAAATAACCCTCTGTTTAAATAACTGATAAACTACATTGTGCTGATAAGATTGAGTAAATGCATTCAGTTCTGTTTTGAATAATTTCTGTCAATGTTTTAATCATTGCAACCTGTCATTATCATGTATTATTTAGAAAATGTCTCTGTCTTCCTTATATATTTTACTTGGAACAAATACAGAACCTGAACAGCAACCTAATAAATAAATGCAAGAGAAATCCTCCATTACTTACTTGCATTACAATAACTCTGACACACCAAAGGGGGTGTGTTGGAACATCGAAGGTGACAGGGTTTGCAAGTATACAGCAAATTGTCAAAATATTCATTTTGGAAGCACCTTTGAGCCATCTGTATCAGTATCCCCAAAAACTACAGAACCATAAAAAGAAAATAAAAAAGTCTTGTCAAGTTGTACCTGGCAAATGTACAACGGCAGCTAAATAACAAATTGTGCATTGTATTCTAAGGTTTTTTCATAAGGGGGATTTCCCTTTCAGACTAGAGGTTTGGTGGCTAAGGATTTGAATACCAACTAAATTCAAATTTCTAAGCAACCTACCTTGTGGTGGCTCAGAGACAAGACCAAAGTAGTGTAAATATGAAGAGTAAATCATTCTTGAAACAGAAACTGTGTATTTATAGAAGCTATTTTCCAAACAGGTGAATTAAGTAGAACTTGAGGGTGCAGATAATCCTAAGGGACTTAAGGGAGAAGAAGACCTTCAGTTTAAAGGTTTCATTCACTCATTCATTCAGCAAGCATTTTATTAATCATCTACTGTGTGCCAAAAGACTGTGAGAAAGAGATATAAATGTATATAATATACTTGGCATTTGGGAAAATACAAATATATACATGACAGGGTCCTTGCCCTCAGAGAGCTTGCAATTTATTAGTCGACACAGACACTCCAATATATTGTAGTTATGTGGTATGTGGTAAATGTGATATTCTGGTTGAGGTAGAGGGTATGACATTGGAGTTGGGTGTTGATGTTGGGTGTATTTTGAAAATAATAACTAACCTTTATGTTTTATTTGGTCTCAGGACTCCTTTATACTCTTAAAAATTATTAAGAATCACTAAGAGCTTTTGCTTATGTGGGTTATTTCTATCTACATTTGCCATATTAGAAATAAAACTGATAATTTTAAATTTTTATTCCTTCCTTTTAAATAACATTAACAGAAGTATTTTTATGAAAATAACTATTTTCTAAACAAAAGAAATGAGAATGATTTTTTAAATACTTTTGTAAATCTGTTTCATGTAGAAGACAGCTAGATTCCTATATCTGTTTTTATATTCAGTCTGTTGTGTTATGTTGTTTTGGTTGGAGTAGGAAGAAAATCCATTCTCATACAGTTAGGCAGTTGGAAAATAGAGGAGTATTTTAGTAGGCAAGTAATGTCTTAGTATTATTAATGGTCCACAGACTATATTTTGAAAACTGCTGCTCTATATTTAATAGTTCAATGACCAGAAACAAGCCACTTAAATTCCCTAATATTCTAATTCTCCATCTTTAAAAAGAAGAATAGTAATATTTCTACTACCTACCTCACAGGGTCATTGTAAGAATCAAAGGAAATCATATATGTAAATCACTTTGTAAGCTTTAAAATGCCACGTAAATATAAGCTATTATTATTATTACAAGCTTAAACTAGGATGGTTGTTGTGGAAATAGGAGTGGCATTGAAAACGCATGAGGATAATAGTTATAGCCTACATTTCTATAATGCTTAGCACTTTACAATGCACCAAGCCTCATCTGTGAAGAAGGTAGTGCAAATGATATTACCCTCATTTTAGAGATGAGGAAGCAGAAGCCACTGTCATCCAGCTAAGTTCAGTGTCAGAGCAGGGGCTAGACCCCAGACTTCTTTATTCCCCATCAGGTCAGCCTTCAGAGACTGATTGAATATGGATGTTGAGAGAGAGGGAACAGTGAAAGGTGATTCTGAATGCTGGTGATAGTAGGCTTATAGAGCAAAAAGGCCTCTCCCCTTCACAGACATTCATTTGTGTGCCGGAAAATAAATAGGATCACTATCAGGTTATGAAAGCCACACTTGTGGGCAAGTATGTAAGAGAATGAATAACAGCTGTAAATTGCAGAAAGAGCCTGTCCCCTCCAACGGATGCCCCTCTCCATGAAAGCTAACTTGTCTGCCTTCTTGTCTAGCCTAATTGATCTAGGACTGGAGTGAGTTTAAGTCCCTCCCCTAGGGTCTGTGGGGTCTTCAAAAAACAGAGAATGTTGGTGTGATACCTTACTGGTTCCTGTGTATCTGTGGCTTAAAATAAAAATCTGGGATTAGGCCTGAATCTGGAAGATTATTTAAGCAGGAAGCCAAAGATAAACCTTGGCAATTAAGAAGATATTTGACTTTGTATCTCAAAGTGAGTCTCCGAGATGCCTTTCTTTGTTTCTAAGAAGTTACATCAACATAAAAATGTTTAAAATCAAAGAAGTCATTGAATTTAGAGGTGGCTATATGAAAACATACCCAAACAAAGATAAAATAAAGTTTCAGTTGTTTAGTCGAGTCTGACTCTTTGTGACCCCATTCGAGGTTTTCTTGGCGGAGATGCTGGAGTGGTTTGCCATTTCCATCTCTAGCTCATTTTACATACAGATGAGGAAACCAAGGCAAAGAATGACTTCCCAGAGTCATGTAGCTAGTGAATGGCTGAGATTAGATTTGATCTCAGGAAGAGGAATCTTCCTGACTTCAGGCCCAGCACTCTATCCACTAAACCACCTAGCTGACCTCAATAGAGTCTTACCCTCAAATTATGTTTCTTTATCAATTTAATAATTTATGTAATAGAATGCATATGATATGCTAGGATACTGCAATATAGTATAATCCTTAAACATTTGCAAAAATAATTCATCGTGTCTTGTTCTGCCCAAACCATAATATTTGCAGTGGAAAATGGCATTTTCAGAAATAAAGAGTTATTATGACCCTCAGTTATTATGAACATCTTTTTTGAATCTCACAAGGTTTCCATAAGCTACCTTTTGTTAATGTGTTTTTAACATAGACCCCACAAAAAAAAAATCTAAGTGCACTGTTGTCCGCTATAAAATAGCATGACGTTTTTCAACATTGATTTTGTTATTTACAAAATAAAATGCTATTACTATTCCAACTGAGAAGATAACATATACATTTTTTAAATATAAAAATACATCTTATTGATAACCTCTGTTTTTACATCACAGCTATTACTGAAAACATCTTCCTCTTTTAAATTTAACTTTAACTTGTAAAAAAAATAATAAAGCTACTCAACTCTTATTTTCCTTCTATTTTATGTATTAAAGAAAATAATCTTCAGTTTGGAAAGATTAGAAGAAAAGTAATTAAGAAAAGGGGAATTAAAACTCCTCCAAAAGTAAGGCATATTTACGTACCTTCCTTAAGTTCAAGTAACCAGACTCAGATGAACTCTTGGTGTATAGAAAAAAATGGCAAATGTGATTGCCAAGCTATTTTTGATGATATGTGAATAGTAATCATAAAGAACATATAGGAGAGGTGCCATGGGAATAATGACAGGCAAATGCCTTAATTTTTAGAAGGGAAAATGAATGGGAGGAATCTATAAATAAAATTCTAGAAAATACAGGTAAAGTGAAAATTACAAAGAAGCAGTTCTCAACTTGATATAAGAAAAGCCATTAGAGCCATATGAGTAGAAAGACATTCTTCAGGATATAGTATGTTCCGCATCATCAGAGGTCTTGAAGAGATCATATGATAGTTTTTTGGGCATGGTGTGAAGGTGATTCCTGATGATGTGTAATTGGGCTATACAGCCTCCTAACTATGAGATTACGTTATCCTGGGTGACCAGTGAATGGTGGTGCCTTTAACCAGTTATATGGAATTTGGGAATAAGAGCAGCTCTGGTGGAAGAATGGTAAGAAAAAATAGTACCTTACATTGATACAGCAATTTATAATTTAAATGTTCTCTATATACATGCTCATTTTAACGGCGATAAATTTATATTACTTGAGTTACAGTTGCTAGTTCAGGCCCTCATCACCTCTTATGAAGACTAACATGTCCTGATTTGTCTTCCGATTTCCAGAATCTCTCTTCACTAATCTATCCTTCACACAGCTGTAAAATTGGTAAACCCAAAATACAGAGCTGATGAGGTCACCCTACTACTCAAATGTCATCAGTGATTCTCTGTTACCTCTAGTACAAAATACAAACTCCTTAACCTGATTTTCTTTATTAGAATTTTTTTTTTCCAACAAAGATCTTCCTTTTCTCCCTCCCATCTCTTTCCATCCTCTTTTTGAGAATTTGAGGGGTGGAGTGGAGCTCAGGCTACATACATGTAAAGTATGTTAAGCAAAACAGATACCTGCATTGGCCATGTCCATAAGAAATATGCTTCTATCAGCACTGAATTCATCTCCCCTTTATCAAGTGAATAGCCTGTTTCATCAACAGTCCTTTGAAATAGTGGTTGGTTGTTGAGTTGATCAGATTTACTAAGACTCTCAAAGTTGATAATCTTTACAATATTATTATTATGTAAATTGTTCTCCTGGTTCTGATCACTTCACTTCCCATCAGTTCATACAAGTCTTCCCAGGTTTGTATGAAACCATCCCATTCATTATTTCTTACAGCGCAAAAGTAGTCTATCACATTCACATATCATAACTTCTTCAGCCATTTCCCAATTGATAAGCACCTCTTCAGTTTCCAATTTTGCCATCAGACACACAAAAATGCTGTAAATATTTTAGTACACATGGGTCCCCTTTCCCTTTCTTTAAGCTTTTCGGGGCTATATATCTAATAGTGGTATCTGTGGGTCAACAGTTATGCAAAGTTTAATATCTGTTTGGGCATAGTTCCAGATTTCTTTCCAGATTGGCAAAACCAGTTCACAGCCCTACCAACAATGTTTTAATGTGCCTGTTTTCCCACAGACTCTCCAGCATTTGTAATTTTTCTTTTTTCTTAAATTTGCCAATCTGTAGCTAACATAACAAAACAGGAAAATGATAAATGCTGGAGAGGATGTGGGGAAATTGGAACATTGTTACATTTTTGGTAGAGTTGTGAACTAATCCAGCCATTCTGGAGAGGAATTTGGAACTATGCCCAAATGGGCTATAAAAATGTGCATACCCTTTGACCCAGCAATACCACTTCTAGGGGTACATTCCAAAGAGATCATACAAGTGGGAAAGGGACCCATATGTACAAAAATATTTGTAGCAGCTCTTTTTGTGGTGGCAAAGAACTGGAAATCAAGAGGAAACCCATCATTTGGGGAATGGCTAAACAAATTATGGTATATGAATATAATGGAATACTATTGTGCTTTGTGCTATAAGAAAAGAAGAGCAGAAGGACTTCATTATAACCATGAATGACCTATATGAACTGATGCTGAGGGAGGGCTGAAGAACCAGGAGATCATTATACACGGTTACAGACACACAGTATCTGTAAGAACTAACTTTGATGGACTTGACTCCTCTCACCAATGCAAGGTTCAAAAACAGCCCCAAAGCTCTCATGATGGAAAGAACTACCTACATCCAGATAAAGAACTATAGAGTATGAATGTGGATTGAAGGAAAATATCTGCTCTTTTTTTTTCTATATCTTTTTTTTTTTTTTGGTTTTGTTTCTTCTTTCTCATGATTCACTCCATTGATCATGATTCTTCTTTATGACTTGACTATTGTGTAAATATGTTTAATGCAAAGGTATATGTAGAACATATATCGGATTCAATGCCGTCTTGGGGGGAGGGAGAAGGGCAGGGAGGGGAAAAAATCTGGAACTCAAAAACCTGTGGAATTGAGTGTTGTAAACTAAAAATTAAAAAAAAATTAAAAATTTGCCAATCTGATGGATGCGAGATAGAACCTGAGTTATTTTAATTTTTATTTCTCTAATTATTAATGATTTAGAACATTTTTATATAGTTATCAATAGTTTGGATTTCTTCCTCTGAAATTGCCTGTTCATATTCTGTGACCATTTATCACTTAAGGACTAGATATTATTCTTATAAATTTGAATTCATTTCTCATATCTTAGAAAAGAGACTTTTATCAGGGAAACTTGTTTTGAAGATTTTTCCCTATTTCTCTTCTCTTCTGATTCTCATCGCATCAACTTTTTACAAAAAAAGTTTTAATTTTATGTAACCAAAATTGTCCATTTTGCCTTCTATGATCTATAGCTCTTTTTTGATCACACACTTTTCTGGACAGGTAATTTCTTTGCTCCTCAAATGTGTTTGTGATACCATCCTTTATATATCCTTTATGTCTAGGATATATTCATTTAGAGATTATTGTGACATATGATACAAAATATTAGTCTATACCTAAATACTTCCAGACTGTCTTTGACTTTTCCCAACAATTTTTAGTTATTCCTCATGGGATCTTTGGGTTTATCAAATGCTAGACTATTGTGCTTATTTGACTCTGTATATTATGAATCTATTCTGTTGCACTGATTAGCCTCTCAATTTCTTTCCCAGTACCAAATTTTTTTGATGATTACTGTTTTGTAGTATAGTTTGAGGCACTATTGAGGTACTATTAGGCCATCCTCTTTTCCATTTTTTCTAATTAATTCCCTTGATATTCATTACTTTTTATTCTTCCAGATTAATTTGTATTACTTTTTCTACATCTATAAATTAATCCTTTGGTAGTTTGATTTATACGGCACTTAATAAATTATATTTGCTGGTCCTACCCAGGAGAAATTAATATTTCTCTGATTATTTAGATGTCTTTATCTTTATAGGGTTCTTTGCAATTGTTCCTATATATGTTCCACATAGTTCCTGTGTATGTCTTAGCAGGTAGATTTCCAAGTATTTTATGTTTTCTGTAGTTATTTTAAGTAAAATTTCTCTTTTTCTATCTCTTTCTATCTCTTCCTGATATGTTGATAATATGTAGAAATGCTGATGATTTGTATGGACTTATTTTGTGTTCTGTATCTTTGTTGAAATTATTCATTGTTTTAGTTGATTCTCTAGGGCTTTGTAAGGAAACCAAAATATCATATTCAAAAAGCAATAATTTTATTTCCTCTTTGCCTATGCTTATTCCCTCAATTTCTTTTTCTTGTTTTATCACTATAGCTAGCATTTCTAGCACTATGTTGAATAATAATGGTGATGAAAGATATCCTTGCTTTGCCTCTAATCTTATTGAATAGACATCTAGTTTATCCCCATTACAAATATTGTGACTGTTAGTTTTACTACTTATCATATTAAGGGAAGGTCACATTATTCCTTATGCTTTCTAGTGTTCTGTTTTGTTTGTTAAACAGGAATGGGTATTGTATCTTATTCTTTAAAATTATATATTTATTGCTAAAATCATAAAATTAACCCAGCCTGATATTTAAAGCATTTTATAATACTACTTCCACCTACTTTTTCTTTTATTTCATATTATTCTCTTTTTTGTACTCTCAAACTAGTTTACAAGGTATTTCTTATATGCAATATTCTATCTACTATCTCCATTCTTTGGCACAAGGGGTCTACCATGTCTAGAATGTGATCCTTTCACATCTCTACCAGTAGAATCCAGTGCTTAGCCCAGTGCCTAGCATATAGTAGGTTCTTAATAAATGTTTATTGACTATTGAGAATCCCTACCTTCCTTCAAAGCATAGAATAGGTCTGACTTCCTAGATGAGGCCTTTTATGATCCACCTAGTACTTAGCACTCTCTCCCTCTAGAAATTATCTTATTTAGGGTCAAGATAACAGAGTAAAGAGTGGCAGAAAAGACTAATTCCCACACACATACAACATAAAAAGATAAAATTGGATAAGAATTAAGGAATAAAGAGAGAAACTATAATGTGTATTTTGATCCAGCCTAGGTTAGCTAAAGAGAACACCCAGAAGTCTGAAAGCATTAAGGAAGGGAGCCCAGACAGAGAAGCAGGGATAAAGCATACATAATACCAACTCCCACAGCCTCATAGTATTCTGTTAAAGGACAAATTGTCAACAAGAGTTGACAAATATATTTCAGGGTCAAAGTACTCCAGAGAGGAAGATTTGAAGCTTCTTTCTGGAGATTAAAAAACATCAAGGCTCAAACCAAGATTGCAGAGATCATTTTGCCCACCCTAGTAGATCAAAGAGTTTGCAGCCACAGAAGTGAATGGCCTTTAACAAGAGAGAAGAGCTCAGCACTCTGTATTTGAGTATATAGATAAACCTGAGACCTGCCAGCAATTTGTACACAAGAGACACTACTGAAAGAGAAGACAAGCAACAGGAGACCAAGAAAAGAGGCCCACTGTCCAGTACAAGTTTTCAAGAGCATCAGAACCTGACCTTGGGGAAAAAAAAAGCCCTAATTCAGAAAGAAAAATATTAAATATGCATAAGCAAAAGATATCAATGATAAAGGGGGAAAAACAGATAAAGAAAGTTTAGGGATCCAGTGACATCCAGGACACAAGTCTAGAAAAAGAGATTAATTCTACAGCAACTATAGGGGGAAAGGGTAAAATATAAGAAGATAGAATAGAGGGAGAGATTTAACAGTTATTACCTTGAACATGAACAGAATAAATTCACCTCAAAAATAGAAAAGAACAGCAATATCCTACTGGTGGGTCTGCCTGCCTCAAGTGTCTCCCTACTCTAGTCCATCCATCCATCCTCCAGTCATTTAGGTGATTTTTCTAAAATGCAGGCTGTATTGTGTCACACACCCCCCACCCCCACACACACACATACACACACCTCCAATGGCTTCCTATTACCTCCAGGAGCAAATACAAAATATTTTGTTTAGCATTCAAAGCCCTTCATAACCTAGCCCTCTTCTACTTTTCCATTCGCATATTCCGAGATGCAGTGACTGACCTTCTTTCTGGCTGTTCTACAGACAAGATACTCCATCTCTCAGTTCTGGGCATTTTCTCTGGTTGATCCTAATACCCAGAACACTCTCCCTCCTCCAGTCTAACTCGTGACCTCCCTGGCTTCCTTTAAGTCCCAACTTAAATCCTGCCTTCTACAGGAAGACTTCCCCAACACTTCTCAATTCTAGTGCCTCCCCTCTATTAATTATTTCCTATTCGTCTTGTATGTAGCTTGCTTTGTATATGCTTGTTTGCATGTTGTCTAGTAAGCTCCTTGAGGCCAGGGATCATGTTTTGCTTCTTTTTATATCCTCAGCACTTAGAACTGTGTCTGGCACATAGTAGGCACTTAATAAATGATTATTGATTGATTGCAGAAATGGATTAGAAAGCAGAATCCAACAATATATTCTTAAAATACTTTTGAAACACAAAGATTCACACAAAGCTAAAACAAGGGACTGGGATACATTTACTTTACTGGGATATTATACTTTGGCTAAATTCAAAAAAGCAGGGGTAGCAATTGTGATCTTAGACAAAACAATAGTAAAAAAAAATAGTAGATATGGTTATACAAAAATGATGAATAGGGAAACTACGTTATGCCTAAAGGTGCTATAAATAATAAATTAGTAGTAATGTTCAACATGTGCCAAAATGACAGCAAATAAAATAGCATCAAACTACTTAAAAGAAAAACTGAGTTATAGGGAGAAATAGTAAAATATAATGGTTGGAAACCTCTGTACCACTTTCAAAAGTAGGCAAATGTGCAAAATAATAAGAAAGGTAAAATAAGAAGTTAAAGACCTCAACAAAATTTTAGAAAAGTTAGAAATGATAGATCTCTGGCAATTACTAAATGGTAACAGAAATCAATGCGCATATTTTCCTTGCACCTTTACAAAGATTGACCACATATTAGAACATAAAAACCTCACAAACAAAGGAAGAAAAGCAGAAATATTGAAGACATTCTCTACTGACCAAAATAAAAATTATATTCCATAAAGAGATTCCTAAGAAAGGATTCAAAATTAATTGGAGACTAATCCTAAAAAAATTCATGGATTAAAAAACAAATCATAGAAACAATAGAATATTCATTGAGGAAAATGATGACAGACAATAAAACATTTGGGATACAGTCAAATTACTCCTAAGGGGAAAATGTTCTATCCCTAAACACTTTGTTCAAAAGAGAAATAGATCAGAGAGAGAGATAACTAGATCAAATCAATGAACTGTGCTCAACTGACACACAAACAAAAAAAAAAGCCACCCAAACCTAAAAAGTCAAACATTAAAATTAAAAATATTAAAATTGAATAATAAACATTAAAATTTTTAAATTAAGTAAATTAAATAAAATTAAAATTAAAAATTAAAACCTAGAAAGTCAAACTTTAAAATACAAATTATGAAAATAAAAAGAGGTTAACAATATTGAAAGTAAAAAAATTTTGATAAAACTAAAAGCTGTTTTTAAAAAGCAATAAAATAATTATCTATTAAATGGATAAAATAATCTGATTTGAAAAAGAGAAGAAACCAAATTAGAAGTATTAAAAATAAAAGAAATCATAACACATGAAGAAATAAAGGAAATTATTGAAAACAAGTTTGCCCAATTATATGTGTAGCCAATAGAGACTCTGGGAGATCCTTATCCCAGCTTACATTCATACTGTCAAATTGGACTCCCCACACTGCATCTCCCTGTCAGGGTGCTAGAGGTGTTCCTGAGGGTTAGTGGGATTCTTCTAATACCATTGGCTTATGCCCCCATTCCAGTGTGTTCTCCCCAACATCAGTAACCAGTATCAGTTAATATGTCACCTATGATATTTATTGATTCAACAATTCGGTCCCCACTGTCATTTAGTAAATTATCTTTTACAAAAGAGTACTTATTGAAAAAAATATAGCCAGAACCAAAGAACAAAAATACCCCCCTAAAAAACCAAGACCTCATAGATTCAAAATTCAAGTCGTTCCTACAAAGTATTTACCCTACCAGATGCACTTCCAAATGGAGCATTGCCACTGGACAAGTTGCTTCCTTACTGTAGGACATGGTGTCTTTACTGCTGAGCTGATCCATTTCTGCACTGGGTTACCCAAGTCATCTCTGGGGGCTGGGCTGGCTCTGTTGCTGGCAAATACTGGTATGGACTCCCATATCTGGACCAGAAGGGCTGTTGCTTTTCTGACATTTTGAAGTTTACAAGATTGTAGCCTATTCCATTCCATCTCCCAAAGGGCTTCGCCTAAGGAAGAAGGGTGGGAGTAGGAGTGGGGTGGGGGGTAGGGCAGGACACTAGAGAAACAGGAAAAAACAAAACTTCATCATATCATGTACTCATGGTTACGTGTCAACCTGGGTGGGTACAGTACTCATTCTATCTCTCCCCTCTTACAAGGTGAAAGTAGTCTTTGCCTTGATCAGTACCAGGAAAGAGAGAGTCCAAGACCAAATCAGCTGTTGTGCACACTCAGTTGTGGCTCTGCAGCCAATGAAAATGCTTTTTCTTCACCATGTAGAAAGCAAATAGGAAATTGTTATAGATTAACTCTCAGTAATCTAAAACAGACAATTGTTCCCCCATGGCAAACTTCTAGAGTCAGGCCAACCAAACACTCAGGATCCTTGGGGTAGACCCTCACTGACCAGTCCTTCTATTACATATGTCAACAAACCTAACAATTAAAATGGGTGAACATCTACAAAGATATAAATTAATAGAATGAATTGACAGAGGAGGAAATAGAGAACTTACTTAACCCGATATCAGAAAAGTGAATAAGCCATAAATGGACTCCCAAAGGAAAAAACCAAAGACTAGATAGATTTACATAGGAATGATATTAAACAGTCAAAGAACAATTACTGTGTTTCCTATATTACATAAACTTCTCAAAAATAGGAAAATCGTGAATACTGCCAAATTCCTTCTATGATCTAAATATGGTCTTGATGTCTAAATGAGGGATACAGGTCAGAGAGAGAAATTATAAACAAATGAATATTGTAATGAGTATTCTACTGATTATTAAAACAAAAATATTAAATGAAATATTAGCGAAGAAGTGTGCCAGTAAGGCAAAATGGGCTTAGTTTAACGGGTGCCCTTGAGGAGTTTGGCTTTTGTTTACCGTGATAGTACTTTCAACCTGTTAAACGCTAAGCCCCAGGCCCAAAGCCCTATCAGGTGAGAAACCTGTGTGGCCTTAGATTAAGGACTTAAGAGGGGCCAATTCAGAAACCAATGGGTCTCTGGACTCTGGCCTCTAGTCGTTGAGGCGGGACTTGAGAACGCCAGAGGCTTGGCTATGAGGAGAGGCAAGAAACTACAGCTGCAAAAAAAATCCAAAGCAGAGCTGACCCCTGTGTGGACCCAGGAGTTCGAGTGAGGTCTGGAGGCCAGTGAATATGATTTATGCCATCTTATTTTTCTGTGGCCTTCTGGCTACTCTTGTGAGGCGGGCCTACTGGGCCTGGAGGCTTGTGTTCACAATACTGGAATGGGGAGGTTGGTTCGCTAATTTGTTGCTCTGGGCACTGAATAAATTTTTTGATGCCTTCTGCTTGGAGAATTCTGTATACCCAACGATTTCGAACCATTCAGATAGTTATATGATCCTTTTTGAGATCATAAATTCGGCCTTCCTACTACAAGAGGCTACAGCAATACGTTGAAAAGATTATGAACAGGTGACTATATTATGATCAGGTGTGATTTATGTCAGTAATGAAGGGTGTGACTGCAGGCTTTGGGGAGAAACTGTCCTTACCAATACCATCATAGTACATGACTATGCTAAAAGTTAATTAAGTCTAGTGACTGATTATTAATAGCAAGCACACTGGTTGGGGGAGGGGGATGTTCAAGAATAGGAATAATGGCCCACAAGGTTACCCCTAGAATAGTAAAGTAGAATATTAGAGTCGTAGAAGATGGAAAAAGCCTGTGCCCACTGCAGAATGAGTCCAGGGAGATTGACCTATCCAGTAGAAATACCATACCCTAAAAAGAGCCAGGAGTTGACTAACCTTCCCAGCACAACCTAGCAGTAGATAGCAGAGTAGTGAGAGGGCAACCTACCTGCCCCAATCAGGTAGCAGTCCAACAGCAGAGTAGCCTACTGTATCGGTAAGGTAATAATAACAATGTAGATGATAATTGTCAAAATGCCTGTGTGGTTCTGTATCGTAAAGTATGTGAGACTCTCCACACAGAAGGTAGAAGAGGTAAACCATTCATTTAGACGCCAGAGAACCAGATTCCAAAGTCATTTATTCAATCTATCGAAGCAGTAAAGCATTCAATGCATAATATCACAACGTGGAGCCTCGCCATCCCAAAACCTCTTTAACCCCCTGTTGGGGTCTTCCCAAAAACAAACTCACAGTACAGCTAAGTCACAGTCTGTTCAGCTCTAGCTACCGCAACGGCCATTAGCAGCCATGAGAAGCCATAACTGCTCTCTCCCTCTCTCAGCATTTCCAACTTCCTTTTCCTGTCAGGAACCTCCTCCCACCACATGTGACTTAGGCTTCCTGTGATGTAAGCAGGTCACATGGCCTATTAATGGGTGGGAAAGATCTTCAAATCTTTATTTGCTACTATACCTACCTAACACTGTCTAGCACTTGAAGGACCTGTCTGAGCCATCCTAAAAGCAGCCAAGCCCAGTGGCTGATCAGTACACCCAGTTCAGGCCAGCCCAGCAACTGCTGACTTCACTAAGGAGCCAGAGCAGCATTCAAGTGACCTGCTTGGCCCAAACCAACAATAGACTTACCAGTGCAACCCAGACACTACGCTCTACAAGACCATGCCCATATGAGCCACATATGCAGCAGAGATACCTTTCAAGGAGCCAAATAGATCAACAACAGAGCAACTCATCCATCACGAGCATCAGCCCCCACAGTGATCTTCATAAGAACCTTTCAGAGAAAAGCCATCAAGATTTTACAGTTCCAGAGCTGTGAGTTGCCTTGTCCGCATATATTTCATATGTGAGTGCCTCCCTACCATTATACTTTAAGTTCATGCCTACTCTTCTCCCCATAGACTGTGTGGGTATTTGTGGGAGAATACGTCCCTGGTGTCAAGGGAAATGCTCTGTAACTACTATTCTTGCTATGTGATTTGAGTGAATGCCTTTGTTGAATAACTGAGTTTACTGGCTGATTGTTAAAAGGAAACATAAAGGTGGGAGCTCAGCTACCCCACTAGGGACTCTTATTATGTATGCTACTACCTTTGGGGGCTGGGAAAGAAAGGGCTTTGTGCTACAAAACAGTTGGTGGTTAAAGCACTGTAGTGTTTGCTTAGGATAGGCCATTTTAAAGAAATTTAATAACTTTATTTAATTTTAGTTTTCAACATTCACTTCCAGAAGTTTTAAATTTTCTCCCTCTCCCACCCCTCCCCAAGACAGCATGCAATCCAAGATAGGCTCTACATATACATGCCTGTTAAACATATTTTTGCATTAGTCATGTTGTATAGAAGAATTAGAACAAATGGGAATAACCATGAGAAAGAAAAACAAAACAAAAAAACGGTCTGCTTCAATCTACATTCAGACTCCATATTTATTTTTCTGGATGTGAATGCCATGTTCCATCATGAGTTTTTTGGAATTGTTTTAGGTCTTTGCATTGCTGAGAAGAGCTAAGTCTATCAAAGTCAGTCATCACACACTGTGGCTGTTACTGTGTACAATGTTCTCCTGGTTCTGCTCACTTCACTCAGCATCAGTTCCTTTAAGTCTTTCCAGGTTTTTCTGAAGTCCACCTAGGCCAGGCATTTTTAACTCCTAACAGCAACAATGAAACACCAAAGCCCTATAAATAAAAGACATTAGGATTTTCTCATAAAGAAATTTTGCTGATGTTTTCCCATATAACAAAGAACATTTCCCTCCATTGTAAGCCATTCCACTGTAAATAAAGTCATTACTTGGTTAAATCTTTGTTTGCTCCAAATGGCAAGTAAGTTTCTTCAACTAAGAAACAAAGGCTAAATAAAATTGACTGTGTACCTCAAATGAGGGAAGATAAGAGTTCTACATAACTAAGATCTAATGAAGTAGGATTCACTGTAGTGAAGGCTGAGTAAGTCCTGTGAAGAGACCCACAACAGGATTTTATGCCTTTTCTTTCTCTTGATTGGATCTCATGCATTTACTTTAATTATATATTGAAGGGGTTATGAAAAAAGAGACAAACTAATATTTTTGGTGAAGCTATGAGTTGGTTAATGATTCTGGAATGAACTCTTGAATTAGGCTAAGAAAGTGACTAAAATGCCTATCTATATTTTTTGTCCCCAGAGATCCACTGCAAGGAGGTCAATGCTGAAATCAATCAATCAACAAACGTGTAAAGTTCTTACTACTATGTGCCATGGGCTAGGTTAGACAATGGGGATGCAAATACAAAGAATGAGCTAATTACTGTTATGAAGGAGCTCACATTCTAAGACAACATATGCATATGTTAGTATACAGAGAATAAAGACAACAAAAACAAATACAAGGTAATTAGAAATTGGGAAAATAAAAGAAGGCCATGTAAAGAAAGTGTGCTTCCCTTTCATCTTAAAGGTAGAGATAAGGAGGGAGTACATTCTAATCAAGGGGAATTGCAAAGGCAGAGAGATGGGGGATGGAATGCTGTGTGTGAAGAACAGATGGAGGGTCACTTTGGCTTAATCATAGTGTTTAGGAAGGGGGGAAATGTCTAATGAAGCTGGAAAGACAGCCTTGGGCTAGGTTATGAAGGGCTTTAAAATCTAGAGGTTTTAAATTTTTATCCCATATACACCAAAATATTTATGGCAGCATTTTTTATAGTAGCAAAGAACTAGAAACAGAGGATGTACATCAAGAGGAGAATGGCTAAACAAATAGTGTTACACGAATGTAATGGATTATTACTACCCTGTAAGAAATGATGTCTCCCACTCCCCTGCTAGATCACTGCCTCGTCCCTGCAGAGTACCTTGTGTAGCTCAATGAAACTATGAGCTATACCATGAAATGTTACCCAAGATGGACAGGTCATAGTGGAGAGTTCTGGTGAAAGGTAATCCACTGGAGAAATAAATGGCAAACTATTCCAGTACCTTTGCCAAGAAAACCTCTGGGACAGTACTAAAATGGTAAAAGAGATGATGTTTGAAGATGAGCCCCTCTGGTTGGAAGGTGTCTAATATGCTACTAGAGAAGAGTGGGAAACAACTATAGGTAGCTCTGGTACCAATGAAGCAGCTGGGCCAAAACCAAAAGGAAGCTCAGCTGCAGATGTATCTGGTGACAAAAAGAAAGTCCAATGCTGTAAAGATCCAATGTTAAATAAGAACCTCAAATGTAAGATCTGCGAAGCAAGGCAAGCTGGATGTGATCAAACAGGCGATGAAAAGATTAAGCATTGACATCTTGGGTGTCAGTGAACTTAAATGAATAGGAATGGATGAATTTAATTCAGGTGATCACTACACATACTACTGTGGGCAAGAATCTCTAAGAAGAAATGGAGTAGCCCTCATAGTAAAAGGGTAAGAAAAATAATAGTGGGGTACAATCTCAAAAATGACAGAACCCAAGGCAAACCATTCAACATCACAATAATACAAGTCTATGCTCCACCTACCAATGCCAAAGAGGCTAAAGTTGATCAGGTCTGTGAAAAACCTACAATATCTTGTAAAAATAACACCAAAACAAGATGTCACATGCATCACAAGGAATTGGAATGCTAAAGTAGGAAATTGGTAGATAATTGGAATACTAGACAAGTTTGGCCTTGGAGCACAAAATGAATCAGGGCAGAAACTAATAGAGTTTTGTCAAGATAACTCTGGTCATAGCAAAAAATCCAAAAGCCAACTCTACACATGGACATCACCAGATGGTCGATATAGAAATGAGATTGATTATCTACTTTACAGCAAAATTGGAGAAGCCCTATACGGTCAGTTAAAACAAGACCTGGAGCTAACCGTGGCTCAGATCATGAGCTCCTTATTACAAAATTCAGGCTTAAATTGAAGAAAGTAGGGAAAACCATCAGGCCGTATAGGCATAAACTAAATAATATCCCCTATCAATATGAAGCAAAGGTGATGAATAGATTTAAGGGATTAAGTCTGATGGATAGAATGCCTGAAGAATGGTGGACAGAGGTTTCAGTATTGTATGGGAAGCAGTAATGAAAGACCTTCCAAAGAAAAACAAGAGCAAAAACAAAATGATTGTCTGATAAGGCTTTACAAATAGCTGAGGAAAGAAGGAAAAGAGAAAGGGAAAGAAATACCCAATTGAATGCAGAATTCTAGGGAATGGCAAGGAGAGAGTTTTTCTTAGGTGAGCAATGCAAAGAAATGGAAAAAAAACAGAATGGGAAAGACAAGGAATCTCTTCAAGAAAATTAGAGGTATCAAGGCACAGGAACTAGAGACCAAATTACCAGCATTTGCTGGATTATGGAGAAAGGAAGGGGGTTCCAGAAAAACATCCATTTCTGCTTCATTGATTACACTAAAGCCTTTGACTGTGTAGATTACAACAAAATGTGGCAAAGAGATGACAGTACCATATCATCTTATTTGTCTCATGAGGAACCTGTACATAGGCCAAGAAACAACAGTTAGAACTGAACGTGGGACAACTAAATTGGCTTAAGATAGGAAAAGGAGTACAAGAAGGCTGTATGTGGTCACTTTATTTATATAACTTATACGCAGAGAACATCATGCAAAATGCCAGGGCGGAGGAATCAAAAGCTGGAATTAAGGTTGCCAGGAGAAACATCAATAATCTCAGATATGCAAATGATGCTACTCTGATGGCAGAAAGTAAAGAGAAATTAAGAAGCCTGTTGATGAGGGTGAAAGAGGAGAGTATAAAAGCTGGCTTGAAGCTTAACATCAAAAAAACTAAGATCTTGACACCTGGTCCCATCACTTCCTGGCAAAATGACAGAGAAGAAATGGAAGCAGTATAAGATTTCATATTCTTGGGTTCAAAGATCATTGCAGACAGTAACTGCATCTATGAAATTAAAAGACTCTTGCTCTTTGGAGAGCTATGGCAAATCTAGACAGCATACAAAAAGTGGAGACATCACCTTGCCCACAAAGGTCCATATAGTCAAAGGTGTGGTTTTTCCCACAGCAATGTATGGCTGTGAGAGTTGGACTACAAGGAAAGTTAAACACCATAGAACCACTGCTTTTGAAGTGTGATGCTGAAGAAGAATTTTGAGAATCATTTGGCCAGCAAGGAGATCAAATCAGTCAATACTTAAAGAAATTAATTCAGGCTATTATTCACTGGAAGGTCAAAGGTGAAGCTTAAATATTTTGGTCACATAATGGGAAGACGGAATTCCTTGGAAAAGTCCCTGATATTAGGAAAGATTGAAGGCAAAAGGAAAAGGGGACAACAGAGGATGAGATGGCTAGATAGTATCATAGAAACAATGAACATGGGGTCCATGGGGTCACAAAGAGTTGGACACAACTGAACAACTGAGCAATAACAAGAAATGATGAATGAATGCATGTGATGAACATTGGGAAGGATGGGAAGACCCATTTGAATTGGTACAAAGTGAAATAAGCAGAAACAGGAAAACAATGTATACAATGACTACAAGAATGCTCATGGAAAAAACAATAACAATAGTCTGAATTGGATTCCTTAAAATTATAAAAACTAAGCTTAGAGCCAAAGAAGAGACATGGGGAATATACCTCCCTCGACTTTGAGTATGGATTGTTACATATAATGTCAAACTCAGTTAATATGTTGTTTAGTTTTGCCAAACTATTTTTTCCTCTCTTTTTAATTCTTTGTCATATAGGATGGCTCTCTGGAAGGGAAGAAGGAATCGAGGAGGTATATGTTGGGAAATACAACTATCAATGTAAAAACAAAAAGCTATTAATAATTTTAAAGTTTTTTTTTATTTGAAAATTAAAGGGAGCGTTGATCATGGAAGCTTACCAGCTTAGAGTAAGGAATCAAGCCCAGGAATCAATTTTTATGTTTAGCTCCTATGGACTCCCACTCATTTTTAGCACCATACTGTCTTCTGTAAACTCTACATGACTTTTCGAAGCTGCTTTACTCTGACTTGTAGGACTTTATGATGCTTCCAAATCCCAAGATACACATTATATGTGGGTTTTTTAATTGCTGGATTCTCCCCATGATTCTTTTTGTCTAATCCCTAAACACAAATGCTTCACAATACATAGGACATGCTGATAACTTCATCTACATCTTTTGATGATTTGAAATTCAACAAATACCTGAAGTGTTCATTCTGTACAAGGTACTGTACTAGGACCTGGGAGAGTTACAAAGTTTAAATAAGATATTGTCCCTGACCTCATGAATCTAATAGTCTAGTCAAGGGAGGCTTATACAATCTGTTGGCAAGTATTTACTGTAATATGCTATATTATAACTATAACTATAATATAGAATAACATGAAAAGTACATTGAAAAGGTGCAAATGAAATACTATGGGAAATCTGATGGGAGCATCATTATAGATTGGGAATACCTGGAAAGGCTTCATGGAACAGGAAGCATTTCATTTGGGCTTTAAAGGAGAGGAAGAGAAAGACATTCTAATTTGGGAAATAGAATAAATAAAGACACAGAGACTGGAAAGCACAGGGCATGTTTAAGGTACTGAAAGAAGTATAGCTTGGGGGGACCACAGAGTACATGGTGGAGAATACTAGGAACTCAGGCTTCATTATTTGATTTGTAAATATTTTGCATTTACTTATGTGTATATGTGTTGTTTGCCCCCAAGAGAATACAAGCTTCTTGAGGGCAGAAACTGTTTTGTTCTTATCTTGGCACCTCTAATCCCTAGCACAATGCTTGACCTGGAATAATAAATGTTTAATTAATTAATGATTGATAGATAGTGGCTACAGATTGTAAAGAACCTTACATGCTGAGAATAAGCTAACGAGTTTGAAAAATGTGACATTCAGTGTCAACTTCTTAGAACTCTTTGTAATATCAATGCAAATTATTTAAATTCTCAACTTTTTATTCCCTTCTTTGTTTGAACTATTTTTTAAACTTTCTGAATCAAAGAAAACAGCTAGAGAAAAGCAGCTGTTCATATGACACTTTGAGAAAAATCTTTCTCTGATCTGACATTCTAAAAGATTTTTTTAAAGAAAAGTTTGCAGTAATTTAGCTCTTCAAGTAAGCAAGAACTGCCAACCTAATTAAACACTTAATGTTTTGGGGAATGCCTTTGAGTAAACAGAAAACTAGTTACAACATAACAACATAAACTACTTTCATTTATGGAATTTTTATAGGAGCTAAGAGAAAATGTCCTCTTTACTCTCCATTTAATTCCTAATATCTTGAAATCCAGTGTGCTATAATAAAATTATGAATATATGAGTGATATGCATGCCATACATTTTAGAACTACCTTGAAATATGGCCATGTATTTTCAATATGTTTCAATTTTCTGATTACAAAAGTTTTCATAAATTGATGCCATCAATCCTGAGTTGTGATTATTATAATAATTATAATTAATATATAATATAATCATAAAAATATTATAGTAATTATAATAAAATTAATTATTTTATTATCATACTTAAGATCATATCTGTGCTGTAAATTAAGTCATTTTAATAGAAATTTGGTATAATTTGGAATGTGTTTCTTACTGAATACTGGTTCAGTATGTGTATGGATGCTACAGCCCACAGCTCCTGGAACATTCAGTTCTGTCTGTAGTAATCTGGAATGCTGTGTGTCAATACCATATTCAATAGCACCTTTGTGACCATGCAAAGGAAGAGTTACAGCCCAATCAGCTCCTCTAAGCTGTAGACAAGAAAGTTCATACAATTTCTCTTTGCTAAATTCCTTTTTTATTATGAATTTAATAATCATGAATTAACACAAATATTTCAATATATAAAAGAATAAAATACTGTATGAGAAACTATGGACTTTTGCTTTTATAGAGTGTTATGGGAGACTATCTCCTCTCTGCATTCATGCAGTGGTCAACACAATGCAGAAATTATGAAAGTAAAAACCTACATTTTATCATTATGCTCAAGCACATGTTCAGGCCTCAGAGAAAATCTGAACAATTATGAGGATTCTGATAAGGCTTTTTACAGGCAAAATTACATCAAAATGACAAAGAAATAATTCATTTAACTATTGCTATCTTATACATTCCTCGTAAACCATAAAAGTTCAAGAGAAGATAGAGCCAGAATGCTGTACTTCCTTCAGTGTGTGCCAAGCAAGATACCAGACCTTGTCCCAAGATGATCCTGCTGAAAGATTACCATCATTTATGTTGTCCTTTTCCTTTCTGGAGCAAGCTTTCTTCTTTAGAGATAAAAGAAGGGTTTTAGTGTGCTCTATCTCACCTCCATTTAGCACTCAGAACCTTTCATGACCTAGTCCCCTCCTACTTCTTATACCTTACACACCCCCTACATGCTTTTGGATCCAGTGACACTCGCCTCCTTGCTCTTTGACAAACAAGACACTCCATTTATCAGCTCTGGGCATTTTCTCTGGCTGGCCCCCATACTTGGAATGCTCTCTCTCCTCATCTCTACCTCCTGGCTCCCTTGCCTCCCTTTAAGTCCCAACTAAAATCCCATATTCTACATCGTAGAACCTTGTAGGATATACAAGAAACCTTTCCCAATACCTCTTAATTCTAGTGCCTTCCATCTGTCAATTATTTCCTATATATAACTCATTTGTACATATTCATTTGCTTCTAATCTGTCCCATTGGGGCAGCTAGGTGGCACAGTGGATAGAGCACAGGGCTTGCAATCAGGAAAGACTAATCTTATATGAGTTCAAGAGTGTCCTCAGACACTTACTAGTTAGTTGTGTGACCCTAGGCAAATCACTTTACCCTCATCAATTCCTCATCTGTACAATGAGCTGGAGAAAGAAATGGCTAACCACTCCAGTATCTTTTCCAAGAAAATCTCAAATTGGGTCACAAAGAGTTGAACACAACTGAACAACAGCAAATCTCCCCCATTAGATTGTGAGTTCCTAGAGGGTAGGGACTGGTTTTGCCTTTTTTCCTTGTATTACTTGCTTAACAAAGCGCTGGTGCTTAATAGATGACTGGTTATTGGCATAGAGGAATATCTATTTCACCTCTCTGAGCCTCAGTTTTCTCATCTATAAAGTGGAGACAGTACTAGCACCTACCTCCCAAATTTTTTGTGAGGAACAAATGAGGTAATGCATTAAAAAATTTTTGCAAACCTTACAATGTTATATAAATATCAGATATTATTATTGCTGTCTCCAGCTGGGTTATTGGAACTGGGAACAACCAGGATAGAGGGAAACTAAAAAGGATGCTCTCCTTCCCCAAATACTTCTACTCCACTACCATCACCCCAGAAAGAAAAAAAAATTAGGAGAAAGGATTTTTACATCATCCCAAAGTTCTTACCTGAGTCCCTTGGAAGTCATTCCCTCCCTTTCCCAAAATTCCTACTGTAACAGGATCACACTGACAACTCATTATTTTCCAGGGAGACAGTGGCAATAAAAAGGCACCACAAGGGTTTAAGAACCTATTGTATCCGGGTCGACATGCTGGTTCCAGAGACGTTAGGGGGCAGTTAGTCATTTTTTGACTATAATTGGTGCTGGCTCATGAGGAAGGTAGCACCACATTATTGAAATTTCTTGGGAATACAAACTGCAGAGCGCCTAGGGCTGGGGCTGGGGGAAGGAAAGGAGCTGAAGAATTGAACCCAGTACTCCAGGGGCAATGTCCTGGACTGATGAGAAATAGGACCAGTGATGACTTGAAACGCTGGAGCTCTGCTAAATGCTGTGGAAGTTCTCAAATAGCAAAAGGAAAATCCCCAGAACTCTCCTGAAAGAATAGAAGACACAGGGATTTTGCTCCCAATCGAAGCAGTGGCCAAACAAGGGCAGAGTTGGAATTCACATCTGCTGACTGATTTTCTGATTACATCTTGCAGCCCAGATTTTTTAGGTTGGAAAAATGATGCAGACTTCTGATCAGAGCAAAGCCCTTGGATCAGTCCTTTATCACTCATCAAAAGTCACCAGAGAAGGGCTGATTCATCCATACAAGGCATAATTTTTCACATCTACAAAATTAAACAGGGTTCTTTAGGCTCTTAATTAGCTGGCAATAAGAAGAAATCCCCAGGGCAGCCCCAGAAAAAAATGTCCCCCTTAGCTGGCTTCTCCCCTAGCCCCAACTTTCAACTACCACTAGCTAGTACTGTTGCCTCACTCTCATCCGCTGAGATATACAATCTACAAGCTGCTGTAAAAGTGTGCACAAATATTTTCACTCTATTGCCAAGAAATTTCCAACAGAACCCAGATGAAGCATTTGTGCACTCTAGGCAAAGTCTGAAAATTGCACCCCTGCCCCCAGCCCCAGCTACAGTGTACTAGAAGAACATACCTCTTTGTCACACGCAAATCTCTGACTTGGGTTCAAATCTCACCTCTGGTGCTTATTCCCTATGTGACCATTTAACTTTCCTGGGCCTGAGTTTTCTCATCTGTAAAACAAGGATTGGACTAGTTGGCCGACTGGAGATCAACAATGCTGTGTTCTATATAGCATCTCCTCCCCTTAGAATTCTTGGCTCCTTGCAAGACTCGGGTGCTGCCTAATAATCCACAAGACCTTTCTTAACACTGGCTCCCCTCTCTCCCTGCTCTAGATGTTAATGCTGAGCTTTGTATTTACTTCCTATTTCTCTTGTATTTGCTTTTCTGTGACTACATTGTCATAGAGCAGAATGTAAACTTTCTGAATGCAGGAGCTTTCTCCTTTTTGTGTTCTTATCTCCTCACACCTAGCACAGCACCTTGAACTCCGGAGGTGCATGATAAATGTTCATTGTTAAGAAAAGAGTGCATTTATTTTTTTTAATCCTATTTTAAAGTTCCCCTTCGTAGTCTCCTTCTATGCAATCATGTTGCATCTGTCATCTGCCTTACCCTACCCTAGTCCTAGCTCTGATTTCAGGATGCAAAATATACCCAGCTTAAGGGCAATTGGAGATAGAAATTCTAATTTTAACTGTTATCTTGGTAAAATTTTGAAGCTAAGCATTCTCTTTCAGGACCCTGTTTTCACACACACCTCCTTCTAATGGATGCTTTATTGTGGATTTATTATACACTCTAATCTGAGACCAAGCAACAACCTTTAACAGGGTGTTAGTCTTTAGGGAAGCAAAGTCCTTTTTCTATCTGTGGTCTGGGTCAATCCTGTTGCCTTCTGTTTGAATTTGCTCTACTCTAGTCTCCAAGTTGCTTAAAGCCCAAATCAATCATTGTCTCCGGATTACCTGTTGGGGCAGAACCCAACTCAACTATAAAGTTTCCCAAACTGATCCTTCAATCTCAACTGGCACATCTGGATACTTTCCAGCTTATCCTCTCATTCTCTATCCCCACCACTGCCAGCTTTGAATACTTTATTAATGGACTGATCACCCCAGGCCCCTCACTCTCAAGCAGCTTCCCCTGGATTCTCTCTGCTCCTGCTGAACATGTGCAGACCTGGGCTTTTGGAAAGTAATGGAGAGTGGATTAGAGTAAGGACAGACTTGAGGGAGAGAGATCATTTGGAAGCTACTGAGAAAGTTTAAATGAGAGACAAAAATCTGAACTAAAGTGATGACTGGGTGAAGAGAATAGGAGGTAACCTAGAGATATTCTGGAAAAAGAAATGACAAAACTTGGCAACAGACTGGATATGTAGAGTGAGTGAGAATAAGGAGTTGAGGATGACAATGAGGTTGTAATCTACCACAAGAAGTATACCCATATTAGAGATCTTCCTCTAGGTCTCTTGACACTGCATAGATAACAATGAAATATGCTATCTGTGCTTTGGTTACCCCTCACTATTTCTATGTGACCAGTTCATCTTATTTTCCAATCATTCATGCATATTTCTGATATCCTTTAGGACACTTTTTTTTATAATTCTACATTTACAATGTGTTGCAGCAGTGGACTTCTCCATTGCCCTTTGGGGGATCCTCAACTTCAGTTCTTTGAAGGCTGTGATATTCCTCCATGATTCATAAAAATACCACCTCACCAGAAAAATATCAGCACTATTTTTTGTGTCTTAATCTGTGATTTCATCAGTGTAGGAAACTTCTAGTAAGAAAACTTCTTTTAGGGGCAGCTAGGTGGCACAGTGAGTAGAGCACAGGCCCTGGAGTTAGGAAGACCTGAGTTCAAATTCAACCTCAGACACTCCATACATTAACTGTGTGACCTTGGGCAAGTCACTTAACCTCAATTGACCTGCCTTCCCCCCAACAAAACAAAAACAACAACAAAGAAAACTCCTTCTAGTGCAGAATAAGACATGAATTTTCAGGCATAGCAATGTGCTTATTTGTTACAAAGGGATACTTCTCCTTCAAGGCAGGAATGCTAGAATTATGGAAAGTGATAGACATATAAAGAAAAAAGAAAGAAGAAGGGAAGGAGGAAGGAAGGAAGACAGTAGGAAGAAAAGAAAAAGGAGCATCGATGAAACAAAAAATACACAGAAGAAAATAAAGCCTACGAGAATATGAGTTCCTTGCTGGGAGAGATCTTATTGTTGCCTTTCTTTGCATTCCCAGTGCTTTGCACAGTTCCTAGCACATGGTAAGACATGCATGAATGCATGATGATGATCATCATCATGATGAAAAAGTTAAAGAGGGGAAGAAAATAATAGGGCAATTTTGTAATTGCCATATTAAATTTGATATGCATTTTAAAAATTATCTATGACAGAAGTTCATATATGCAGTCTTCTTTTTTGTTCTTTGTAGATTGGAATGTTTGTTGATAATTGTTCAATTCATAATAAAGAAGAAAATTTAACTAAATTTTAAAAGAAAAAAAATGTGACTTCCTCTACCAATGCAGATCCACATCTTGGAGAATCGCATGGGACGTGGAGAGGTTAACTCGCCAGGTCATTTAACCAGTATGTGTCAGAGCAGGACATTAGCCCAGTATTTCCTCACTCCTAGACTGGCTTTCTGTCCTCTACTTAGCTAGGTGGCACTGCCTGGAATCAGTAAGACTTGATTTCAAGTCTAGCCTCAGACACTTATGAGCTGGCCCTGGGCAAGTTGCTTAATTTCTGTTTGCCTGAGGCAATGAGATTCATCACACAATTATGAGCATTGCTGTGATGATAAAATATTTGTAAAGCATTCTACAAACCTTAAAGTGCTTTGTAAATGTTAGTTATTATTATTACTATGCCCCAAGCTATGTTTTATCATCTTAGTGTCAATCCAGACCTTAGTTAAGAAACAATCTGTCCATACTTCCTATACAATGTCTAAGCGAGAAAGACATGTTGCTGTGGTGGTGTCGTTTCATTCATGTCCCACTCTCCATTTGGGGTTTTCTTGGCAAAGATACTGGAGTAATTCACCACTTCCTTCTCCAGATCATTTTATAAATGAGGAAACTGAGGGAAAGTGATTTACCCAGGGTCACAGAGCCAGTAAGTGTCTAAGGCCAGATTTGAACTCAGGTCTTCCTGACCCCAGGGCATGCATTTGATCCACTGTGCCACCTAACTGCCCTAAGAAAGACAGAATCTCAGAATTGGGAGAGACCTCAGAGGCCATCAAGTCTAACCCTTAACAATGAATAATCATCCAGAAGTCTACTGAAGATTTCAAGTTAAAGAGAATCCATTATCTTCTAGGTCAGCCCACTCTACTTTTTGGACAGCTCTAATCATTGAGGAGTTTTCCTCTGTATCAAGCTTAATTTTGATTCTCTGCAATTTCTATCAATTGTTTCCAGTTCTGCTCCCTAGGGTCAAATGGAACAAATTTAGTCTGTCTTCAAAATAATAGTGCTTCAAATGCCTGAAGACAAATTACATGTCTTCTCTTAAGTCGTCTCTGGCCCAAACTAAATATTCAGGGAAGGAAAAAACTCTTAGTCTTGTCCTCATCTTATCTTCAGTCTTTTTCTATACAGAACAATAATGATAACGCCTACCATTTATATAGCAGTTTGTGGTCTGAAACGTATATGTATTTATGTGTGTGTGTGTCTGTGCATCCTTTGGCCCTCACAATAACCCAACA
>CM053624.1:249110160-249173498 GCA_028646595.1 Phalanger gymnotis | reverse complement strand
GGAAGAGTGTCAGTGATTTGGCCAGACGAAACTCTGGGTAGCGATTGGAGCACTGCCCCCCCCCACTCCAGCTTTGAATAACCTGGATGTTGATGCTTCTCTCTCTGGCACAATTAAGGATGAATAAGTCAGTCATTTTACTTGTTATTCTTTTATCTAACTATCTCACTATCAAAGAAGGTGAAGTCTAGAGGAACAACTGGATATGACCAAATTTATGCAAAAGAAACCATGCTGCAGGAAACACCATGTTAAGGGCTCTCAAGAATTGGATTGTCAAGGTCTCTCAAAAAGGAAAAGATTTTTTTTTTAATGCAAAAGATCACAGATAGTACTACTACCAAAAATGAGATACCTAAGAATAAAAATACACTAGTAACTAATGAGTTCCATACCCACTTTCTCATATCTATAAAATTATCTTTAAAAACAAACAAGATAGCTTTGTTCAATGAATCTCCAAATTTCAATATCAACTGAGGCACAAATGTATACTTGCCAAGAGTTTTTGCCCACTACCAGGAAGAATGTCCTGCACAGAGTGTAAATGGAAAAAGGAGTCCCTCTGCCTTGTGAAGCCCTTCATATACTTCTCCTTCAATCCTTTGGACTGATTGAAGCTTAACCAATCAAGAAATATTGATAAAAGACCTTCTTTGTACTAATAACTCTGTTAAGCACTGAGCCTACAAAAAGAAAAGATCTCAAGAAAAACAAGACCTTTGACCTCAAGGAGTTTACATTCTACTGAAGGAGACAATATGAACATGCAAAAAAATAAAATAAAAGGTAACCTTTTGGGGGGAGGCACTAGCTGCTGGGGTGGTCAAGAAAGGCTATGATGCAAAATGCTGTGCTTGCATTGAGTCATGAAGGATAGCAGGGATTCTAAGAGATGGAGCTGAGGAGGCAATGCATTACAGGCATGAAGGACAAGCTGTACGAAGGCATAGACATGTTGCAAGTACTGTTAATTCTGTCTTCAAAACATCTATGATATATGCCCCCTTTTCTTTCTTCTGAGACTGCCACCACTTTGGTTCAAGCCTTCTTCACTTCACACAGCCTGTTTATTATCTTTTTGAAATATTTTTTAATTTATGAAATAAAACAAGCATTTATGTAAGAGTATAATTTTAAAAAAAAAGATTGCACATAAAAAAAAAACCAGAATCAAAAAATTTTTAAAAGCAGCCTATTTCCCTTCCAAATGCACCTAAAGTTAAATCTCAGTTGCAAAGATAGGATAATAGAGCAAAAAGAGTTTAGAGTTTGAAAACCTGATTGTGGATCTCTTACTGACTAGGTAACAGTGGGCAAATCATTTAGCCTCCATATCCTCGTCTATGTAATGGGGATTCTACTTTGTACTACCTAGCTCACAGAAGTCATTGTGAAAAAAGTGCCTTGTAATTTGGGCTATTATTGAGCTAAATGTGAGATATTATTAATTGTCCCCTCCTTAAGTATGGCCCTAAGGTGATAATGAAAGGGGATTCTGGGACCTAAAAGGAGAAATATTCCCTGCTATTAAAACTTGGAGTATTGTATGAGTCATTTAAATTATTTATTATTTGAACATCATTCCTACCTATCTGGAGGAGACTCCTCCTTGGCTTTAAAAAACAAGATGAATATTTCTCCACATACTATCATTGTCAGAGCTAGCAAACTTAAGAAAAATAGCAAGATAGAAGAAAGTATTTAAGATTCACCACAAAAAATGACTGATTCAAGGTTATAGAAGCAGTATCTACCTCAACAGAAGTGCAAATGTACCTTTGTCCTTTCTTTGCAGAGGTGGAGAACTACCAGTGTGAAACATTGAACATAGATATGGTCCCATTCAGTTTAATATGCTGGCTGATTTTGCTGAACTTTTTTTTCCCTCTTTTTTTTTTTTAGCTTTTGTTACAAAGGACATCTGAGAAGGAGGAAGGGATATATTCAGAAATTAAAGTGATGAATAAAAGCTATCCATAAAAAAGAGTCAATCTCATGGATAGGTGGGTAGCCGTCTACTATAATGTTATTTAAGGTAACCAGGCAGAACCTCCAGACTAAAGAAAAAAAAATCCTCCTATCCCTGCCTCTCCTCAGTGCCAGAAATTCTATTATTAACTAGTCTTTCTTTTTTATTTCCCAGACTTTGTGGCAAAGCTAGAAAGTCTTTTTCTAGGACAAAGCCTTTGTCCACCCTCAAGCCCTTGGTGTTACTGCCCATCTGAGGTTTGAGGCTTCAAGGCACTACATAACATTTGACTTTTCACACAATAAATACCTATATGCCAGGAAAAAACCACAATTTTGTGGCATTAAAAATATGTAGGTTTATAAAAATTATTATTTAAATGCCCCTCACTGTGGTCCCTGCACAGCGGCATGCGAAGCAGCTCATTACAACAATTTCTTCTCATCTCAGCTCTGATGCCTGGTCTCCCAGAATCCCATTTTAAAATGCAAGTAAGTCTACAAGGTGAAAGTTTTTAAATTTAGAATCATTCATTTGGCACTGGTGGGAGCCTTAGAGATCATCTAGTCCAATCCCTTCATTTTATAAAACTAAAGCCCAGAAAAAAAATTAAATGATTTGCCCAAGGTCTCACAGAATGTTGGTGTCTGAGCCAGTCCTGACTCACTATCCAGTGTTTATTCTCCTCCACTGTCTACCTTAAGAATCATATGTGAAGTTAGATAGAGTTCAGAGGGACCTTAGAGAGGTCATCTAGTCCAACCTATTGATTTTATAAATGAAGAAACTTGGGCTCAAAGAAATGATTTGCCCACAGCCACGCATTGAATAAATGGCAGAGCCTATGTTCTCTGACTCTGAATGCAGCACTCTCTCCAATAATGTTATCAAAGAAAAACTTCACATTTGCATACTTAAAATTTTTTCCCTGGAACTGAGCCTGATATATGGGAATACTGTCAAATATTCACTGGCAAGATTCAATTCCATTCTATTAATTTAATATTTTTTAAATAGTATTTATTTATTTGAAACATTTTTTCTTTTTAAATTTTGAGGTCTAGATTCTCTTTCCCTCTTACCCCTCCCCCATCCACTGAGAAAGCAAACAATCAATTACACACGTGAAATCATGCAAAACGTATTTCCATATTAGCCATATCATTAAAAAATGGGAAGAAAAACAAAGTGAGAAAATTGTACTTCAATTTGTACTCAGAGTTCGTTGGTTCTCTCTCTAAGGTGGATAGCATTTTTTTCATCATGAGCTCTTTGGAATTGACTTGGACCACTATATTGATCAGAGTAGCCAAGTCTTTCACCATTGATCATCATTACAAGATTGCTGTTACTGTGCACAGTGATCTCCTGGTTCTTCTCACTTCACCTTCTATCACTTCATATAGGTCTTGCCATGTTTCTTCTGAAACCACCCCTTTTGTTATTTCTTACAACACAATAGTATTCCAACACAGTCATATGACACAACTTGTTCAACCATTCCCTAACTGATTAGCATCGCTTCAATTCCCAATTCTTTGCCCCCACAAAAAGGGCTACTATAAATATTTTTGTACATATAGCTCCTTTGCCTTTCTCTTTGGTCTTTTTGGGGTACAGACCTAGTAGTGGTATTGCTGGATCAAAGGGTATGCACAGTTTCATAGCCGTAGGGGCCTAGTTGCAGATTGTTCTCCAAAATGGTTGGATTAGTTTACTACCAACCATTAATATACCTATTTTCCCTCATCCCCTTAAGTAGTGTCATTTCTGATAAGTGTGAGGTGGTACCTCAGAACTGTTTCAATTTCCCTTTCTCTAGTGATTAAAGAATTTTTTCATATAACTATAAATAGATTTGATTTCTTCTGAAAATTGCCTGTTCATCTCATTTGACCATTTATCAATTGGGAAATAGTTCTTATGCTTATAAATTTAAATCGGTTCCCTGTATATTTGAGAAATGAGAAATTTTTTAGTGCTTTATTGTCTATAGTATCTTTTAGTAAAATGTAGTTTCCCCAATTATCTCTTTCAATTTGGTCTAATTTTGCTTTCGGTTTTTTCTGAAATCATGATTTCCACCTCTGCCCTCTTCACTTTAGCTAAAGCATAATAGACTCTGCTCTAGCCCTTCATTTGAACATGTCTTTCTGTCCCAAGTATGTCTCTTGTACACAACATAATTTTAAATTTTAGTTTCCAGTCTGCTATCTTCCATTTTATGAGTGAGTTCATCCCATTTACATTCATAGTTCTGATTACTGTGCATTTCCCTCTATCCCATTTTCTTCTGTTTATCCTTCTTTCTCTTTTTATCCTGTCCCTCCTCAAAAGTCTGTCTTGCTTCCAACCACTGCCTCCTCCAATCCACCCTCCTCCTTATTACCCCCCCCACACACACACACCTCATATCTATCCTCCTCCCCTCTTATCTTCCTATTGGGTAAGATAGGTTTCTATATTCAACTGAATGTATATACATTCTTCCCTCTTCGAATCAATTCCATTGAGAGTGAAGATAAAGCACTGCTCACCACCACCCCACCCATTTTCCCCTCCACTAGAAAAACTCTTCCTTGTACATCTCCTTTATGTGAGAAAATTTGTCCCATTCTACCTCTCCCTTCCCCCTTCTCCCAACACCCCTGTATTCTTTTTTTGAAGATCATCCTAAGATAATTGACACATACCCATGCCCTCTGTCTAGGAAAACTACTTCTAAGTGGCCTAATAATAGTAATAAAGTTCTTAGGAGTTACATGTATGATCTTCTGATATAGGAATGTAAATATTTTAACTTTATTATGATTCCCTTATGAGTTGTCTTCCGTGTTTACTTTTTTATGCTTCTCTTGAATCTTGTGTTTGAATGTCAAATTTTCCCTTCAGCTCTTGTCTTTTTATCAGGAATACTTGCAAATCCTTTATTTCATTAAATATCCATCTTTTTCCTACTGAAGGATTTTACTCAGTTTTACTGGGCAGGTTATTCTTGGTTGTAATCCTAGCTCCTTTGTCATCTAGAATATCATATCCCAAGCCCTCCAGTCCTTTAATGTAGGAGTCACTAAATCTTGTATGATCCTGAGTACAGCTCCACAATATTTGAATGGTTCCTTTCTGGCTGTTTACAATACTTTCTCCTTGACCTGAGAGCTCTGGAATTTGGCTATAATATTCCTGGGAGTTTTCTTTTTAGGATCTCTTTCAGGAAGTGATTAGAGGATTCTTTCAATTTCTATTTTTCCCTCTGGATCTAAGATATTGGGACAATTTTCCTTGATAATTTCTTTAAATATGATGCATGGCTGTGTAAGGCCAATCTGCAAGTGAAAGATATTTCCTGCCCATTGAATAGGCCTCAGGTGGGGCCCACAAGGGGAAGCCTGATTAGAGGCAGGCCCACATCCTTCCACTAACTAGTTGTGAGGTCCTAGGCCCCATGCCTTTTTGTTAAGTAGGCTCTGAGCCCTCAGGGCACTGAACAGGGTATAAGAGCTCTGAGGTTGGTGCTTTGCCTTTGGGGGCACATTCATTGAAAGAGTGTTGGTGATTAGACTCTGGGTAAGTCTTTGAAGCAGCTCCCTCCCCACTTTGAAAACCCAGATGTTGGTGCTTCTCTGGTAACTAAGTATTATGATTTGGTTAGACAGAAATGTTGATCTATTTACATTGTCTCTGTTTGTAATTTCTGTTTGTATTTGTTCTGAAGTTCAGGGTGCTAGCTTTTCCCCTTGAACCAAGTGAAGGGTATATGTATGTTTAATTAAAGTAAGATTGTTAACACCTTTAAGTTAAGATCTGCATAGAAAAGCAGATCAAAGGACCTGTGCTACCAGCCCTCCTGTTTGCTGGTGTTATAGGTCTTTCACTCCCACAACGGTTGCTAGCAACATTGTTATTACAGGCTGTCAGGTAATCCAAATAATTCTTAAATTACCTCTCCATATTTTTTCCAGGCTAGTTATTTTTCCAATGAGATAATTCACATTTTCTTTTATTTTTTCATTCTTTTGACTTTTTTTTTTATTGTTTCTTGATGTCTTGTGGGGTCATTAACTTCCACTTGCCCAATTCTAATTTTTAAGGAATTATTTTATTCACTGAATTTTTATACCTTCTTTTCCATTTGGCCTATTCTGCTTTTAAAGGAGTTCTTATCTTCAGCAAATTTTTGTGCCTCTTTTACCATTATGCTAATTATGTTTTTAAGGTGATATTTTCTTTAGTATTTTTGTGCCTCTTTTACCAAGCTATTAATTTTCTTTTCATAATTTTCTTGCAGCACACTCATTTCCAAATTTTTCTTCTACCACTCTTATCTCTTTCTTTAACATTTTCAGGAATTCTTGTTGGGCTTTGGTCCAATTAGCATTTTCTTTGAGGTTTTGCTTATTGCTGTTTTCATGTTGTTCTTTTCTAAGTTTATACCTTGGACTTCCCTGCCACTGTAGTTCCTTTTTTATGGTCAAATTCTTTTTTGTTGTTGTCATTTGCTCATTTTTCTAGCCTATTTCTTGACTTTGAACTTTATGTTAAAGTTGGGCCCTAGTAACCTGGGGGTGAGGAGGCACTGTGCCAAACTTTAGGCTTTTTTGTGCTGCTGTTTTCAGAGCTAGTTCTGAAGGTTTACAAGTTTTCAGTGCTTCCAAGGTGGTGTAATCCTGGGAAAGGTGTGGTTACTGCTCTCCTGATCTACACTCCACTCTTTGCCCAGGAGGAGTTCCTGGTCCCATACAGCCACTAGTACTAGTGCTCCTCTTGGTCCTATAAATGTGACCAGGGACCCTGTTCACTTGCGACCCATCACAAGCACTCTTCTCTGTCCTAGAACTGTGACCCAGAACTATCTACAGGTCGATCAGCACCAAATGCAGTGCCAGAAGGGTCCCCTGTAATTTCCTGACCTGTTGTCCGACCTCCTTACTATTTCTGCATTGAGTTAGTGGCTGATCCTGGAATGGAACACAGGTCTCTTGATTCTTAGTTTAATGTTCGTTCCATTATTACACCAAAACACCTGGAACGCAAGTACTGAAAGAGGATGTTTAGTTTTAAAAAAAAATTAAGCCACAGTAGTCACAAAGTCTCTCCCAAATACTGCCTAAAAATTCTGAGACGACTGAGAGAAAAAAGAAAAAAAAAGAACACTGAAATTGGAGTGAAAAAAAATGTATTTAAGGTGTTGCTACTAACTTGCTCTGTGACCCTAAACAAATCACAACTTCTTTGGGTTTCATTTTCCTCACCTAATGAGAAAATTGGAATAGATCAGAAAAGTCAAACATACAGCTTGCAACTCTCTAAAGTGCTATCAGAACTAGATAAAAATTTAAGTGAGAAATCTTTAACAAAATAAAATGACAATAGGACATAGGTAATGATCTTTTCTAATTCAGTGCACAACCAGCAGGGATTCACATATATGGTTTAGTGGCCCTCGTTTTTATTTGAATTTGACACCACTGGACGAGATGACCTCAGAGGTTGCTTTCATCTGTGACATTCTACAAATCAATGAATCCCAGATGATGTCACAGTTTATGTCCCAGGCTATATCAGCCCTTTCAAAAGAACTGCCCAGTTATGTATGGTTTATGAGCCTCTCTTTCTTTTCTTGGTTTGACATCATTGGAGAGCATTGTGTCCCCCCAAAAAATCCATTACCCTTCCCTACATCTTAAAGCACGGTCAGTCATCCAAGACACCGAGGTCATCCACTGCATCCCAGGCCATTGATAGTCATCTTGATTTTTCTCTTGCCACTCGACTTTGATTACTTTGGAAGAGAGAGTGACTTTCTGTGACTGCCTCACTTAAATCCAATTCATACACCAGTTAAGACATCATCTCATGATGTCATTGGTCTTCTTCAAAAACAAAGCACAAACAACCCTTCCCTGCATCTTCAGCACAGCTGAGGCTCAGTTTCATGCCAGTGTATAGCTAGGATGGGGGAACTTTCCTTGACCTAGCCAAAAATTCAATATGAAATGTGCCATTGTTAAACAAATAGAGCAAGGCCACCCCCACCCCAGTCATAGATAGGGATCATTGTGTTTAGAAGAGTGTTTACCAGAAATAAAAAGTTCCAGAAAATCAAAGAGGAGATTACTAGGGTAATGCAAATATTACTGAAGCAAAATTCTCCCAGAAAAAGGCCTCCTCCCATGCCTTAGGGGAGGGAAGTTGTGTTTTCTTTACACTTGACAATTTATGGAGTGCTCCAAAGGCCTCAGATCTTAAGGAGGAGAGACTGAGTTCAAACAGGGATGGAGCCTAATAGGAGAACTCTGCTAGCAGGCCAGATGTAAAATTCAGTCCAGGTGACTTTTGAAAAAAGAGATAAAGTATTTGTGAACTATTTACTATTTCATTGTTACTCAAATCTTCCCTAGAAGAATCCAGAACTGATTGGTTGTACAAAAGATTCAATTTCCCTTTAAATCCATATGCCTATCTCTTGGAGTGCTATGCTATTCCATGGGTCAAGTTAAAGAAAGCTTCTCCAAGTTGAGTTCTGAGTAAAAGTTAGCCAAAATCAGGCCGCAAATGCTGCAAGCATGGAATACTAAACACTTGAAAAACACTTTTTTTATGTCAACCCCTGGGAAAAACTGTTTAGATGACTCAAGAGTGACATCCAGTGTCACTGTGATGAACTGGCCAGAAATCTTAAGGTTGGATTTGATGGTTGCCCACTTTATCTAATTTTCTTAGTCTATTAAAATAAAATTAATTTCATTTTTTTGTGATGTTATCCACTACTCACCCTTTCTAGCACTTTCTGATTCCTTTCTTGAAGAAAATATTCATGATTTATAAGCATGAGGCTTCTGTGTAATCTACATGTCTCTAGCCTTCCTAATTTTTTATTCCTGACCCATATTTCCCAGTATAGTTTTTCACCACTCTTGCCTATTCTCATTTTGACATTAAGGCCAAGAATATCTAAGTATATATTAATTTAACTTGGAAGATCTTGTTGAGTTTTTCATAGAATTTCTCTCTTCACCCTCTGCAAAAAAGATTTTAATACTGTACAGGTGTATGCTGGAGCTGATAAGCATCCACACCTTAGAAATCCACAAACAATAGATACCAGGGCTTGATTTATTGTCCTGTTAAATGTCAAGAAAGTAGTAGAGAAAATGTTAATAATACAGAATAACGTGTTGTATATATATATCTCCAGAAAGCTAGTTATTATACATTTATCAGCACATTACTATTGCAAAACCAGCAATTGTTTGAATGGTGGTCTTTTTGCAAATACTTATGAGCACCTCAATACATAATGGGGTTTGGCCCATACAGAGATCACCTAAAATAGAGGCACCCACAGGGGAGATACTAGGAATCTCCTTCTTGAAGACAGGAGGACTGGCTCATGCCTTCTCATTCTGCTTTGGCTTACCACATGGCTAGGAACAGTATCTTTCCATTAGCTTCATAGAACTCACTGTACTTTTAAAACTACTTGGCTGGGACAATGTCTGGTAGCCTCAGGGATGAAAAGCCTATTCACTCACAATTGGTGGAAACATGCAGAAAGCTAAGGGTCTAAGGGCCACTGCCTTCTCCCCTTAGATCATGTGGCCTGGAGAAATAGGCTTGGGGTTTTGGTCTATTTCATTTGTCCTTTGCAATTGTGGGTATAGGCGAACAAAACCAACATAGCAAAAATTAGGAGAGAAGCAGGAAATTGGGGGGGAAATCTTTTCTCCGATGATAAAGGTCTTATTTCTAAAATATATATAGGGAACTGAATCAAATTTCTAAGAATAAGAGCCATTCCCCATTTGAAAAATGGTCAAAGGATATGAACACGCAGTTTTCAGAAAAAGAAACCCAAGCTACCAACAGCTATATGAAAATAATGCTCTAAATTTAGAACTATGCCCAAAAGGCTATAAAAATGTGCATACCCTTTGACTCAGCAATACCACTTCTAGAGCTATATCCCAAAGAGGTCATAAAAGTGGGAAAGAGACTCATATGTACAAAAATATAGCAGCTCTTTTTGTGGTGGAAAAGAATTGGAAATCAAGGGGAAGCCCATCAATTGGGGAATGGCTAAACAAATTATGGTATATGAATGTAATAGAATACTATTGTGCCATGAGAAATGAAAAGAAGGACTTCATTATAACCTGGAATGACCTATATGAACTGATGCTGAGGGAGGGGAGCAGACAGGAGATCATTATACATGATTAAGGACTAACTTTGATAGACTTGACTCCTCTCATCAATGCAAGGTTCAAAGACAGCTCCAAAAGACTCATGATGGAAAAAGCTATGCACATCCAGAAAAAGAACTATGGAATCTGAATGCAGATTGAGGCGAACTTTTTGCTCTTTTTTTCCTTTCTTTTTTGGTTTCATTCCTCCTTTCTCACAATTCATTCCATTGGTTATAATTCTTCTTTACAACTTGACTATTATGTAAATAATTTCATTGTGAAGGTATATGTAGAACATACATTGGATTACATACCATCTTGGGAGAAGGGGGGTAGAGAGGGAGAGAAAATTTGGAACCCCAAAACTTGTAAAACTGAGTGTTGTAAACAAAAAATAAAAAATAAATTCATTAACAGTAAAAAAGATATGTAGTTGAAAAAATAATGTTCTAAATCACTAATAATTAGAGAAATGAAAATTAAAACAATTCTGAGGTACCACCTTATACCCATTAGCTTGCTAAGTTGACCAAAAAATGGAAAATGACAAATGCTGGAGGGGCTATGAGAAAACAGGTACTTCAATGTGTTGGTGGAGCTATGAACTGGTCCAACCATTTTGGAAAGCAATTTGGAACTATGCCCAAAAAGCATTCCTTTTGACCCAGGAATGTTGATGGATGTAGATCTAAGCCCCAAAGAGATCCAAGAATATGGAAAAGGACTCATATACACAAAAATATTTATATTAATTCTAAGTACAGAGAGTAAAATCCTTCCATCTGGGAGTTTGAGGCATGAGAGTCTTAGAGTTCAGGATTCTGGGAAGGATTTGCAGCCAGGCCAGAAGGAAAGCCCTGAGAAGCTAGGATCCCAGAATTCTGGGTGGGTGTGTGAGCTTGAAATTAGTGGGATTAAAGCTATTTAGAGACTGAGTTAAATTATGAGCCTAATCCCTTCCCTTCCACAGTGGTTGAGATTGTACAAGGAAGACAGGCCTTTGAGGTGTTGGGGAAAATGTTTGCTCCTTTGCTCTTGTTTATCCCTTTGAAGTAAATAATTCCTTCGTAAGTGGTTAAATAGAACTGGGATACTTGGGCTCCTAAAATTAGGGGAATATGATCAATGGGGACTCTAGCCAAAGGCAAGAAGAAAGACCCATTCCCCAAATTCCTCAGGATATGGGAGATTTCTAAGGGTAAAACAAAAAATACCTAGCCTTCTGGTAGTGGGCCCAGAGTAAACACTGGTATATATGTATGTATGTGTGCATATATGTATGCGTGTATGTATGTTTTTATGTATTGTATATAAGTGTATATACTTGTACATTATTACATCTGTATATATAATTACCAAATTTCTGTGAAATGATGTTTCTAGTTATCTTTGGACACATAATAAAGCTAACTCTGACAATTCCCTTGTTTGGTTCTCCAAGGAAAACCTCTAAGCCATATTTCCATTTAGTAGCAACTTCCTTCTGTCTTCTGGATTCATTTATAGAAAGAATGTCAAGATTGACAGGATTTGCTGCCTCTAGTAGTATGAATATTCATTGGTCATTGGACAAAGATCTTACATTTAGAGCACCAATAGCTAAGTTAAAGTTTATAGATGGTTTAATACTATATGATTTTTCAGCAGTCTGCCCTCTTTCTACCAGCTCTGCCACTGTGATTGAAGAAATGGAAAGGGACTAAAATAGAGCTGAGGACCATTTTGTATTTTTCTTTGTTTCACAGGCTGACAGGGTCAAAAGATTGATCGCTAAGTGGCTAGCCTATTGGCAGTGAGCCTTTCTGTAATTATCTAAGTTCATCCTCAGAAAAGAAACTCAGTGTGTTTCTAGGATAGTCATCAAAACCTTTCCAGAATGATAATGTGGTAACATGGTTTCTCTGAGTCTACTCTGTAAGGGCCTAGCCTGTTATATTTTTACCTCCCTCCCTACAGGAATCTTTGGTACTACGAAGGTTTGAGAAGTCTCTTTTCTCTGCCGTTGGTTCAGGCCCTTGCTGGTTGTTCCATCCATTTTGGGGGTCCAGTGACTAACAGCCCAGTTCCTTTGAACCACTTAACATCAGACTATATTTTACAAAGATATTTCCTTCAAAGACACAGCAAGAACAAACACACAAATGTCTTCTCCAATACCTTAGGGACATAATTATAGAAGAGGATTAGGCTCACAGCTTATCTCAGTGAGCCATCTTTAACATAATATTACATTATTCCCACCAAGTTCAAATCCTGCTGAACTGGCTCCCTAGGACCATTCTTCTCAAAATATTGTTTCTGAGATGTCTTTAATATCCAGCCTGTATTCCATGGCTAATGCACCCAGGAAAGCTCAGAGACTCTATTCCCCATACTTATAATGGAAAAGAACAACTGAAAAGCTCGAAGACTTCAGGGCCACATGGTCTAAGTAGGGGAAGAGGAAGAAAGAGTCAGTCCTCTCTACTTTCCACATGGTATGAGTGAAGGAGTCCTTTCTGCTAGGTCTGAATGCATCACTCTGCTGCTGCTCAGCTGGTCATTTTTAAGAATGCTAACAATTCTGGTTGTGCAGCCAATGGAAAAGGTCTGTTTCCAATTACATGGTAGGCCAACACAGAATGCCCACATATGTACCGATCCTCCAGCTTCATGGGAAGTAGTTACATATCATCTTCCTTGTTATCCATCATAGTCTCCTAGGCACATGTCCAATTCTCATTACACTGTCAAAGTTTGTTAGACTATGTTAGACTCAAGTTTGATGAGAAAGATTTTGAAAAACACAAAGTTTGTAGTAATTTTGCCCTTGAAAGGGTAATTATGAAGTGGCTCATAATTATAATCCAAATTAGAGATCAAAAACTCTCTTCCAATGGGCTGACAGGTTGAGAGTCCAGCCCTGTCCTAGAAAAAGTCACTCTCTCCTGTGTGGCTTCCAGAAAGATGAGAAAGAAGAGAAGGTTAGCAATAGTAGTGTCAAAATAAAAAGAAACTATTGAAAAAAAAATTTAATATGCAGAAGAAAACTGTTGGAAGGTCAGAAGGAAGAAAAGACAAGCAAGACAGTTTTGAAAGCAATGTGTAGAATTTATTATTTACTTAAAAAAACAAATGTTTGAAAGGAAGATTCCATTTTATAGAGAATCTCATTTTCATCTGCTCTGTGTGTATGTGTGTATGTGTGCACGTATGCATATATACACACGTACAAAGGCTCTTTTTTGGTTAAGTTCAGAATAAAAAAAATAAAAATTTAAAGACAAAATAAAAACCAAAAGCATCTAGTGTCACATTGATATCATAATAAGGCAGGACTTTGTGAAGGATGTGGGTGTTATTCCTGAATCAAGAATTCATATATAGTCAAACCATTTAGCACAAAGCTAGAAGAAGGACTAAAAATCAAAAAAAGATATTATATACCATTAAAGCAAGTTCAATGTAATCTATTTTTGTGAGTTAACGTTGCTTAAAAATGGGTTATGGATAGAAGAAAGAATATTGACCCCAATAGATATTTTTATATGGAAATTTAACCATTGTAAATCAACAACCATATGGGAGAGACCAAAAGAACCTAAAAATACCTTAGTTAGCAAATACTCAACTTACTTATCAAGCATGGAGATATAGCTGCCAAGACCACAAAAATTTAAATATAAATGTATTTGTAATAAATATATATTATAAATATAAATTTATTTGTAAATTCCTAACAAAGAAAGCTGGCAGAAGACTGGGTGTAGCATCCCTTAACGAAATAGAAATAGTTTGAAGAAAGTTTGAGGAAGAGGAAAGACTAAACCTAGCCAAGTTATCCCAAGGACATTTAAGGATGAAAAAGGACTGTAACAAGCAGAAGAATGATGAAAAAGATCTGCGCAGATTTTTGTAACTATTTTTTTTTTCACCATCGAAGACAGTGAAGTCAACACGTATGGGTTCTAAAACCACAGTCTCCAATGTGTTTGTGGAGTAGATAAAATTGTTACAGTAGAGAACAGGATGGGAAAAAAAAAACTTGATTAAGTAAAGTATACCTTAAAGAGATTGCTAAAGGTAAAAGAATGGTGAAGATATTATGGGATCAATGAACAAGATATCTTAAGTAAGGAAGAATACTAACAGCATGAAAAAATCTCTTATCTTGTTAACCAGAACAAAAAAGCTGACAAACAACATCAATAACCACCCATCTATATGTCTATTTTCCCTAAAGACAAGGAAATGGCATACCACTCCAGTATCCAGTATCCAATGGGGTCACAAAGAGTTGGACATAAATGAAAGGACTGAACAACCACAACAACCTCTCCCTAAAAAGAGCCTGGAATCACATATATCCTCTCTAGAACCCATAAGCCAGAAGAACTAAAGATTTCTCCTCTTCTCAGCTCTGCCTCAAACAGTCAGAAATCATTGTTTTCAACAAAGAGAATGTTATGCAAATGTGCTTGAATCTGGATTAAGATTTGAACCCAGTTTTAGATTAGCATTCCAGAGCCCTAGTCACTACTGGATTCCTTTCTAGACCATTTCCCACTAGTACTCACCAGGAGTAAACAAAGAGACTACTATCCTCAGATCAAAATCTTTAGGGAAGGGTACCTAAACAGAAAACAACCAGGAAAAAGCCAACATATAGAGAAGCCAGCCCCTCATATCCTGGTTTCCAGTTTACCACTCTGCAAACTTTGAGGAATTTCCCTTTGAGTGAGATCAGGGACTCTTTAATCATCATCATCATCATCATCATCTATACTTTATATAGTACTTACTAATGCCAGGCACAGTGCTAAGTGCTTTACAATTATTATCTCACTTGATCCTCCAAACAACCCTGTGAGATAGGTGTTATTATTACCCCATTTTACAAATGAGGAAACCCAGGCAGAGGTTAAGTGACTTGCCCAGAGTTACACAGCAAGGGAATGTCTGAGGCTGCCTGCACTCTAGCCACTGTGCCACTTATTTCTCCTTTATGGTTGATATGAAGTATCTTGCCCCAAGTGAGAAAGCTTTGTATTGTCTAATATAGTCTCATCTGTATAACTTCTCTGATTTCTCTTTGTTATCTGTTTGAATAAATGGGTTTATTTACTATTCTCAACGTGTGATTAGGGCAGCTAGGTGGCATGGTGGAAAGAATCCTGGGCTTGGATTCAGGAAGACTCATCTTCCTGAGTTCAAATCTGTCCTCAATCACTTACTAGCAGTGTGACCTTGGGCAAATCACTTAACCCTGTTTGCCTCAGTGTCCTCATCTGTAAAATAAGCTAGAGAAGGAAATGGCAAACCATGTCAGTATCTGCCAAGGAAACCCCTAGAGGAGTGATGAAGGGTGGGAGATAACTGAAAAAAAAACAACCCAACTGAACAATAACAACAGAATGTGTAATAGATAGTCTTTGTGCCACTGGTATTTGATAGGCAGGGAGTCAAGCCTTAGGATTTAACTTGGGGCATTCCTTCCACATGAAGGGATAGAGACTGGGAGTCTTACTCAAAAGGGGCTGAGCTTTGGGTTATATTAACTTATTATTTCCTTTTTCTTGTTCAAGATTCCTACAAATGTCATCTCAAATGATCTTGAAGTAAAGAAATGACTTAGAGTATAAACTTACTATGCTACTTGGTCATTTCTCTTTCTAAGTTAAAGAAAGAAAAATTAGTTCTAAGGTTTGGATTTAGAATAACATTAAATAAAATTGTTTCTAAGAACTTGCAGTATTAATATTTTTTTCCTTTGGCAATAGTCTTTCAATAAACATTGGTCAATTGAACGAATGGGTGGCTGATGAATGTTTCCTCAAATAGATATTTGTCATTCCTTAAGGAAACCCTTTAAAAATGTATACTTCATGAAATTATCCATAGCCACATAAAAATGGCTAATAATTTTTAAGAAGCAAATTAAAACTATTACTCTATGTCCATCAAATTACATAGGTGATATATAGATGACATGGATGATACAAGACCGAAATAGTTGATCTTCAAGGGCAGAGAGGAAGACAGAAATTGGTAGGCTTGTGAATTGGTCCAAACTTTCTGAGAAACAATTTGGAATAATACAAAAAAGTCACTAAAATATTCATATCTTTTCACCTAAACCCATACTGAGTTTTAACTCCAATGAGGTCAAAAGCAGCAAGGCTCCCCCCGTACAAAAATACTTGTAGCTATACTTTTTGATGTAGCAGAAACAAAGCAGCATGTGAAAATAATGGAATAAAAATCTGACATCTCTATGAACTGAAGAGTGATGAAAGCAGAACCAGCACAATGTACATGACCATAATAACCTAAATGAGAACAACACTAAAGGCAGCTGAAATCAGATTAAAAGCAAAGACTAATACTGATCTCTATTCAATATGGGATAGAATGTTGGATCTATAGTTAGGAAGACCTGAATTCAAATCCAGCCTCATATTAGCTGTGTGACTTTGGACAAGTCACTTACCTCTGTCTGCTTCAGTTTCTTCATCTGTAAAATAGGGATAATAATAACACCTACTTTTCAGAGTTGTTGGGACAATAAAAATGACACCGTGTTTATGAAGTGCTTCACACACCTTAAAGCACTAAATCTAGCTGCTTAAGCAAGTCCCTACTTCCTAAGACATCATTAAGAAGACATTATCATCATCCCATGTATCCTGAGCACAGATCCTAACATTTCTCTCATCTTTCTCTTGTTGCCAACATAGTTTAGAAACATTCATTTTCATGAACACTCACCAGCTAATTCTGAGTTTTAGTGCCCCTGATACAACACTATTGGACTACACTAAATATAGGACTATGCTCTATTTTGTATTCAACTTCGGTTATTTCCATTAACTTCTGTCTGCCTCAGTTTCCTCTACTGAAATGGGAGATAATAATAGTACCTACCTGGAAAGACTAGATGGTTGTTGTGAGGATCAAATGAGATGCTATTTGCTAAGTGCTTAGCACAATGCCTGGCCCATAATAGGAGTTTACTAAGCTTTTGTTGCTGTTTGTTTTGTTTTATCTCAGAGATTTTGTGGTAAGTCACACCTTTCTTTTCTGGATGGAAGAGTAAGGGATTATGGGTACAGAATGTTGAATACTTACTTGTCAGATTGAGTGACTTCAATGATCAGTTTTTGCTTCATTATTTTCTTTGTTGGAAAGGAAGATTTTCCTGGGGATACAGGGAGAAATGACTATGTTGTAAATACCAAAAGACATTATAAATTTTATTTAAAAATAAATATTTATGAGAGGGAGGGAGGAGCTAACAAAAGGGAAGTCCAGTCCTTGAAGAATATGCAAATATCCTCTGGCTGGTTTCACTCCCTGAAGCATATACAAATATTCGCTGCTTGTTTTCAGTCTTGAAAACTTAAATTTCTGTGACTGGTTTTAATCCTCGGAGCATGTATAGATATATTTACTGTCCTGTTTCAATTCTTATAGCATACACAGATATTCTCTCCCTGCTTCCAAAGCTATTATGTGGAAACTTTGGCAAACTGACTTCAAGCTATAACTCAGATTAATTCTGTACTTTGCAGAAAAGTCTTTTAATTGGCTTATAGATGACTCATGAGTTGATGCTCTGACATCTGACAGAGTACATACTGAAGGGATGACCTGCCCATCTCTCAGCCTCTTTCCTTAGCAGCCACAAGTGAAGAGCACTACTTGAGCCGCTCAGGGGGAAAAGGGCAATTGCCGCATTCCGCCAATCAGCTACCACATGTCTGTGGACCACGTACCTTTTTCTTTTGCGTTTATTTTGTCCTGCTATTAGGGGGATGACTATTCTGAAATGGGAGTGCCTAGGTGACCTTGTGAATTTGGGAGATCCAGAGATCCCATCAGAAGTCCCACTGGCAATTGGTAGCAGAGTCCACTGGAGGAAGAAGCAGTAGCCACAGGAGTTGGGAGGCAACTGAGCAGCAACCCTGGGACGAACACGCCTACATAGTAATCTTGTGAGCATTGTAAGGTCTAGCGAGATGGAAGGGTGGATGAAGAGCAGCCTACCCCCAAAGCAGCTCAACCTGGAGAGGAGTCAATGCAGAGCAACCTGGCCCAGCAAAGAAGTGGCCCATCCAACCAGGGGAGTGGCCCTGCCTCGAAGCAGGGGAGCAGGTGGCCCAGCAATGGATAACCCACCCACCAAAACATTACACCTAAGGAGAACTTCATGAGAACTCTATGAAGGGAGAAAAAGATTTACAGAACCAGTAGCTGAAAGGCACCCTGTGGGCATGTGTTCTCTACGTGTGTCTCATAAATATTGTTTTAAATTTATATCTAACCTCCTTCTTAGGTGTACAAGGGGAGAGTGTTCCCCCAGTTTGGGAGAAGTACTTTGTAGCCACTGTTCTTACAATACATTCTCACTATACCCCTTTTTAAAAAGCTGATGGAGTATAATTCATTTGTCGGTAATGGGGAGCATACCAGTGAGTTTCTAAGTCTTTCAAAATAGATAATCTTCACAATATTGTTGTTATTATAGAAATTGTCCTCCTGGTATTGCTCACTTCACTTTGTATCAGTTCATACAAATCTTCCCAGGTTTCTCTGGAGCCATCCCCTTCGTCATTTCTTACCATATACTATTACTATTCTATCACATTCATATACCATAACTTGTTTAGTCATTCCCCAGCTGATGGGCATCCTCTCGTCTCAATTTCCCATTCATTGCCACCACACAAAAAAAGTTGCTCTACACATTTTTGTACATAATGGTTCTTTTTCCTTTCTTTGATATCTTTGGGGTATAGGCCTCATAGTAGTATCACTGGGTCAAAGGATATGCACAGTGTAATAATTTTTTGAGCATACTTTCAGCTCTAAGATTCTAGAATTCTGTGAATGCAATACAGAGCTTATTAAGACTGTTAATAGCTTTATATTATAAAGGGACAAATTATTGGTATCCTAACCACAGAGATTCATAAGCAGACATGCTTATGCGAAATACCTATGCTTTTAATGAGTCCTTGTTTTTGTTTCCATCCAAGTTTCTACATCTATAAAATCGGAATACTGTATTTGTCCCTCAGAGAGACAAGACCTCGGGTCAAGATACAGCTGCTCAAGAGCTCAAGAGATGTGGAAGTTTTCTCGGGTTCATGATGAAGAATAAGCTACAAATTTTCTCAAAGAAATCAGGGGAAAAGTCCTAAAAAATCTGATGGAGGTAGAGCATGGTATCATAGATCTAGAAATGGAAGGAACTTTAGAGGCATCTGGTCCAACTTCGTTTTACAGGTGAGGAAACTAAGGCCCAAAGAGGTTAAAGTCACACAGGTAGAAAGAAGCAGGGGCAGGAATAGAACCAAGGTCTTCTGACTCTAAATTTACTACTTATTTACACCATACCACATGACCTAACAAGGCAGTAGAGTCCAAAGGACGGGGCCATTATGGGGGTCAGGGTGGAGGGGGGATCTCTCCATAACACAAATGGACGCTTTTGTGCCTTTGTTCTAAGAGTCCAATTAAATGCCAGTGGGGACTTAGTTTGCTCAACTATGAATATTTATAAGAAGAGTTTATGTTTCTTTGTTTTTCCCCACATTGAGGGGTTAGGTGGGAGAGAGAAAAGGTAAATGCTCGGTAATCGAAAAATAAATTAATTAAAAGGGTATCTGTCCTGCTATTTCACAATTGTAGTTTTAACGAGCTAAAAGTTGGCATACATGGATTCCAGTCTAGACTTTACTACTAACTAGATATGGCCAATGGGCAAGTCATTTGTCTGGGTCTCAAATTTTGCCTTTGCCAGATAAGGAGGTTGGACTCAAGAGTTTCTCTAAGGCCTCTTTTCAGTGCAATGATCCCATGATTCCATGTCATTAAAGCTCCCAGCACCAGGGGGAAGCCAGGTGACAAGTTGCTATTTGTTCCCCTTGAATGACAGAAGGGAAAAGGCCCCCAGATCTGATCCTTGTTTTTATTGTCTAAAAAGTGATCAAATCTTCTTGTATACTGGGTTGCTAGAGAGTAAGGGAGAGAAAGCACATCCAGAAGCTCCTCATTTCTCAAGGGCACCTACAACTGGCCAATTAATGCTCACAGCAGAGCCAACTCTGCTCGCCTTTGATCTCAGAGGAGCCCTCATATCAGCAGAATAAGAAAGGAAAGGCCCTTGCTGCCTGGAGTACAGTGAGTTACCTTTGCCATTTTCCATCTTGGTAAATGTCACTTCCTTCTGATGCCTCCTACTCCACATCCCTTCCTGATATTCATGGAACTCCCAGCAGGAAAGCACTTTCCCAGGCAAATGGCAGATTTTGCTTTCCTCTTGAAAGTTTCCCTGGCAAGAAAGGGAAAACAAGGGAAGGAGTGGGCAGAAAAGGTGTATCAGGAAGGGAATCTATGCACCCAAGAGAAAGGGACATCCTACTTCAGGGGAAATACCTCTGTTTTTCTTTGAAAGGATTGTAATTTTGTAGTTACTGAATGCTATCATGCAAATGCTCAGAGACCCTATGTCCTTTCCTTGATCAGGAAGCCAGAAATATAACTAGGATGTGTAGCTGGGCCTTTTCTCATGAGGAGCTGGGGTGGGGGAAAGGGAAAATATGCTCCCTCCTAGACACAATCTAGAGATTGTCACAAGGCCTCTTATTTCCCGGTCTGAATTATCTCACACTCTCAGGGACTGGGAGAAAAGATAGGCACCAGGAGAAGGTGATGAGGGAACCATCCGCTGAAGTTTAGAGGTGCCCAGGGTGCTCAAGATCCCAAAACACCAGGGTTCTGCTAGAATGGATTCCACTCAAGCCTTCTTACAGCCAAAGAAAAACAAAGTTTATTAAAGATTTGCCATATTGGGCAGTCTTAAGAAATCTCACCACTTGTGATGCTTATCTGAATCTGAGCACCTTCATGGAAGCAAGATGAAGCTTATATACCCAGATTGTGAGAGGGATCTAGGGTGGTCTTGGGGTGATGGGAGGAGGGTAGTTTAGAGAGGGTCTTGAGGAAGAGTCTAAGGAGGATCTTGATGGGGACTGGGGTGAGGTCAGACTCCTGGAACCAAGAGAATGGGATTAAGGGTGGGAAGTAGCTGAAGGCTACCTAGAGATAACAGACTATGTAGGGCAATGCTAGTTTAAGGGTAACAGATTTGGGCACATTTTGATAGGATCAAGGGCGGGAAGTAGCTAGATAATGGAGGGCCAGGCTAGGTTAAGAGTAACCTAGAGATTTGGGTCTAGAGATAATGAAAGGATTATGGGGAGTTCAAAGGGGCTCCCAGAGCCTGTACCGCATCAGTGGGGCAGGGAGTTTTCAGTCTAGTGGAGAATGGGGGATGAAATGAGGGATACCACCCCCTTCCCTAATGTAATTTGTACCCACAGTTACACTGTCCTCTTCACGTGCTGTCCTATCGTCTCTGTTAAGTGCTGCTTGGTCTCCCCTAACCCTGCCCAAAGTGTGCTTTCTACCTGTCCCTCCTCCCCAACCCCTCTATACTCAAATGTTTTTGCCCCAAGTGAAAAATCATCTCTGCTTGGACTTTCCCCAGGGAGAAGTCAGCCAACCCTCCCAACCCTTCCTACTTTTCCACAGAGTGCTAAGTGGTCCTTCTGTGGGAATAGTTCTCTCTCTAGAAAATGACAATCATTCTGGCATTGTGTCAAAGACATAAAAGCTTGGTAGTTCTCCTCTGGAGCTCCTCTTACGGATATCATTGGCATAACATTTGCTGAGATGGAAGACTCAGGAGAACACAGGGCTGCTGAGTTTTGGAGGGTGCTTGAGACCCAAATTATAAATGACTTCGACTTTATCTTGAAACAGGCCTGGGCTCAGGAAAATGCGACTTCAAAGCCTGCCTGAGATATTCACTCTTGTATGTTTCTGGACAAATCATTTAAGGTCTCGCCCTCTGGTTTTGTTTTTTGTTTTTTTGTTTTTGTTTTTTTTTCCTACAAAATGGAATAATAGGGGCAGCTAGGCAGTGCAGTGAGTACATCACCTGGAATCAGGAGGACCAAATCCGGCCTCAGACACTAGACACGCTAGCTGTGTGACCTTGGGCAAGTCACTTAATTCCAATTGCCCTGCCTTCCCCCCTCCAAAAAAAAAAATGGAATAATAAATAATAGCCCCTATCTCATAGGGTTGTGCTGAGGATCAAATGAGAACATATGTAAAGCACCGGCTAACCTTTAGCTATTTATTAACTTCCATAAGCAGACTGGTTCCAGGCAGAACTCCCAGCTTCCTTATTTATAAATTTCTTTGCCTGGTTGGAACAGAAGTCAAGTTTGGAAACATGGCTTATATAACTCAGTATGGAAGACACACAGTGCTCCTCACTAAGAGCTGAGCTCTTACAGGCTTCCAAGAGGAACAGAGACTTTAATTGAGTCTGGTCTGCATTCTGGGGAGAACGCTCTGCTCAAGCCCCCCACCCCCACCCTCCCTTACGAATTCCAAAACCCAGTGCTTGATAAACTTTTCCCTCTCTTAAGGATGGCTCTCCCTGGAGGTTTCTTTGCCCTAGACAGGAATTTTCTCCTCTCTGGGAATTTTCACTGGCTATTCTTCATGCCTGGAATTCTCTCCCTCCACATTTTGGCTTCCTGGTTTCCCAAGCTTCCTTCAAATCTCAGCTAAAATCCTTCCTCCTCCTCCTACACGAAACTTTTCCCAATCCCCCTTATTTCTAGTGCTTTACCTCTGTTAATTATTGTAAATTTATCCTGTATATAGCCTGTGTGTACATAGTTAGTACATGTTTGTCTTTGTCTCACCAGAGCCTTTTGAGAGTAGGCACTGGCTTTTACCTTTCTTTGTATCCCCAGCACTTACACGATGCCCGGTACGTAGTAGCAACTTAATAAATGTTTTTTGACAGACTATTTGCTTATACATCAAGATCACTACTTTGCCCCAGCTTGGCAGGCTGATTTACATCACGGATTCCAATTTATTCGTATTTATATGGATTCTGAGGCTAGTGCAGGGGGAACAGTACTCCTCACAGGAAGATAGCACAATGTGGGCTCCACATACCAGGCCACAGCGGAAGCAAAATATTCCCTTTTACATATTAGAAATGGACTTCTTAACCTGGGGGAAGGGAGAAGAATAAGAAGGAGGTTACATGGATCGATTTCAGGAGTGAATTTGGATTTGGATGGAAAATAAATTATATATTTTCATGAATACTACCTGAAATTTGGCATGTCTTTGTCAAAAGGAATTTAAAAAAAAGTTGAAGACCTGTTAGAAAGAAGAGCTACTCCATCCAAGAAGTCAGGGCAAAAAAGTAGCTACCCGGAGCTGCTAGCTGAGAAGGGGCTTTATACCCACTTCTCTCCTCTGACACTGACAACCACCTGTATTTTTATGAGGTTGAGTGACATTTTATGCCAGAGGCCAAAAACATTCATACTGTGTCATACTGTAGCTTCTTACTGCGCTTAAGCCTTAATTGTGGCGTCCCTACATTTAGAATAGCCTCTAACCCAGATTGGTTTCTGTGTTCTGAGGTGAGAACACATTTCCCTCCAGCAGAGAAGTCCACTACTATTTGTGAAGAAAGTTACATATGTTGTCAGATGGTTGCTAAGTTGGTAGCTTTTGCTTAACTGTTTTTCATTATAACAAGGGAGAATTCAGTGGAAGGGGATACATTTGGGAAAGACTTTTATAAAAGCAAAGGCATTGGGGAAAACTTTGGTGATTAAAAAACCAGCATCAATAAAAATTTATTTTTAAAAATTATAAAAATAGAGTGTAAGCTCTTTGGGAGAAAAAGCAACAATAAACTAAAAAAAGGAGTGGGGGGCAGGGGAATCTGTAGTATTGAGCTATAGCATTAGCACCAATCTTATTCATCCTTTTATTGGAATCCTGTGGTTGCATTAATGATTTGTCACTTCTCAGGCAAAAACATCCTTCCCTGGCCACCACTCCCACATTAGAATATAAACTCCTTAAGTACAGGGATTGCCTGGCTGTAGTAGGAAGGCCGAATTTATGATCTCAAAAAGGATCACATATGTATTTGAATGGTTCGAAATCGCAAGGTATATAGAATTCTCTAAGCAGAAGGCATCAAAAAATTTATTCAGGGCCCACAGCGACAAATTAGCGAACCAACCTCCCCATTCCAATATTGTGATCACAAGCCTCCAGGCCCAGTAGGCCCGCTTCACAAGAGTAGCCAGGAGGCCACAGAAAAATAAGATGGCATAAATCATATTCACCGGCCTCAAGTCCTCGCTCAAACGGGTCGGCTCTGCTTTGGCTTCAGCTGTAGTTTCTCGCCTCTCCTCGCAGCCAAGCCTCTGGCGTTCTCAAGTCCCGCCTCAACGACTAGAGACCAGAGACCAATTGGTTCCTGAGTTGGCCCTTCTTAAGTCATTAATCTACGCCCACACAGGTTTCACACCTGATAGGGCTTTGGGCCTGGGGCTTAGCACTTAACAGCTGAAAGTTCTTTCACTATAAACAAAAGCCAAACTCCTCAAGGGCACCCATTAAACTAAGTGCTAAGGAGCCCTATCTTGCCTTAAGGACACATTGGCTTTTCTTATTTTTATCTACAGAACCTTGGGTGAGAGTGAGATCTGGGAGACAGGTAGACACCAAAGATGGATGAACAGCCCTGAAAAGGGTTCAGCAAACAACAGAGGTACTAGCCCTCTCTAAACACCCCAGACACCTTTTGTGTCTACCTGTCACCCAACTCTCACCTGTGGCTCCAAGAAGTTGTAGCACATGCAGTGGCCACACTCTGGTAAAACCATCTTGACAGATAGGCTAAACCAGGTTGAGGTTAACCAATAGACCGCCAACCCATCAGTGACTTAAGGGGATTTCTACCCCAAGAATGTGAATACCATCTCTCGAAGAATGGGCAGAATAAGAACCATTTGTTCCACCAGCCATGAAGGCAGCTGAAGCAGGCACTGTGGAGCACTTACAACTTGGTCAGACATCCAAGATCCCAAGGTCAACCTGACTTTTGTCTTGCGACCAATCTTCGATGACTCTGGAAGAGAGAGAGAGTAAGGCTGATGACTTTGTACAACTCTGCCTCAAATCCAATTCAAATGCAAGTCAAGACATCTCTTCATGATGTCATTGGTCATTTTTGAAAACTAAGCACTAACAACATCATTCGGCTAGTGGTATCCGGGGGCTTGGCAGGGTGGTAAGCGCTTAATAAATGCTTTTTCACTGGTTCCTTCTCAGACCACAGGCCCTACCTTCAACTTGCTCAGGCCTCCTAGGGAGCAACTGCTCTGGAGAAGAGGCTGTCCATCCTTGCTATCGCCATCGAAAATCAGCCAACTACTACACAATTGAGAAGAAAGCCCAAGAACCTAGGAATAACTACATTTCCCAGACTACCTTCTTCCAGCTTCACTGCCTCCCCCACCAAGTCATCCTTCAAAGGAGCAACCTTTGAGGAGATTCAACATGACAACTACGTCTACTTGTTCTCAACATTGTAGTCCTTGGAAGTAGCAAATGGATATGATTTTATTAAGGTAAAGAGCACTGAAGAAGATGCATTATGCTCTGACTTGCTGCTGGGATTTTTCCATCTGACCTGAAACAAAAACCTCCTCTATGTGTTGTCTCACCACCAGTACCTAGAGCAAGGACTAACTTTTCTACTTGTACTTGTAAGGCTTAGCACAATGCTTTACACATAGTAAGTGCTTAATAAACACCTTTTCATGTATTCATTTAGAATGCCCAAACACTTATTGATCTGAAGAATTTTTCACCGATTAGGGGTTCAATAAGGTTGACATTGCCAAAAACTTCATCACCATTCTCAGCTAGTCTAGCCCTCATAAAGGAGATTTGTTCTTTGGCCAGTACCACTTCTGAAGCTGTTCTAGCATGCTGTAATCCGCCTGAGCCTGTATCCCAATGGCAAAGCTTTCAGAGACTCTGGGCTACCCCCATGTCATACTAATACTCTGTGAAAGTCCCCAGCACATCAGGTAGATGAAATCACAGATTAACTAAAGCAGGAAGTAGACAGGATTGAGGTAGGAAATAAAGAGAGGTCATAATATAGGCCTCATTTAAGTTCATTCACAAGTAAAGGGTGGGGCCCTGAGGCACCCAGGCCATCTTATGTGTGCATGTGATTAAAAATAGAATTTTCTTTCTGCTAAACCTGTCTTGTTTTGGGCTCATAAGTATAGTTCGTTTCAAGTAATACATTAATTAGACCAGGGTCATGGAGCATGACTGCAGTTTTTCACAGTCTCAAACTGTATCATTAGCTGTATCTTAGGCATCTTTCACCTAGGCACATGGACAAGAGATTTTCACTGAATCACCTTAGACCCAGAAGTATGGTGTAGTTGTCAAGAGTGCCAATTCCTCTATGACCACAAGCAAGTTTTCTTTTTGTTTTTTGTTTTGTTTTTGTTTTTTAGCTTCTTAGAGTCTATTTGGGCTATAAGGAAGGGGAAAGGAAGGAAAGCATTTATTAAGCACCTACTATGTGCCAGGCACACACTAAGCACTTTACAAATATTAATATTTACAAAAATTATCTCATTTGATTTTTACAACAACCCTGGGAGGTAGACAATATTATTATCCCCAATTTATAGTTAAAGGAAATAATGCAGACCAGCCCAAGTTCCCACAGCTAGTAAGTGCCTGAGGCTACATTTGAACTCAAGTCTCCCGGACTACAGGCCTAGGGATCTACTCGCTGGTGGTTTAGTTAGCTATTTTCTGATCCTTAGAGGGCTATACAAGCATGAACTATGACCTTCAGTATATAACCATTCAGCATGAAGTACATATCTTTTTGATGGTGAGGCAATAGTGTCATCTCGGTAGACTGAAGGATTGTACTTTTAATAAGAGGATTAATTAAAGCTGGTAACCTAAGAAAATAAATATGAAAAGGAAAATTCTAGCATTCAGAGATGCAGAGATTTTTATCAATGAAAAGAAAAGCTACTGGCATGTATTCATTCATTCAACAATCATTAATCAAGGAAATGCTTATGTAACACTGGTCTCCTTAGGTTCCTGAGAATTCTGGCTCTATAGGCCTTTGCTACTTTCTCAGGTTTAATGGGCTATTTGTATATCATGACTCAAGCACTCAACAAGGCAACATTCTATTTATATTAGAAACAAATCCGCTAACAAAATCATTTTTTGTTTTTTAATTGTATCTGACTCTTCTTGACCCCATTTGGGTTTTGTTCTTTTTGTTTTGGTTTGGTTTGGTTTTTTGCAAAGATATGGGAGTGGTTTGCCATTTCCTTCTCCAGTTCATTTTACAGATGATGAAACCAGGGCAAACACGGTTAAGTGACTTGTCCAGGGTCATACAGCTAAGTAAGTGTTTGAGGCTAGATTTGAGCTCAAGAAGATGAGTTCTTCTGACTCCAGGCTGGATACTCTATCCACAGTGCCACCCAACTGCCCTAACAAAAACATTTAACTACCATAAAAGTAATTTAAGGAAAGCAACAAAGGAAAATCATATTTGTTTTCATGTGATGTCCCCCATTAAACTCTGAGGTCTCTGAGGGCAGGAATTGTCTTTTGTATTTCTTTGTATCCCCAGCACTTAGTACAGTGCCTGGCACATTATAGGTGCTTAATAAATGCTCATCGACCAACTATTCCTATACACAAATGGATATAACCTCTTATACACTCCAGGGAGATTATAATCTAATCCTCCCATGCTCCTAATCCACATTGATCCTCCCAGCACACTAAGGGAGAGACAGAATCACCTACAAAAACAAGGATCAGCTATAAATTTAGGATTTTGTGTCCTCTGCCTCACGATGATCTGCTGAAGCCTTTCAGCTCAGCGTCAGGGTCCTCAGGATTCCTCCAGGATCCTGGGTTTGAGGACACCATGACTACACTGACTGCTCTGTGTGCTTCCCTTCAATCTTCCTGAATAAACCAGAGTTTGTGGCTTGCCTTTCCTAACCCTACTCCAGCAGTTCCACTTTTCAAATGTCCTGTTTCCCAAAAGATTCTCCACCAATCAGGATTCTTACCAAGTGAAGCCACTGCTCTCAGGTCAGACATACAGCCTTCTGAGAAATATGGTCTAAATCAGTGGTTCTCAAAGCGAGGTCTGGAGGTCCAAGGAGTCCGCAAGACCATTTCAGGGGGTCTTCAAGGTCAAAACTTTTTATAATACTAAGATATTTTAATTTCCAATATGGTAACTATCAATAGATACAACCCACACTAAAAAGAAAATAATAAAGTTCTCTGGGAGAGTCCTAAATAATATTTGAGAACATAAAAGGGTCCTGAGGCCAAAAAGTTTGAGAATTGCTATTCTAAATCAAATATCGTGGTAAATAAAGTTTATATTATGAAGTTTATGTTACATTATGGTAAACAAAGGGATATTATTACTGTTATGGTTCTTGTCAGTGATGTTCTTTTCTCCTTGGTAATACCACATACAGTTAGAGAGAAATTTGAAAGGGGCCTAGATAGGACTTCTTTAGAAGTACAGACAAAACTGGACCTACTAAAAGCAGAGGAGACTTTGGAGAAGAAACTTGTCATAGTCACTATTATTTTCATCTATTCTGCTCGTACCCTAAATTTTTTCCAGGGGCAAGAGGAGCCAGTACTTTTAGGATTTTCTAGGATTGGACATAGTGCTAAATCCCATGAAATAAATGCAAATTCTTGCTTGAGGAAAAGAGACTTAATGGGGACTATTAGTCATATAAAACTATAGGAAAAATTTATCGGATGAATTGTGAAAATACAAGTCTAGAATATTTGACCTGCCAATTAAGTGAACTTTTCTAAGGCGGAATCTCTAGCTCAACACAAAAGCAAAACTCCAAGAAAAAAAATACTCCTATTTGATGAAAAGAAAATCCCTAATAACGATAAGAATATAAAATATGGTTAGTATTGGGAAAAAGAGAGCAGTCAACTAACAATTAATACCTGTACTAGGCCAAGTAAGAACTACCTAGATATGAGATTATAAAGATATTTCAGCCACTATCAGAGACAGACAGAGAAAAGAGAGGGAAAGAGAGACAGAGACACACTGAAAGAGGAAAGTCAGAGGCAGACTTCAGCAGACTTGTTTGAAAGCCACTTATTACTTTAGACAAATAAGGTCACATGCTCATATTTAGGTGTCTTTCTGCTAGAACATGTTTCTACCTCAGCTTCTCCTCCTTTTTTAGAGGGTGACATAGCATTTCCTTTACATTCCAAGCTCTTCCAGTGATGTAGTCAAGGTCTTGCTGCCATTAATGAATAGAAAACCTCCTCCTTAAACCAGTACACATGATTCATTAAGGATCATAGTTCAGAATCAGAGGAGTCCTACTCTACTGACAATAGCAAGCCACCCCTTCTATCCTGTAAAGGATTTGGAGACCAGACTTATACTGGTGAGGAAACTAGGTAAAAGAAGAGCAGGCTCTTTCATAAGCTTTGATCACATTCAAATAGCCAGAAGGTGTCAGTTGCTAATTATGATATTGATATGCAGGGGAGAAGTTGGCACTTCATAACAAACGAGTGTAATTCTGTGCCAGATGTACTGCTCTCTGCCAATTAATTTAAGAAGGTTCATCTTCTGCTATACTGCTTCCAAAAATTATTTATTGTCACATCAAAAACAGTTTGGAAATATAGAAGATTTTTCACTATCCCTTTTTTTGTGTTATTTTGCTGAATTATGTTCAGAGATTGCATTTTGTTTTTTTCCTGTTTGTTTTGCTAACCCAAGTATCAATTAAGCAAACAGGAAGTGATTCACTAAACAAACACTCAAACTCGGTAATCCCTCAGTTCCTTCCAACTCTGAAATTTTCTATGATATTAATAATTGGCATTCATATAGCACTATAAGGTTTATAAAGTATAATTCTATGTTCTTTCCTTTATAGAACACAATATGAACCTCTGAGATTTATTAAGCTCAAAGTGCTTCTTTATGAGTTCATTTGTTTCATGATATGCTTAAAGTTTCTTCATTCAGTTAAAAAACGAAGAGAATATAATTTGCTCATATCCCCAATTTGCAAGGAAAATAGTTCGTATTTCAATAACTATATAGGTCCTCATCTGTAAAATGAAGTGGTTGAACTAACTGGCAGCCATGATCCTTTCTGGGCAGCTAGGTAGACAGAGCGGTGGGTCCAGAGTCAGAAAGACTCATCTTCCTGAGTTCAAATCTGGCCACAGAAACGTACTAGCTGTGTGACCCTGGGCAAGTCACTTAACCCTGTTTGCCTCAATTTCTTCATCTGTAAAATTAACTGGAGGAGGAAATGGCAAACCACTCCAGTATCTTTGCCAAGAAAACTCTACAATGGGGTCACAAAGAGTCAAACATGACTGAATACAACAGCAGCAATAGCAACAACAAGGTCCCTTTTAGCTCTAAATCTAACTGATCTTGTGGTTTAATTCTGGAACTTCAGGGAAAAAAATTTTAGAGGGAGAGATGTGTCAAAAGAATGTAAAATTGTGTGCAGTATTAGTTACTGAATTCAGTAGGCAATGGGGAGAAGGAGAAAAAAATCAGAGAAAAATCCCAGAAGACGGAAGTTATTAATTGGATAGAACAAAAAAAGTCTGTATTAGAGCATCTGTGCTGAGACAATTGACGTGGTTAGTGTTGTGACTTTAACTTATTCATCCTTCCAACATTCCCATGAAGCAACCAGGTCCTTGGCCAAAGCAGGAGGAGAGCAGAGCTGGTCTTGGGATCCAGGGTGCTTAGCTAGCACATGGCCTCTCAGGAGCAGAGCCAGGAAGGGATTGGCAACCAGCTGCTCCCAAACCACATGAGGCTCTTCAAGTACATATATGAGGCCAGAGTAAACAAATGAGTCAGTACCTGCAAGTTGACTCATCTCATTAATGTGCAAACACACAAACAATGGAATGCTAGCCTTGGTGAGCAATAGAGAGCTCTGGGCATGCTCTTACTCTCCACTCTCCACTGGTCAAAGCACAGAATTTCCTCGGGGTTGCACCACTACAGTTTCATCTTAATAATAGCTAGCATTTTTATAGTGCTTTGAGATTTGCAAAGCACGTCACAAGTATTACCTCATTCTACCCTCACAACAATCCTGAGCGGTAGGTAGTATTATTACCCCCATTTTACAGATAAGAAAATGAGAAGCAGATGAGAGGGTAAGTGACTCCCAGGATCACACAGCTAGTGTCTGAAATTTCTTTTTAGTTGTTACCCCACTCTGCAGGGCATGCTGCCATGCTTGTCTTGCCTTTTCCACCAACCTCTTTTACCTGTCTCACTTTCTCAGAGCTAGGCTTTCTCTGCCTTCCAAGGTAATAATTAGCTAATCTGATATACTCACACTAATATCCCAGTGGGAGAAGTCTATTGAGCTTCTCTGAATCATGCCTCTAACTTCTAGGATACACACGCGCGTGCGCGTGCGCACACACACACACACACATTATCACAAGCATTATGGAAGAGCTATTATTTGTTGTTTTATTATATTAACTTGCACAAATTAAATATATCAATAAACTATATAAATCTTTTTTGTTGTTGTTAAGTAGCACAATGGATAAAGCACTGGATTTAGAATCAAGAAGATCTGCATGCAAATTCAACCTCAGACGCTTACTGGCTCTGCTGCCTCAGTTCTTTCATCTGTAAGATGGAGACAATACTAGAACCTACCTGCCAGGATTGTTTGTGAGGGATCAGATGAGATATTTGTAAGGGGATCTGCAAAATTTAAAGCATTAAATAAATGATAGTTATCATCATCATTATTATTAATAGTAACAATAACAAATCATTACACATGAGGTTATTATGCCATTTTCTGGTAGCAACTGAATGAAAATGGAATTTTTCAGGTATCAGTTAAATAATAACTTATATTTACATAGTGTTTGAAAGGCAGCCTGGCAGAGTGAATAGAATATTGGCTTTGGAGGAATCAGGAAGATTTGGGTTCAAGTTCTGCCTCTAACTTATACTAGCAATCTAACTAATCCCACCAAATCAAGTCAGACAATTCTCTAAGACAACAAAATTCACACATTGCCTTATATGTATTGATCAAGGGAATTTCCGCTCCAAAGAATTCCCCACATAGTTGGAATCATAGTTTTAGACTAAATATATGTAAATATATGTGTAAATATGAACACGTGTGTATTATACATATATATACACCCTAAAATTTACCAAGTACTTTCCTCACAATTATCATCCCCAGTTTAGATTTGAAAAAAAAAAAAAACAAAACGCCAAGCCTTAGAGAGGTAAAATGGCTTGCCCAAGATTACATAGTCAATCAATGGATAAACATAGATTATGCTTACTATATGCCAGGCACCGGGAATCCAAAAGGAGACAAAAGACTGTCCCTGCCCTCAAGGAGCTTATACTCTAACTGAAGAGATAACAAGCAAATAACTATGTGGGGACACACTATATACAGAATAAATAGGAAATAAGAGAGAGAGGGAAGTCATTAGGATTAAGAGGGGTTGGGGAAAGTTTCCTGTAGGAAGTGGAATTTAGTTGGGATTTAAAGGAAGCCAGGAATGTCAGTAGTTGGAGTGGAGGAGGGAGAATGTTCTAGGTATAGAAAGCCAGAGAAAATGCCCAGAGCCAAGAGATGGAGTATCTTGCTCATGGAAGGCTGCTGTGTCACTGGATAGAAGAGTACTTGCTGGGCAGTAAAGTCCAAGAAGACTAGAAAGGCAGGAGAGGGCTAGAGTATGAAGGACTTTGAATGCCAAACAGTAATTCTCTTAGCCAAGATTTTTAACCCAGGTCTTCCTCATACCAAGACATGAAGCTCTTTCCATGGCATCAGGGGAGTCCTTCGAAAATACATTGTCCTCTATGTTCAACAATATTCATAGCAGTATTATTTGTAATTGAAAAAAAAAAGCCTGGAAGATAAATATCCAATGGTAGGGATATGATTAAATAAAGTGTAGTACATTAGCTGTAATTAAGCAGCTTTTTAAGCAATTAAGATGGACAAGAAGAAGAAAAATCTAGAAAAACCTTTATGAAATAATATAAGGTAAAAAAAAATAAATATAAGCAGAACCAGAAATCTGGAGTACACATACTAATTACAACCATGTAAGAGGAAAAGTAAATCAGGATGAAGCAAGGAATCCTGACAGTGACTTAGAAGGAGTGACTAAAAAAATGGTTATCTTGTAAAAACCCCAGAGAATCAGACCCACAAGAACAGAATACTATATGAATTGTCAGATGTGGTCACAGCATCTGATACTTCTATATAATTGGGTTGGGGTTTTTTTTTTTTTGGTATCACAGGAAAAGAGTCAGTCTGAAAGTCAACCCCAACCTGTCTTTCTAAGATCTTTGGACATTACCTAGGTGTCATCCTCAACTTCTCATTTTCTCTCGCTCCTCCATACCCCATCCATTTCCAATGTCTGTCAATTTTACCTTTCTGACCTCTTGTAAATGCCTCCCTTTCTTTGCAACTGCTACCGCTCTAGTACATGCTATTATCACCTCATGCCTAGACCATTGAAATAGTCTGCTGGCTGGTCTTCCTGCCACAAGTCTATTCCTACTTCAGTCCATCCTCTACTCAGCTGTCAAGCTGATCTTCCTAAGTTCAATCACCCCCTCCTACTCAATAAACTTCATTGGTTCCCTGTCACCCCCAGCATTGAATATAAAATTCTCTCCCTTTCACAGTCTTTCATAACCTGCCCACCTCCAACTTTTCCAGTTCTCTTATATCTTAAATGATATCCTCTTCCTCCTGCTCGACAGTCTAGCAACTCTGGCTTTCCTGCTGATCCTTACACAAGATACTCTTCTCAACAGCATTTTCATTGTCAGACATGCTTGGAGTCCTCTCCATTCTCATTTCTGCATCCTAGCTTCCTTTAAATCCTAGTTAAAAATCCCACTTTCTACAGGAAGCCTTTCGCAATCATCCTGAAATCCAGTACCTTCCCTCCATTGATTATCTCAAGTTGTATATAGCTTGCTGTGAGGTCTGGAATTCCCCTTACTGGGGAACCCTGTGCCACCCCCACAACCATGGGGTGTTTTTTTTATACCAAAGGAAAAGGCCACGGAGCTCTAGATTGATTATAGATAGTAGTTTAATCAATCATTATGAATACTTACAAACACGGATAATCTTCAGTCTAGGGTGGCAGCCAGTCAGTTCTGTGGATCCTGGCTGAAGAACTCCAATATCCCTGTGGCAATTATAGAAAACAGACAAAGGCTCAGGAGGAGCTAGAGAGTTCATCACTACTGATTGGTGGATATTTTTGGTTTTCTGCTTAGTAATGAGCTTGGGAATTAAGCCAATGTTGTACTCAAACATAAGTTTGTGTATGGATCATGTACCGGTCACATATGGATCACAATATTCTTATTATGGCTCTCATAGGTCATAGTATCTTAAGTTTTGACTAAGTGTCTAAAATATAATTTAAACAGGTCACCATGTTCAGGGTTCCACCTTTTGCAGTGTTTAAGTTTTTATGGCTTTTCATTTATTACTGTATTTTATGGATTTTTCCCAACATGAATCCTAAACTTGCATATGCATAGTTGGTTGTGTGTTGTCTCCCTTCTTAGATTATGAGCTCCTTGAGAGCTCAGAATCTTTTTGCCTTTCTTTGGATCCCCATTGCTTAGCACAGTGGCTAGCATACAGTACGTGCTTAATAAATGTTTATTGACTTTCCAGTCTTCTTACATACATCACCCCATCCACAGATTTTACAATCTAGCCATATTGGGAAGCTCAGTCTACCCCACAATACTTAATTTACTGTCTCCTTGACTTTGCATTGACGGTTCCTCGTGCCTAGATCGTTCAATCTCTTAGAATCACTAGTTTCCTTCAAGACAACTCAACTACTACCTTCTACCGGAAGCCTTTTCCAGTACTCTTAGATGCTAGTGGCTTCCCCTCTAGGGTTACTTTCTTCATTTTCTATCAGTTCAGTATGTATCTTAAATGTACCCCACTAGAATATGAGCTCTTTCCAGACAATTGTTGCATACTATTCTGGGGAACAATTTAGAGTTATGCAAATAAAGCGATTAAAATGTCCACACCTTTGACTTAGAAGTTTTGACAATAAAAAAGGCTACATATGCACCAAAATATTTATTACATTGCTTATTGTGGTTGCAAAGAATTGGAAACAAAGTAGATGCCCTTGCTAAACAAACAGTGGCATGTACATGTACTGGAATATTACTGTTATAAAAAATATGCGGAAGCATGGAAAGATTTATATGTGCTGGTGCAAAGTGAAGTGAGCAGGGCTAAGAAAACAATTTTTGAAATTACAACGATATAAATGAAAAGAATAACAACAACAAAACAATTGAAATTGAATGCTGCAAAATTATAAAGACCTAACAGATTCAAAGAGACATGAGAAAACACTTCCCTCTGTTCCTTTGTAGAGATGTGGGTCCATGGGTATGAAGCTTTGCATAAAATGTCAGATTTTTTTGCATGTGTTAATTGGTTTCACTGATTTTTTTTTTCCCTCTTCCTTTTTTTTTTTTAATCCTTTGTTATAAAGGATGATTCTCTGGGAAGTAAAGAGGAAAAAAAAGAGTGAGAAATCTAGGAGATATAAAAATAAAAGATATCAATTTTAAAAATCTTTTTAAAAGAAGACCATTACCTCAGGACAGGAAATATTTTTGCTTTTTCTTTGTATCCTTGCAAACAGTACAATATCTGACAAAGAGTAACTGCTTATTAAATGCTTATTGGTCAGGTGATTGAGTGATTTTATGAGTGAGTTCAGATTAGCTCTCTATATATACTGGCTGGCCCCAGATCGCATACCATATTTCACTTTCATATCCCATACAACCATCCAGCTGTCTACCCACACTGCCTTGATATCTACCTACCATGACACACACACCCTCTCTGACTTGCTTTCTACCTTTTGCTCCGGTTACAGTAATCAGATCACAAGAACATGCCAATTAACTATACATCTACTCATCATCTGTGTGATTCCTTCCCTAGCCACCACACTTTACTTTTCTTCAATTAGAATGTAAGATCTTCGAAGGCAGAATTTTTATATTTATGTTCCCATTATATAGCATAATGCCTGGCACACGGTAAATAATTAATTCTTTTTCATTGATTTTATCTCCCAAACCATCAGTTGCTAAGTCTTTTCAATTATTTCTCCCCATCATTTCTTGAAGTCATTTCCTTCTCTCCATTTATGCAGCCACTGTCTGGGTTTAGGCCACAAGCACCTTTCGCCTGAACTATTGCAATGGCTTCCTAATTGTTCTCTCAGTCTCCATTTTCTCTCCCCTCTCAAATCCATGATAGTTGCCAAATAGATATTCCCAACCACAGATCTGACCATGTTTCTCCTGCTCAAGAATCTCTAGTGGCTACCAATCCTAGATGTACTAGGATAAAATATAAACTCCTCTACCTGGCATGTAAATGCCTTCATAATCTGGCTCTAGTCTACATTCCCAACATGATTTCATATTACTCTCCTTCATATATTCTTTGCTGCACCCAAACTGACCAAAATACTTTTCCTTACACCAAACATTTCATCCCTTCCTCCATAACTTTCTAGATACTCTCTCCCATATCTAGAATATTTCCCATCCTTACCTCTACCTCTTGAAATCCCCAGAATCCTTCCAAGCTTAGCTCAAGTGCCACCTTCTGTATGATGTCTTTCTTGATCCCCTAAGTTGTTATCACTCCCCAATTCCTGAAATTATTTTGTATACATACATACATATATATATGTACACACACACACACACACACACACATATATATTGTATTTGAGAAACTGTATGATGTAGTGAATAGAGATCTGGCTGTTACAGAGGCCTGAGTAGAAGACCCACCTCTAATTCTAGCTATGTGACTGGCCAAGTCACTCAACTTCTCAATCCCAGTCAATTCTATGAGATGATAAACTGCAGAATATTTGCATATCCCAATGGGGAGAAGAAGTTTCTTTACCAGAAATTGTCTACACCAATGAAATCACAAGTACACATATTCTACCCCAAAGGAAAATTTTATATTCACTTATCTGTATAGATATTATTTTTGCCTTTCACACACACACTCACCCCAAGGATATAGTCTCTTTGAGGAGAGGGATCTGTTTCATTTTGTCTTTATTTCTTACGTGTGTGTATATGTATACACACATATAATTTCCCCCAATTACATGTTAAAACAGTTTTTAACATTTGTTTTTTTAAAGTTTTGAGTTCCAAAATCTTTCTCTTCCTCCCTCCCTGCCTCCCTTCCCTCCTCCCTGAGATGGTAAGCTATTAGATATAGGTTATTTTGTCTTTATTTCCCTAACTTTTGTCATGTGGTAGTTAAAAGCAGACAAAGCACCTCATGCTCCTTATTTTAGAAATATTAAGGAAACATTTTAAAATTAGTCTAGTCTGAAGCCTTATGACTAATCTGAAAGAGAAACCTTATCATCGGTCAGTTCTGAAATAAAGCCCTGCTGCTCCCCTTTCTCAGATCAGCACAAGAAGATCTGAAGGTCCTTTCTTTTGAAGCAATTAGAGCAGTGACTAGGCAAGAGGTCCTGAACTGATCCACCTCGGCAGGATTAGAGTAGTAATAATAATAATAATAATAGTAGGGGCAGCTAGGTGCCGCAGTGAGTAGAGCACCGGCCCTGGAATCAGGAGGACCTGAGTTCAAATCCGGCCCCAGACACTTGACACACTTACTAGCTGTGTGACCTTGGGCAAGTCACTTAACCCCAATTGCCCTGCCTTTCCCCCTGCAAAAAAAAAAAATAATAATAAAAAGAAGACATTTCTGTGATTACTCCAATTAATGATAATAACAGCATTTATATAGTACTTTAGGTTTTCAATGTTCTTTACAAATTTCCAATCTCATTTGATCCTCCCAACAACCCTGGGAGGTAGGTACTGTTATTAGCCCCATTTTACAGATGAAGAAACTGAAGAAGACCTAGATTAACTGACTTGCCCAGGGTCACACAGCTAGTTTCTGCGGCTGGATTTGAACCCATCTTCCTGACTGTAGATGGAAACAGCAATCTATCCATTGTGCTACCTAGCTGCCTCCACTAATGGAAAGCAGGGTAGTATTAAACATATGGAAAGGAGAATCGTTGAAGGGAGTGAGTGGTAAAAGAGGTATTGAATGGTTTTAGGAAAATGATTCTTTAAGGTTGTGCCAAAAGTTAAGTGGAGGTTGTTCTGTTAGGTGAAGCAAATTGTAAACTTTTGCCCTTTTTTTTTTATCATGTTGTAAAATATATTGCTTCACAATGACTTTATGAGAGAGTGTCTGAAGACTTGAAGGCATTCATGTCAGTCTGGACATTTTTCTCTCTTAGCAGAACAATGCTTGGACAAGATTAATACTAAAATAATAAAAATTTGTGCTTACAATGCAGAGTAAAGTTTTTTCTTTCATAGTGGGTTGTTAATATATGCCTGTTGAAATTATATAGATAGACCCATTTCTTGAGTATAATCTCTAAAAGAATACTAGCATTAGGAGGAAAAAAAGGGAGAAGAACCCCATATGCATAGAATATCCACATATGGCCGTATCCCAAAGAAATTATAAAAATGGGAAAAAGACCATATATATATGGTTTGTTTGTTTTAGTTTTTTAAATTAATTAATTTATTTTTAGTTTTCAACATTCGCTTCCATAAGTTTTAAATTTTCTCCATCTCCCTTCTCCCTCTCCTCCCCAAGACTGAATGCAATCCAATATAGGCTCTACATATACATTCTTATTAAACATATTTTCACATTAGTCATGTTGTATAGAAGAATTAGAATCAATGGGAGGAACCATGAGAAAGAAAAAACAAAACAAAACAAAAAAAGAGAGCAAACGATTTTCATTCTTTCTCTGGATATAAATGGCATTTTCGATCATGAGTCTTTTGGAATTGTTTTAGGTCCTTGAATTGCTGAGAAGGGCTAAGTCTAACAAAGGCAGTCATTGAACACTGTGGCTGTTACTGTGTACAATGTTTTCCTGGTTCTGTTCACTCAGCATCAGTTTGTATAAGTCTTTCCAGGTTTTTCTGAAATCTACCTGTTTATCATTTCTTATATCACAATAATATCCCATTATATTCATATGCCACAACTTCTTTAGCCATTCCCCAATTGATGGGCATCCCCTCAATTTCCAGTTCCTGGCCACCACAAAAAGAACTACTGTATTTTTGTACATGGGGGTCTTTTTCCCATTTTTATAATTTCTTTGGGATACGGCCCTAGAAGTGTCAACACTGTTTTACAGATAGAAACTAATTACCATTTCATGATAGAAAATTCAACAACTCTAACAAACTTTTATTAAGTACCTATGTGCAAGACACTACCAAATACTGGGAAAACAAAGACACACACACACACACACACACACACACACAGAGTGTTTGCAATCAGGGAGAATATGCTCTGCTGGGAGGTAGAGGGAACACATACGACATAGAGCCAAATAAATAATCATAAGGCAATCTGAGGAGGGAAAATTTTTGTTACTTACCCAAGGCTGAATCAGTGGCAAAACAGAACTAGAACCCAATTTCATTGATTTATTTAGTTTTCCTGAACCCAATGAACATAAACTAAAGAGATTCAAGAGTATCACTTAACTAATAAAACTGTGTTCTATAAAAGAATCAAAACTGTGGTACAGTGACAAAAGTTTTAGATTTGGCATCAAGACAACCTGGGCTCAAATCCTTGTTCTAGCCTTTATTACTTACTACCTATGTGACCTTGAGCAAATCATTCACCTCTCTAGGCTTCGGTTTTCTTGTCTGTAAAAACTGAGAAGGCGGGGATGGGTGTGAGCTAGATCACTTCTAAAATCCCTTCCAGCTTTTAACCTATGATCCTCAATTGAATTGGGACAACCTTTCTTGGTAAAGAATTTCCACCTTCCCAAATCACAAAAGATTGGAGAAAACCCACAATGGGACCAATCTCTATGGTCAAGGGGCTAGTTCTGATACCTTCTCAAGCCTTCTGAAGCAAACTTGCATGGAATTCTGAAAAGCTTCATCCATTCATGGGCTGCTATGTAGGAATGAAGAGAAGAAAATCTATGCACTGCTTCATATCAGTTTTAATGAGAGCATTCCTTCCCAAGATGCACATTCTATTGCCTCTACATCTGGTACTTCAGGCAATCAAAGACTAAGGCAAAAGGAGACAAAAATAGTCTTTTAAAATAGTAATTAAAATAACAATAGTGCAAACATTTGTCAACTAAACATCAGAAAAGTTCAGCAATTATCATTTTCCAAGCTTATGTTTAATTAAGAATTGAATTATGGAAACACTAAGCGTATTGTGAGCAAGCACAATTTTCATATAAATAGTATTTGGTAGCTAATAGAGTTGGTCTATGTGTGGTACAGATTTACTAATCCAAGAATTAAAAACAGAGGCATCTCAAGGTGAAAGGAGAAAGGAAAATTTATTACAATCCCGCGGGAAAGGCCAACTCAGGCACCAGGAGCACCGGGGGTTCTCTCAGTGTCAGAGCGCACTGGACACAGAAAATTGGGGTTTCTTCTCCCAAGCCAAGGGTCCCTTATCCTGGGGTCAATGCACAGGAAGTGAGCATCCTGTGCCCTATCCTTACTTTCAGAGGATTTTATGGTTGCTGACTTATTCACCTCAACCCTTCTTTCTTTCAGGCCTCTTGCCATTAGGTAAATACACAGGATGTGAGCATCCTGTGTCCTATTCTCTTAACCTCAGGGGCCTTACGGTCACTAGCTTGGCTTATGGAGGGAAAAACATCTAAGTAGAGAAATGGCTTTATAGAAAGGAAAATATCTAAGTAGAGAAATGAGACTCACTATCCTACTTATTTCTATTTATCTAATTTGTTCCTTTTTATGAGAGATCTTCACGCATTCCACACAGTCTGCTAATTGGAAAATAGCCAGTTTTCCCCCCAGGCAATTAAAAATGGATTTTAATCGCCTAAATGTGAATGAAAGACAAACATGCTCTAATGTTATTGCCGCTAGTTTTTTTAAACTTTAGTAACATTAACAAGGTTTAATAATAGATATGCAAATCGGCACAGGTCTGAAAGGCCTATATGCTGAAAAAACAGGTGAACTCAGACATGAAAATAACAGGCTAGCATCAAGAAGGAGTTTAAATTAAAATGTCAGTTGTGGTCCAGGAGACTAATGCTTTCTCTCTATAGCATGTGTTAATGCATGCAAATCACATCATATTTTAAAGGTATGAGGAGGTGATTTTTACAAATTAAGGGAATCACACAGTGAAAACTTCCTCAAAGTAAAAAAAATCCTTTAGGATTAGCAAAAATGAACTCCTAATTTATCAGTTTAATAAGTTGAGATGTTTGTTGTTGTCTTAAAGTATGACACATCTGCATTTATGCTTGATTGTTACCATTATCTTAATAATTAATATGTTACAAATGAATGAAAAGGTATTTATTAAATGCATACTATATGCCAAATGCTGTTCTAAGCCCTCAAGATACAAGAGACAGTACCTGAATTCAAAAAACATATTTCCTAATAGAGGAAGATAATACATATAATAGCACAGGTGCGTTGGAATGAGCTTGAACCTCCTCTCAAGAGTTGGTTGTTAACTTTTCAGCGTAAACCCTAGAAATCAGTAAATGCTACAAACCAGCTTGATTTTTTTTTTGTTTTGTTGACTGTTGACTTAAGAAAGTGATGGTCAAAAGGTTAATAATGCAGATTAAACTCAAAAGTGGGTCATTAAACATTTACCAGCACACCCCTAAATATAGGGGAGTTGTGGACAATAAGGTTCATTTTTGGTTTGGAAAGGTACAGAGATGTTGGAGTGGATACTTAAAGGAGTGGATTGACATACCATTTCTAGCAACAAAGGCAAAATTAATGTGATTATGGTTCCAAAACTGGAAAGCAGAGGTGAAGAAGGAGAATAGCAAGGTGCTGGTGAGAGAATGGTGTTACATATGGTAAAGCATGGCTTTAGCCAGCCTGGATATAGTGGGCTTTGTGAGATACTCACCAATCAGGAAGGGTGGGAGGCCACCAAAGGTGGGAGCTATGAATCTGAAAGGGTTAAATCTTCCAGAGCACGATCTCTAGCCTAAACAGAAAAGAGGCTGGTGAAAAATGGAGAAAAATATTGGTAAGCCTTTTAGCCTGAGTGTTAGGCTGATTCATAAGAGTATGTTGATCCTTGTGCCACAAGATTCCTAGTATAGGTGTCCATGCTGAGGGAGAGGAGTGAGCCTATGCTGACGTTGAATATTTGTATTTCATATTAGAGGTATAAATGATGATTATCAATATAATGAGTGATTCAATGAACTTGTAATGTTTAAATTAAATTAAAATATACTAGCAAGTTAGATTTTAAGATTTACATGTGTAACATGTGGAAAGCTATTTAAAAACATAGTTATGGATATTCAGCACTTTGTATTTTCATAGCAAAACACATACTCTGCCTGAGAGATAGATCGTCATGATATGATCTGCTTCTGCAGTGACTAAAGAGGAAAAAACTGAGGAACAAAGAGAATGATTGCCAAGGGCATAAGGTTAGAATCATGCTCTGGCTCTGACTCCACCTTACTCTCTGCCCTCACATTTAAGATCTATCTCTTTTTTTGCCATAGGGTTCTCCATTGGAGCTAGGGTCAGGGGTGACTGGCCCCCAAGTATAAGTGAAATATGACATCCGGATGCCTAAATTTTTGGAAATCTTAGGAAAATCAAATTGCGAGTAGATCATTTAATAAGCTATAATCACAGGTTCCACAGTATATCTAAAATTGGGGATTAGGGCATTCTACTCCTCAAACTCTCTCAAAAGTTGCAGGAGAGCTCTAAATGTTCTTATGTGGGTTGATGAGTTGCAAACTACAAATTATGGCAATAACAGCCAGTAAGTTATGTGAATGGTATGAACTAAACAAACTACTCTACTTCCTAGCTCTTCCAACTTTTCTCCCTCTTAGCATTTTATAAGGATTTTTTACTTGTGTCTATTGCAAAACAAAGTAATCAGAACCAGGAAAACAAGCTACAAAATGATGTCAGCAATATAACTGGAAAGAACAAATAAAGGTCAAAACTGAATGGTTGGCCTTGGAGAACAGATATGAGAATTACCTCCTTTCCTATTTTGTAGAAATGGGGTGGGAGGAGTGTTTGCTATGGGCGTATTATTGTTCCATCGTTTTTCAGTCCTTCCCAAGTCTTCATGACCCCTTTTGGGGTTTTCTTGGCAGAGATCCTGGAGTGGTTTGCCATTTCCTTCTCCAGCTCATTTTATAGATGTGGAAACTGAGGCAAACAGGGTTAAGAGACTTGCCCAGGGTCACACAGCTAGTATGTTTCTAGGGCTGGATTTGAACTCAGAAAGATGACTCTTCCTTACTTCAGGCCTGGCATGCTATCCACTGTGCTACCTAGCTGCCCCAATTATTATGCTATGGGCATAATATACTACAAATAGTGTCAGAATCATTTGACGAATTGCCTAATTTGAACTACTTTTCCCCTTCTTTCTTATTTATTCTGTGTTCTACAAGATGACTCTGGAGCAGGGCAGGGAGGTATTGGGAAATGAAAGCTTGTAAAAACCAAAAGATATCAATATAATCTTTTTAAAAGTTGCTGTTTTGTAGAGATGAGTAGGAATGGAGAGTGGGGATATCACAAGATCACTGCTCAGTCACCTGTACTCGGGAAGGAAACAGAACAGAGGAGGTAGCTCAGAAGTTAGGCTCAGGTTTACCTGAATAGGACATATGCTTTAATTGCCTGTGCTTAAAGTCTCTATTTTATTGCTGCTGGGTTGGGGAAGGGCACCAAGTCCCCTCCCACACGTCCCGGGAAAAAGAGGAGAGAATGGAAACAACACTGGATTTGGAGTCACTGTTCCTCATTGGAGACTGGCTAAACAAGTTCTGATACACCAATGTGATGGAATACTATTGTGTAGTAAGAAAGAACGAGAGAAATGGTTTCAGAAAAACCTGGGAAAACTTGTATGAAATGATGCAAAGTGAAGTGAGCAGAACCAAGGGAAAAATTTATACAATAATAGCAATATCATAAAGATAATCAACTTGGAAAAATTTAGTATCTGATCAATACAACAACCAAATACAAAACCTAAGGATTCATAATATGAAACATTCTATCCTACCTCCAGATAAAGGGCTGATGGACTCAGAATGCAGATTGAAGAATATTCTCTTCTTTTTCTTTTACTTCTTTCTTTCACTCTTTTTTTGGGGAATATGGCTAGTTCAGGAATTTATTTTGTATACATACTTGTAATGGGTTTCATTTTTCTTGCTTTCTCAATGGGTAGGAGAAGGGGAGAGGAAAGGGAAAAATTTCAGAATTGAAGATAAAATAAAATTGAATTTAAAAAAGTCTAGATTCCAGTTTTTGGGTAAACAATCCTCAGTACAGTATTAGGGCATAACAGTGAAACTACAACAGTTTTTTTGGAGCAGCCCCAGAAGAGAGCTCAAATGGCTGTTGAAATGTTTCCTGTCAGTACTTGAAGTGAGGGGAGAATACAATGAGACTATGTACGATGCATGTATTAATTAGGGTCGAGTGTGTCTTGTGCTTAATCGATTAAGGGATACCTGTGACATTGTGACATGACCAAAACCTCCTTGTCCAAGGACAACCGTGGAAAGATTGATTAAATTTCTTCAAACCTGTTTGGGCCTAGGCACACCTGGACATCACTGCTAAACTGTTAAACTTCTCAAACACGTACCAGAGTCTTTTTCACTACCTAGAGAGGAATTATGCCTACAAGATACCCTTCAGTCTATACTCAGTTGGACCTGTTCTTGATTTTACTTCCTTCCTCTAACGTATACCTGATGGTCAGTGCAGTCTCCTGTAGTGTTTCCCATCTTTCTCCTGCATAGTGCTGATTACAGTGGTCTAGCAACCAGACTTAGTCATATTAATAGGACTCTGTCTTCCCCTCCTTTGCTGTCAGGTGACAGTACAATTTATTCAATAAAGACTATGGGTTAAGAGGTGGGAGGGAGAAAGAAGATAAACACACAACACATACTTCCTCTTCTCCCACCACCAAAAAACTATTGCACATTCTCCCTATGACCATACAGGTTAAGTCCTGAGTAGGAGGTACTTTGCAATTTCACTCAGTTTAGATGGCTACCTCATATATATTACAGCAAATGCATCTTATCCTCCAATATCACCTTGAACCATCAGGAGCTGTAATTTAACTCTCCATAACAAATTCTAAAGCATGCCCAGGCTGACCCCTTCTTTTCCCATAGATACACCTTCTTCTTGCCACACCAAATCCTAGGCCAGGCTTCCAGAATACCTGGGAAGTAAGAGTAGGTCAGAAGACAGATATCCTACTTTGGATTATTCCTAACTGATTTTCCACTAGTAATGAAACATTAGTTATTTAAATTGCCTATAATTATATGCATTACAGATTGTCATTTCCTTCTCTGAAAATTAGCCACAGGACAAGATTATAAATTGGACTAAGCCTTTGAAGGTAATCACAAAAGAGTCCTGACTATTTGGGGCTACTCACCTGGGCCTATTTCAGCAAGAGGAGAGAAACTAAACTTTATGTCCGAATCAGATTTCAACTCACGTAATTGCATTGTCTCCTTAAATTCCCTGTGTAGCTTTCCACAGCGTAAGGTATTCTTCCTCGCTCTGTCTAGAAGTAGAGCTCATAGAGACAGACAGAGGACTGAAAAAAGATGATAAACAGTCATCTAAAGTGACCTTCGTCTCAATAAAATATTATAAGTAAACCACCTCCAGAAAGAAAGCTGATTGACTATCTTTTTTTCTGATTTGTGTTCTGGCAGCTCACAATGGTTAAAATCAGAAAGTTCTTCCTCATATGTAGCCTAAATCCATCTTATTACAATTGAGTTAGTTTCCTGCTGTTTTGTCTTCAGCGGAAATATAAAAAGGTTATTCACGAATTAATTATATCTGTAAGAATGTGGGTTGAGGGAATTGGTCCCATAAGGCCTAATAACATTACTCTTCACATACACAAAGTTCCTGTTCAGAGGCAACATGATGTAAAAATTTGTAACAATTATTTATTATTTATTATCACTCTCCCTAAGTGGATTCTAAGGCATTCATGAGGAATTGGGGTATCTTCCTCTAATGCTATCTGCATAAGGCCCCATTCTGATATCATTCTCCATGACTGTTAACTGCCATCATCTAGCATCCCAGTTCCATTTAACTAACTAACATTAATTAGCACAAAATATAGCACAAACAAAAGTACAAATATTCCCTCCTCTACCCGTCGCCCCCCTCCCCCGACAAGGGATGTAGTCTCCCATATACTACCTCATCTCTGGGGACATTCAGCTCAGACTTAACAAAGTTTCTTCATAACAATAGTCCCACCAAGTTCTCATCCAAATGTGGCATTGCTGTCAGATGAGTTCTTCTCACAGCTACCCCTGGGCTAATTCCAGAAGGTAACTCTTTAATCATTGGGGCATTTATGCTGAACTGGCTGGCTGCAAATTAGCACATATTTCACTCCCAGACATCCTGGTGGTTTGTTCTCCTGACCTATCAAAATTCACAATGTTATAGCCTTCAATTTCCTTCAGTTGAAACAAAAGAACGAGCACTGAAGCAAAGAAACAAATACCGCCTTCACAGACTGCTTGTTGGCCTTAGACGGGAAGGGCCTGAGGCCTTTGCCCTCAGAACATTGTCTGTCTACGATAACCATAATGCTGTTAGGAAGAAGACAAATCAAAGAAAAGGAAGAGATTCCAGTAGACTACTGTCTTTCAAATGAATATCCATTTCTAACTACTTCGTCAATCAAAGAGACTTCTCTTTATCATATGGTGAAAAGACTAGAACCAGTTACAGAATACATTGTTATCGTTGTTTGTTTTTTTCTAAAAGGACCAATGACGTCATGGGTGATGTCTTGACTTGTGCTTGAATTAGATTTAAGTAAGGAACAGCTGCACAAAGTCACCAGTCTCACTTTCTCTTCCTGAGTCATCAAAGTCCGTGGCAGGCCAAAAGTCAGGATGGCTGGTGATGGCCTGGAATGTAGTGGATGACTGCAGCATCTTCAATGTCTGCTTCAGCCTCCTTCATGGCTGCTGGAACAAACTGTTCATATCTGCCCATTCTGCCGGGGAAGTCTTTACATTCTGTAGAATGTGTATGCATGCTCTAAAGTCCATATGGGGAATACATTAGCTGGATATCCTGTGCATGCTCATAAGGGTTAGGCTCATTGGCCATTTTCTTCAACTTTCAGTTATAGATGAAAATATTCTAGACATGAAAGCAGGAAGAACTGGATTTCAATCCTGTGCCAGATATATACTAGTTGCATGACTATGGGCAAGTCACTTAACTTCCCTAGCAGTCTTCCCATCTGTAAAATGGGGATAATAGTGACAGCTATCTCAGGGGGTAGTTGTAATGATCAAACGAGATAGTGTATATAAAGTGCTTTGCAAATCTTAATGTGCTAGATGAATGTCAGTTATTAGTATTCAACCTTATCAGTTTTCCATAAGCTCTCTTCGTAATTCTCATCTTCTTAATCATTTCCATTCCATTTTTCCCCCAGAACTTCTCAAAGTTTTCCACATAACACTTAAATTGAAGTGTCCAACAACTGGTTTTAAATGTTATTATTTAAATTAGCTGCTGCATTCTCTATAACAGTGTCTATATTACATGGAGTGAAATGGCAGATATGGTCAAACCCTTTGTGATTATCGACCTAAATAGGAAAGTATCAGTTAGCTCCTTCATGTTGAGGTCCTCTTGAGCTTTTCCTGATAAATTCATAGAATCATGGAATATCAGAGATGGAAGAGACCTTAAAGATCCCAATGCCATCTTTTTACAAATGGGCAAACTGAGGCACAGAATGCACCTAATCTAAGGTCACCAGCTGGAAAAGTAGTAGAGGCAGGACTGGATCTTATTCTGTCCTACCTTAATAAAATTTTCAAAAACACGTAAAAAAGAAAATCCCAGTGGAGAACATTTGTTAAAATATGTAAAAAAGAAAGAGCAAATTCTTTCTAAAACATTAATGTCTATTTAACATTTGCACTTCATACTTTGAAAAATATGAGGGGGGCTGGACATTTTATGGATGAAGATAATGAGACTCAGTAAAGTATTTTGTTCAATTTCTTAACAATAGCCATGGAAAATTGTCCAGGAACTATAACCCCCATCTTACAGATGAGAAGATTGAGACTCAGGTTAAGTAATTCATCCATAGTCACATGATTAGGTAAGCGCCATGATATGAGCCTCCTGACACCACCATCCAAGAGTTTTTCTACTATATCATGTTATCTCACCATCTATTTTCTTAGCAACACAGTTGCAAATCCAGTTTTTCTTTTTGTTTTTGTTTTTTTAGTACTAGAGTTCAGATTCCAACTTTATGGTTCCAAATCTATTGCTCTGTCTACTACATCATGCTGGTGCTCTTTCTGGGTTTTGCCTCTAGATAAATTTTTGCAGGAAGCTAATACCAACAACACCACCTGTACATCTACCAAATTAGGACAGATTAATAAATATTCAGGAAGTAAACTGGGCCAAAATGAAACTTGTTTAAATATACCTCAGTGAAATATGGGAGTGACAGGAGGGAGGATTACATTTTGTACAAAATGTTATCTGATACCATTACTGTTGGTGTTTGTCCTTTGTACGCCAAGAGGACCAAAATGACATCACTGTGTTGGGGACAAGGTACAGTGCACCTGACTGTGGCTGATCAGACCAATACAAGTTCAGAAGACTCTACCACAGATGGGGAAAGACAAATGAATAGTTCATTTGAACATTTGGAGTGGAGATGTCTCTAGATTTGAGCATCTCACATTCCTTTTGTGCTGTTGCCATTCTGCTTTGCTCATAGAGCACAGTGGCTTCTTTGATGTGGGCACGCTATACTTTGCAGTAATGTGCTAGCATCTCCTATGTCTCACAATTGATAGTAATGTTCTTCAGAGAGACTTTGAGAGTGTCCTTGTATGGCTTCTTCTGACCTCTTTGTGAACCTTTGTCTTGTCTGAGTTCTCCATAAAATAATCTTTTAGGTAAACACACATTGGGCATTCAGATAATGTGACCAGCCCATTGGAGTTGTACTCTCTGCAGCAGAGTTTGAATGCTTGGTAGTTCAGCTCAAGAAAGGACCTCAATGTCCAGTACCTTACCTTGCTAGGTAATCTTTAGAAGCTTCCTAAGACAATTCACGTGGAAGCAGTTCAGTTTTCTGTCACAGCACTGGTATGCTGTCCAGGTTTCACAGGTATACAACAATGAAGTTAGCACAACGTTTTTATAGACCTTCAGTTTGGTAGGCAGCCTAATACTCTTCTCTCCCACCCTTTCTGAGCCTCCCAAATGCTGAGCTAGCTCTGGCATCAATCTCATCATGTATATGGACATCCCTGGAAAGTATACTGCCAAGGTAAGTGAACTTATCCACAGCATTAAAAATTTCTCCATTTGCTGTAACTGTTAGTTCCATGTATGGATGGTTCAGTGCTGGCTGGTGGAGAACCTCTGTTTTCTTGGTGTTAAAGTCAAAATGAACACAAGTAGCAGAGAACCAATCTATACCCTGTTGCATCTCAACCTCAAAGACAACATTGAGTGCACAGTTATCTGCAAACAACAATGACTTTTTGGGAGGCAGTGGAGGGAAGGATGGTCCTTTGATTTATCTGGTGAAGAGATCTCCTTGGGGAACTCTCTCTACCAAGGCAGATTGGTATGCTGCATTTTATCATCTTAGAGAGTCAATCATTGAGAGATGAAGTGAATTGTTTGAGAACAACCAGTGTTAATCTTGCCCAAACATATATTGTTGAGAGAAGTCATCATAGTGTCCAGCACACCAGTTACAAAATTAACTCTGTTGATGATGATTGGAGGCAGTGACTATGTCTGAAGGCTGGGAAGCTGGGGCGGGGGGGGGGAGGGGGGGGACAGAGGGGAGAGAAAGTCTAACCATATTTGTAAAGTTAATGCCATTGACACTTAAATCTGGGCTATGGGGTGTGGGTGGAAGGGGGGAGCAGGCTTACTCATACCAGCAGATTTATCAGGAGACTCCTAGGATTATCATAGATCTTAAATACAGGACTTTTCTCCCAGGACTTTCTGGAAGCCAAGACCGCAGAGAAGGCAGATCTCTGGGGTCTTCTGTAGATAAACTGAAGCTTCTAAGGAGACAAAAAAACAAAGGTCCAACAAAAATCAAAATATTCATAGCAGTACTTTTTTGTGGCAGCAAAAAACTGTAAAAAAAAAAAACCAACATAGATGCTCATCACTTGGGAAATGGCTGGAAAAAGCTTTGCAGGGCTGTCCAAAACGCAGCCTGTGGCCACATGCAGCCCGCCCACAAGCACAGAAATTTACATAAATGCTCGAGGCTGAGCTACTGCAGAACTCTCACTAAAATGGCAAATCAAAATATACCGTCTATTGTTTCAATAAAAACCTAAAGTTGGACAGCCCTGCTTTATGGTATAAGAATGTAATAGAATAGTAATCAGAAATCACTAATTAAAGAAATTCAGAGCATAACATGGAAGACTCCTATGAACCGATGCAGAGTGCAATGAACAGAACCAAAAGAACCACATGCACTATGATTACAACAATTCTACATGAAAGAATCACTCTAAGGTAGCTAAACCCCGAGGAACTGAAACACTAATAATAGTCCTGGAGGACAGATAATGAAACATACCTCATTTTTATGGTAAAGAGGTGTGACACTACCATGAAGACACTAATGATATTGTTGGCATTGTCAGAAAAGGTCTCTGTATCAGGTGGTTTTTGCTCGATGGTTTTTCCTGTTACAGCTAGGTGGTACAGTGAATAGCATGCCAGGCCTGGAGTCAGGACTTAGTGACTTCAAATCCAGCCTCAGACACTACCTCTGTGATCCTAATCAAGTCTCTTAATTCTGCTTGCCTCGGTTTCCTCATCTGTAAAATGAGCTGGAGAAGGAAATGGTAAACCACTGTAGTGTCTTTGCCAAGAAATCCCCAAATGGAATCACGGAGAGTCAGATGCCGTTGAAAAATGACTCAACAACAACAAATCTTCTGTTAGAAAGGAGGGTTAATGTGGAGAAGGATGGAGGAGTACTTCCCAAGATGATTGTGATATAAAAACAAAATTTAAATAAATACATAAATCATTCTAACTAATCCTCAAGTAGTCCACAAGCATTATTACACTCTTGCTATATACCTGGCACCGTGCTTAGAGAGCTACAAAGAAAGGCAAAAAACATGGTCCCTTCCCTCAACTTATTTAAAATAAAAGTAATTTTTTAAAAAAAGAACAAATTATGTCACTAACCTTATTTTCTTTTTTTGACAAGGTTATTAATCTAGCAGACCAGGGATACACACATATATAAACATATGTGTGAATATATGTGTTATACATATGTGTGTGTGAACACTGTGTATGTGTATTAGTTTGCCTAGATTTTAGTAAAGTATTTGATAAATTCTCACACTAGTCCATGGAAAATAAGGAGAAATGTGAGATGTGGGCAAGATGAATATATAATTTGGTGTATTCAAACTTAGGTGAAGGGCCAGAGTCAAAGAGTAGTCATGAAAGTTTCTTTGTTAACTTAAAAGGAGTTCTCCAGGGCAGTGCCTCAAGGATCTATGCTTGGCCCTAGCTGTTTCAAATTCTTATCAGTGGCTTGGATCTAAGCATAGATGAAATGCTTATGAGATTTGCAGATGTAAAACTGGAAGAGATAGCTAACACACTAGACTACAGAATCAGGATTCAAAAAATCTCAACAGGCTAGATCATTGGGCCAAATCTAATGCGATTAAACTTAATAGGGATGAATGTAAAGTTTTACACTTGGGTTTAAAAAAATAATTGGATTTTGGGCAGAAGTGACCTTACATGCCATCTAGTTTAAAATACTTCTTTTACAGATGTGAAAACTGAGATCTGGAGAGGGCTTAAGTGATTTGCCCAGGGCCACACAGTTAATGAGTATCAGAGGCAGGTTTTAAACCTAGGTTGTTTTTTTTTTTTTCCTGACTCCAGATTTAGCCTGGAGTCTAATCACTATACCATACTGCATTGCTCAACATTTTAAGACGGAGGAAGCATGGATGGATAGGCTGCAGTTCATCTGAAAAAGATCTAGATGGTTTAGGGTAGTGCAAGCCCAATATGTCTACACGGTGACCAAGAAAGCAAAAGTTATGTAAGGCTATGTGAAAAGAGACAAGGCTTCCAAAAATAAGAAAATGGTGGTTCTACCATTTATCTTGTTCTCTCAGATCACATCTCGAATATTATGTTCATTCTGGGAACCCCATTTTAGGAAAGACATTGATAAACTGGAGAGTGACTAGAGGAGAATAGTCAGGATGGTGAAGGTCCTTATGAATTCATTCCAGATGAAGTTCAGTTGAAGGAACTGGAGACAGAGTCTGCCTGGAGCAGACTTAGCAGGGACATTATAACTATCTTCCAGCATTTGAAAGGCTGCCATGTGGAAGAAAAATTCATCTGGCTCTACTTGGGCCCAGAGGACAGAACTAGGGGGAAGGAGTTGAGCATTTATTTCCAAAGAGGCAAATTTAGGTTTTCTATTAAGGAAACACTTTCTAACAATTAGCTATCAAAAGTAGAAAGAAAAATCATGGGCTTCTCCCAACTCGAGGGGTTCATGCAAAGGCTTGATGACCATTTTTCATACATATTGTAGAGGTTTTCCTTTTTCAGGCATGCATTGGAACAGATAGCCTCAGAAGTCCCTTCCAATTCTGAAATTCCATGGTCTATGAATAATTCCTTCTACTCTGTTTCCCTTCAATGAATACTTTCTCCTATTATCCCATTTCCCTGACTCAAACATTGACTAACTGGAGATACCATCTTTCAATTTTGTTTCAAAAGACATGAATATTTCTTGCTTGTTGCCCCTTCTATCCCCAGTAGTTAGCAAATTTGCTGAAGGAAGATTGCCCTGCACAGTGAACTCTGAAGTAGATATACCCTTTATATTAATTAGGAAAAAACAATAAAGGAAGGAGTACAATGCTACTCCCTTCATTTTGTCTTTTTTGTGCTTATTTCAAGAACAAGAAATGTCTAACTGTTCTTGATCAAGTAGGGGAGAAAGCCTCTTGGTAGAGAGGTGGTGGACTATAGGTGCAGAATAAAGCATACGAGGTCAGTGTTTTAGGTTGTTTCTGGTGATTGTATTTTTTTCAGGGAGGATTTTATTGATGGTGGTGATAGTGTGTGGGGGAGGCAGATTGTGTGATGGGGAGGCAGTATTCCTTGAGAAATGATGCCAATGCAAAAAAGTATAAATCAAATATCTATTTAAAAAAAAAAGAAAAGTGGAGAAGACAAGTGAAAAGGGAGAGAGGAACAAACTCCAAAGAAAATGAGCAGGTTCTTGCTTCCATTCATTTATCTCTTGCATAACCTCAGAGTATTATTAACCATTTAGTTAAGCAATTCATAAAAAATATGTAGAAACTATGTGGTGTTTAATATGTCAACGAGGCAGGAATGATTGCAGTAAAATAACTAGGGACAGAGAAAGGCACCTTGTTTGTGTCTTAGAAACTTTATATTTAGTTTATGAGGCATTGGACACTGCAAAAGCCTAACCTATTTTCCTGAGCTCTCTCCAAAATCTTCAATAGAAAGAGTGTGTTAATTAAGAAAAGCCATTTGCAATTTGAATATTCTGAAGTAAGGGAAGTAAGTGGAACTCTGTGGCTTATTTATCTTCCTAGTGTTTTGGTCTCTTTCCAAATCTCCATGAACTCCAGGGAGTCCTGTATGGATTTTGGACCTAATGATGAAAAATAAGGTGACCTTACTTGTGCCCAAAATTGTGTTTGTCCTGAACTCTGCCTTATCACAGGATCATAGATTTAGAAATGGAAGAGGCCTCAGAGGCTATCTAGTCTAACCCCACCCCCTTATTTTATAGATGAGGTAGCTGAAGCTTAGAGAGGTTAAGACATGCTCATGGTCACATAACCAGTAAGCATCAGAGCCAGGAAATAGAACAAGATTGTATAGTTTGGAGAGGAATGAAGCCATCATGTATTTTGATTAATTATGTTAAAAGATAACTGCATACATCCTATGCTATCCTAGAAAAGAATAAATGTTACATTTTACTCTTTACTATTTATTTAGAAGTCATACCAAAGTAATCTGATGGCAGGATGCATCTGGCCTATCAATTCAATCCAATAAACATTTTTAGTAGCTCATAATGTGTAATGAATTATACTAAGGGTTGAAAACTGGAACAAAATACAAATATGAATAGCTTACATTTTATTAGTATGTTTTATTATTAGTATGGATATGTTCTCAGATAAATAGATACAAGAGAAGAAGAGAACACTAACGTACCTTAGGGAAAGAAGAAAGTTTCAGAGAGAAAATGGCAAGTGAGCTGAGAGGGAAAGAAGAAGAGGAAGCTCATTCCAGTCATATCAGTGCCAATCAAGAACTCTGGAAGGTTTTTGTTTTTCCTGGCTAGCATTCTTAAATAAAAAAAAATCTGAACTTAACAAACATCAAATAAAATGGGCATTTCCATTTTTATAGTAAAACAACAAAAAAAGAAGACTGTATGTGAAACTGTGGGTCTATATTATGTCATGTCCAACTTGTTTTCCTTTTTAAATATATAAAAATTCAACATGCAACTTTCAAAGTTGTCCTGCTTGTCTGTGATTATTTCTGGCCTTCCTTCTGTTCTCTTCTCTATGCTTAAAAAAATGCCTCAATGACCTTCTTTTCTTTTAAAAAATATTTTGGCTACCCTGTCACTTGCCCCCTTCTTCCTCCCACTCCTCATTGGATAAAAAGGAAAAGGAAAAGAAAAAGTCCTTGTGCCAAATACGCATAGTCAGGCAAAATGAATTGCCACATTGGCTGTGTCTGAAAATGTCTTATTCTGCATCAAGCCCATCACTCCTCTGTCAGGAGATGGGTAGCTGCTTCATCATCATTCCTCTGGAATAATGGTTGGTCATTGCATTGAGTGTACTCTGTAAATCTGAAAACAAGTCAGCTGATTGCAACCAGTTTATTCACAAGGATACAGTCCAAAACTCTTCAAAAAATTCTTTATAATGCATGATTAGTCCGTTTCTGATTGGCTCCAGAAGTCAAAAAGCAAGGCAGTTGTATGAGAGTTTATAATCAAAGACTGGTCTCTTCCTGAAGTGAAATTGCTAGACCACTCAAAGTAAACCACCGTGCCTTAGTTTATCTATCTGTAAAACACCTTTACCAACAGGAGAGCTTGTTAAATACAGTGAGGCACTGGCATAAAAGGTGCTAGATTCAAGTGCAAAAAACTGTAAGCAATGTTAATATCACAGGAATAGTGAGCTCTGATTTTGGGAGAATGAATTAACTTCTCATCTGAGTCAACTCGTTATTACCATTCTTCATTTTTGCTCACACATATATTAAATTATGAGTCTTGCATTCACAAAGGAAATGTAATGAAGCAATCATCAGTGATGAGACGTATTTCAAATGTAAATCAATAAACTAGTTCAGTCTTAAGGCTTGCCCTTTGTAGAGCACATAAACATAAGTATTGAACGTAAGTATTGTTCATGCCACAGAAGTGGCGCAGGAAATGCATAAATAACTCTTAGGGTTCTATCAGTCTTATCCTACTAGAGGGAAGAACAAGGTTACCATGAGACTCAGTAGGACACAGTTGTTTACACCATCTGGATTTTAGCCACATGAGGCAACTCTGATTTCATTTGTGTCTTGGCTCTGAATACTGGCATTTCGAACAGGTTAATGGTGCTGGAAAACGTGGTCTGCCAAAACACAAAGGATTTACTCACTGGAGCATCCCTTATTCTTGGAGAAACCAGCACAACCAGTCTTTACAGCAGTTCATCGAAAAGGAGGTGGAGACACAGAAACTGTCAGACATCCAGCGTCAGACTAAAAACTGGTTTAAGGACTCAGAGGCCTGAGACAAAATTTCAAGCTTCTAGTCTCTGCTCTCTTGGCCCTATTTGTCTCACCTTTTTCAACATCATTATCATCACCATCAAAATAAAATAACATCATTAAAAGTCTTTTCATACTCTCAGACTTATGTATATGTATATATGTATAGTGAAGGCTTATATGGAAGGGGTGTATTAATATATTATGCATTCATATAACTCCAGGCCCCTTTACTTATTCCTTAATCTTTCTCAGGGATTCTTAACCTGGGGTCTGTGGACTTGATTACATATATACATATATGAATATATATATTTACATACACACACACATACATACAAATATATACACATGCATATATATATATACATATCTATATATACACACATACATATTTATGTATTGAATTGCCACATTGGCTGGGTCTGAAAATGTCTTAATCTACATCTTGAGTCCATCACTTCTCTGTCAAGAGACAGGCAGCTGCTTCATCATTATATATTTGTAAATATATTTTAGAATAATTGGTTTCCTGTGTAATCCTACATATTTTTAATTTGTGAATTTCAGGGCATTATTCTGAGGAGTCCACAGGTTTCCCCAGATTGCCAAGAAGGTCCATGCCGCAGAAGGGTTAAGAACCCTTAATCCATTTGATGATAGCTTTCAGATAATTTTACTGTATATTAGCACCTGCACCAGAATTAGACTGATGATGATGATGTTAATGATAACTCATATTTAAGGTCTGCAAAGTGCTTTATTTGCTTTATCTCATTTGATCTTCATATCAACCTTGTGCTGCTTTTCTCTCCATTTTGCAGATATAAAAACTAAGGTGCAGAGAGATTAACTGATTTATTCAGAGTCACATAGTTTATGCCTAAGAGAATTCTAATCCATGACTTCTTTACTCTGTAGTACAGAGTTCATTCCACTGAATCATGTTGCTAAAAATGAGCAAAAATAGTAAGATGAACTTAAACTTATAACCTAATAATCAATCATGCATACTTGTTATCCATTGATAGAAATGGTCTGGTGGGATAGAAAGCTAACAGCTGAAAGAGAAGTGTATGCTTTATAGTTTTAAAGTTGGAAGAGGCCCTAGGGGCCATCTAGTGTAGCCCTTTAATCTTAAGGATAAAACTGAGATCCAGAAAGCTATTCCCCTATCTGTGTCTATTTAGTTCCCTTATGATTTCATTTTCTCAACAGCTCTGACAAGTGCTTTTCTTTCTCTCATACCATAACATAGTCTTACACCTCACTCCCCTCCACATACTCTGTGATGTAGTGACACTGGCCTCCTTCCTGTTCCTTGAATAAGTCACTCCTATCTCCTAACTTCCAGTATTTTCACTATGCCTAGAACATTCTCATCTCAGCTTCCTGGCTTCTCTAGTTTCCTTTAGGTACTACCTATAATGCCACCTTCTATGGGAAGCCTTTTCCAATCTCCCTTAATTCCAGCGCCTTCCCTCCAAGATTATCTCCAGTTTATCCTGTCTTTATCTTGTTTGAACATAGTTGTTTACATGTGCTGTCTCCCATTATTTTGTGAGCTCCTTGGGGGCAGACTGGGTCCTCTCCCCCCTTCTTTGTTTAGCATAGTGCCTGGCAAATAGTAGGTGCTTAATAAAGGCTTGTTGACTTGGCTAGACACCAACCTAATTCAGGCTTTCATTCTCAAACCTGGGCTACTACAACAGTCTCCTAATGAGTCTTCCTGTGTCCAATCTCTTCCCTCTTTAATTCATCCTCCATCCAGCTGCCAGATTGATAATCCTAAAGAACAGGTCTGATCACATGACTCTTCTCCTTTAGAAGTTTTAGTAGCTTTCCATTGCCTATAGGATAGTATATAAACTCCTGTGCTTGGAATTTAAAGACTTTCCTCATTTGACATGTTTATCTTTCTAGGCTGATTACACATTACTCCCCTGGTGCACTCTATGCTCCAGCCAAACTAGCCTACTTGCTGTTCTCTGTACATGACCATCTAGCTCCTGCCTCTGTACCTTAGGACGTGCTCTCTCCCATTCTTGCATTGTTGTGCCTCCTCATTTTTGCCCTTAGGAACTCCTAACTTCCTTCAAGGCCCAGCTCAAGTGCCACCTTTTTCAGTGCTACCTTATCCTCTACACCGCTAAATCCCTATGTATTTATTTTGTTTTTATCTTGTATTTATCTGTGAACAAGTTATTTCCCCCTGGTATAATGTTAGCTCCTTGATGGCAGGAACTACCCCATTTTTGTCTTTGTATGCCCACTGCCTACTACTGTGCTTGACCACAGTGCTTTGGGGTATCTATGGTTCTTAGGAGAAAAAAAAATAATGAAAAAGGAAACTGCTAAATTAAACTTGAAGTCAGTACCTAATAAAAGCAGCAAGGATACAGCTGGGGATTGTCCAAGGTGCTTTTGGATTGGATCTTATGTCATGGTGGCAGGATAGCAGCTAACCTTCCTTCTGCTTATCATAGGATCATATATAATAAAGCTGGGAAAAGCCTTGCAGAGGTCGTTGCGTTTTCCACATTTAACAGGTGAGAAAACTGGGGGGTGGGGTTGGGTTTGAACAGTCACACTGCTAGTAAAGTGTTTGAGGCTAGATTCAAACCCAGGTCTTCCTGGGTCCAAATCCAATGCTTTCTCCTCTACACCATGCTTCCTAGAGTCCTTGTGCCTAATGCATTTTCACAAGCTTCCCACAGTTGAAGACAACACCTTTGCCCTGATATGAGGCTTGTCAGAGAACATATCCCCCCACAGTGATGATGGTCAGGATATTGTGGATGTTCAGTGGAATAAGAGCAACATAGGTTTCTGGTTGTCATGGGTATCATCTGCCTCATGATAATCTAACACTCCACTGCTACAGATAATTGAGAGTTGGCTCTCTATAGCAAAAGTGAAAATGTAACAGAGATGGGAGGCAACAAGAGTATGTTGATCAGGGTTCTCAAAACTAGGCATTAAACCTCAGGTTATAGTTCAGACAGAACTATTGATCAACTCGCTATCATTCAAAGTTCTACCCAACTTGATGAATATGTAGCTCAACAATTCTGATTCAAGGGACAGTATATATCATTTCAAATAGAGTTAAGGAGAAAATATTAGAAAATATGACTGTCACATTTTTTACTTTGTTGTGTTTGCTTGTTTTTAACCAATAAAGCCTGAGAGACAAAGCAAGCTTTCACTAGAAACTGAGGTCCAGATGGCAGAAAGAAAGACAGGTGTTTATCTCACCTAGTTTACAGGGAGAACAATCTAAGTAGGGTGAGAGAAATTAGGGAAGGTCAAGGGAGAAATTTACATGATCTTGGTTGGTGAAAATTGCATTTAAAGATAAGATTAATCCTATATTTTGGCAAAGAGGGACTTTGAACAAAAATATACCTAAATGAAGCTATAGATATTATGAAACTAACCCCTAAAATGTATTATGTAATAAGCAGCAGAAAGTCTTTTGAAAACTTTTCTTTCCAGGCTAATAGTAATCTTGTTGAACAGCTGAAAATAGTTGCCAAAGGCTAGGATTCTTTTAAAATTCACAATCCAATCTGGCCACACTAGTGTTGTCCTTATTTTAAAAAGCCATTGGATCAGTGTCCTGAAGCCTTCTAGGGTTGGGTCAGGGTGTCTCTGGAAAACAGAATCAGTTTTGGAGCTTGAAGGAATCTTACAGATCATTTAGTTCAACCCTGCTGTTGCCCCCATTTTACAACTGAAGCCAGGCGGTTGAAGAAAAGTTAAGTCAGTAGTATGCTAGAAGGTCTTCTGAAACACTGGGACAAATTCTGGCAACACGTAGTCCTGAAATCGGCTCTTACCTATCTATGGTCCCTACGGTAAGAGTGCTGGGTTTGGAGTTAGGAAGACCTGTGTCATTTAAACTCTAGTTGCCTCAAGTAGCCCCTCAGAACTTATCAATTAAATCAAAGAAAAGATTTAGAAATGTAAAGGAACTTTAGAATATATCTATTCTAACCTCATTTTACAGATGAGGGAATTGAGGTGCAGAGATGTTAAAATGACTTGCCCAGGGCCCTACAACTGACAGTCCTAGAATTCGAGCCCAGCTCCTCTGAGTCAGTCAGGCAGTCAATAAACATTTATTAAGCACTCTGTGCAAGCAGTCTAACTCCTGGTGCTAGGTTGTCTCAAGAGTTGCAATATAGTGGAGAGCATTCCCTGTGTTGACTGAATCACAGAGCTTTTGTTTTGGGGTACCTATTGTTCTTAGGAGGAAAAAATAATGAAAAAAGAAACTGCTAAATTAAACTTAAAGAACCCATCACAAAATGTGATAATTCAGGGCCCTAGGGAATGTTAAATCTGTGATAACACCATCTCTTGTGGAGTCTAGTGAAAATATGGTTAGAGGAGGCATCCTAGTTAAGTATTTAAACTAGATGCATATGTTAAGATTTTCATGAGTGGGTTGAGGAGCGTATACTTGAAGGCAGATGTTTTTTTGTGGTATCCCATATGACAGAGTCATGGTATGATTTTACTATTGGGTTGTTCCCTATTCTCTTCCCCCTCCCTTTCAGTCACACTGTATTAAAATTTTGGTGTTTAAAGTACTGATCTAGCTCTGTAACAGAACATACTTACTAAATATATAGTAAACATTGATGTTCCTATTGGTGGGGGATGATGTTATATTAAGCCTGTTTGTTTGACAATTTTTTCTGTAAACTTATATGACAGTCTTAGAATCACAGGACTTTAAGCTGGGAGAGCCCTTAGAGGTCACCTAGGCTCATCCCATTTTCCACATAAGAAAACTGAGGCCCAGAGACAAAATGACTCGCCCACATTCATGGGATAGTAGGTAGGAAGTCAGGATTCAAACCCAAGACCTTTGATTTCCCCCTTCCAGCTCTAAATTTTGTGAACTACTGAACTAAATAGCAAATACTGCCTCTCATGTGAAAATTCTGCCTCAGCCATCTGAAGGATATTTAAAAATTATTTAATTGGGTCTACAAAACACTTTGTATTAGAATCAAGGCAGAACTTCATAGTAACCAAGAACGGACCTCTTCAAATGAAAGTCCAAATTCAGATTTCCAAGAGTGTGAAGTACGAATACAACACACCTAAAACGAAGCCTTGTTATAATCATAGAATCACAGAATTTAGAGCTGAAGAGATCTTGGCAATCATTTTGTCTAACCCTATCATCTCTTACATGAAATAAGCAGTAGAGGTTGGATTTGAATCCATGTGCTTTAACTTCAAAGCCAGTTGTTTTTCCCCAAACTTTCCTTAAACTTTCAGTACTCAGGATCCAAAGTTTTTTTTTAATAAATAAAAAAAACCTAAAATTCAGAGGAAAGTAATCATTGTATTTAATTGACTTATTTGTTCTAATAGTAAATTCATAGTTTCATTTTTGGTATACTTTGATAAAATTTTCAAAATGTTTAAAAGAGTGCAGGGTGCAGTTTTTTGAAACCTATTATAGTATCACAAACTAGGAAACTTATCTAATCTTGATTTGTGTATTAATTTGTTGGGTGGCTATCAGTCTGTCAGACCTATCATCATGCTGACATAATAATCCTATATGATATGCTTAATCTTAAGGGTTGGTGAAATGCCTGAAAATAAAACATGCCCTCAACAAGAACACTGCTATTATATTTATTGTAGAATGGGATCCAGCATCTAAATGAGTAAATTAAAAAAAAAATCCACTTCTTGATTCTCTTTTCCTAATCACAGAAATTATCATCAGAATCTGTCCAACAGAACGTATGTCACCCCAAGAAAGAACCCAAAATGATATAATCTTTTAAAAAAAGACATGAAGATAGTGAACTTAAGAACTGGAAGGAAAGGGACTTTAGAGATCATCTGGTCTAATGCAACTACATCGTTTTACAGATGAGGAAACTGAGGCCCAGGAAGAGAAAGTAACTTTCCCACGTTCACACTGGCAGTAAACAGAAGAGACAGGGCTTAAAATAGAAGCGATCTGATTCCAGATCCCCTGCCTTTTCTACTACACTTCCTGATAGAATCAGTGGAAGGTCTGTTGGTTTGCTCTAACCAAACTATTCCCCACCCCAACTCCGCTTCTTTGGGGCGGGGGAAAGAGTGAAAAACTAGGGCATGTGGATTATGTAATTTGTAAAGCAACACACAGTGAGTCAGTGCGCCCAGACACTCCATCAGCACTATCCTGGAAGCATTTGGGCCCTGTTTATTTTATGAGCGGCAGGGAAGCTTCCTGGTTTTATTGTCTCCTCTATCAAACACGGACACGGGGAAAGGTTCCAAAGTGTGCGGCAGAAAGTTGGCTGGCAGCAGGGGGCCAGGGCAAAAGCAGGGGCAGCCAATGGCGTCTCGAACGGCTTCTGTAAAGAGGAAGAGAAAACGCGCAGAAAACTTGTTTAAAAGAGTAAGATATGCAGCACCCCATGCGGCAAATGCATCTTTTAAACAAACTAAAAAGACTCAACTAGGTTTTAAGTTTTTGCTGGGGACAGTTTCTACGGACCCCATTAATTAACAAAAAGAATGCTCTCATTTCAAATGGAAAACTCCAGCACTAGTGAGTCGCCATCCCCAGAAGTCGCGGACGCAGCCGGCTCAGAAACACACATCCCTCCCCTCTTCCTTCCCGTTCCCCTTCCCCCTGTTCTGCTAACAGGTGGGACCAGCGACAAGCCACCAGACGTCTGTCTCCTCCCGATGAATGCTGGGAGGGGGAAGTCCTTTCCGGTTGCCCTCGGGCTTAGGCCACCGCCTCCCGCGAACTTCAACTCCCGTCAAACCCCGGGAAAACCGCATCAGGGTCGCGCGACATCTGCCGGGATTCGTAGTCCTTCGGCTTCCGGCTTTCTATAGACCAGAACGGATAAGGAAATCGGCTACGAACTACCAGGGTGAAGGTACGGGTGGCAGCGAGGGGTCAATCCGCACCGGGCGTGGGGTTGGTGGCGAGGGAGTCGGAGGTGGTTGGGGTGGGGGGGGGGAGGGAGGGAGGAGA
>CM053624.1:249079870-249109660 GCA_028646595.1 Phalanger gymnotis | reverse complement strand
TACTTCTCTAACTTTCTTTTCCAAATCCTTTTTGAGTTCTTCCATGGCCTGAGACCGGTTCATGTTTTTCTTGGAGACTTTTGTTGTAGGCTCTTTGACTTTGTTGACTTCTTCTGGCTATATGTTTTGGTCTTCTTTGTCACCAAAGAAAGATTCCAAAGTCTGAGACTGAATCTGGGTGTGTTTTCGCTGCCTGTCCATGTTCCCAGACAACTCACTTGACCCTTGAGTTTTTCAGCGGGGTATGACTGCTTGTAGACTAAAGAGTTCTATGTTCCAAGCCTGGGGGATGTGCCAGTTCTGTCACACCAGCACTCCTCCTTCCCCAAGAACCCCCAACCTGGACTGGACTTAGATCATCAGCAGGCTCTTCACTCCTGCTCTAATCCCCCACTTAATTCCTCCCACCAGATGGGCCTGGGGCCAGAAGCAACTGCAGCTGTAGATCTGTAGCTGCCCCCAGGGTGGCGGCAAACCGAGAACTCCTTCCACTCTCGCTGCTTTTCCCACTAACCTTCTCTGTTGTCTTTGGTGTTTGTGGGTTGAGAAGTCTGGTAACTGCTGCAGCTCACGGATTTAGGGCACTAGGGCACGCTCCGCCCGGCTCCTGGTCTGGTTGGTCTGTGTCGCCCACGCTGGGCTCTGCTCTGCTCCGCACCACTCCACTCTGCTTCCAGCTCCTTGCGGGATAGACCTTACCCAGAGACCTTCCAGGCTGTCCTGGGCTAGAGCCCTGCTTCCCTCTGCTAATTTGTGGGTTCTGCAGTTCTAGAATTGGTTCAGAGCCATTTTTTATAGGTTTTTGGAGGGACTCAGCGGGGAGCTCACGCTAGTTCCTGCTTTCCAGCCTCCATCTTCCATAGCCTCTAGGAGTTTTTCTTTTTTGAATACTTGTTAAATTTGTGTTGTTGAACATGGCAATCGAACTGCCAGTTCTGAATTGAAAATTGGATTTTTTCCTGCGAATTTCAAAGTCCTTGTTCCAGTTACATGATTTGAGCTTTAACTCTTGGTCAGGTGTTTCCTGCTAGCAGACATCCAGTTAAGAATCCTCTGTAACTGCTAGGATATTCTGGAACCTCCTGAGTGTCATAAATAAAGCTAAGTTAGATTGAAGACATAAGAAGGTGACTTAGAGGTAAACAGAGGAGGTGGTCATATTGCTTTGACTGCATGGCATTACAGAGATACTGGTAATAATGGAAAAGATCTCGAAGTTGAAGACAGAAAGTTTAGTCTCAAGACATGGCTTAACAGCTAATTGACCTTAGATAAGTTAAATAACCTCTGAACCACATGTTCCTCATCTATGAAATGGAGCTATTACTTGCTCTTTATTATATGCAAGCTTGTTGTGAGGATTAAATGAATATTTAAATGAAATATATGTGAAAATGCTTGGTAAATTGTAAAGCATGTAAAGGCCAGCAGTTAATAGAGAAATATTTCTTTAACTTACCTTTTAAGTTTTAAGAGGTTCATGTTCTTAATCTTTATATTGGACTTAAGTTTTAACTCTTAAGTTAAAATGGATGGGAAAACATTTGGTTTTCTTTACTCCTCTGGAATCATTGTTCTCATTAATTAATTAAACACATGTATATCCATATAGGAATGCACAGTGATTTGCCTTCTAACTTTAGTTCTGTTATTAAAGAGATAGAACTGATAGTGATTGGTATAGCATATGTAGACAATTATAAACCAGAAAGCATTCACATCAAGCAGCTATTACCGTATAGGACAAAATGATTTCATTTTCTCAAAAAGAATCTGGTAACTTCATAAGCCATGGAGATGGTTATAAAGTAGAGATAAGTCGTTGGCATCATTATGTATAAGCACAGCCATAGAACCTTGTGATTGTTACGTATTTCTGGGACCACAGGAAAGAACTGAGCAAAGTATTTTACGAATGAAGTTAATTTGGTAGGTGGCTCTCAGAAAGTGCCCTGGGTGTTTTGCCTCTTGGCTTAGCAAATACTTGAATGACTTGGATGCCAGGATTATACTGCTAGCTATCTCTCGGTTTTTGTGAAATAATGGATTGGAAAACCATTGAATTAAGAGAGCTTACAAAGGTATTTGACTTACCTGTCTCACGATTCTTTATAGACATCCTTTTTTAAACATTATATACTGACATCTAATTGAGTCCTAGGTTGATACCCAGGTTGTGTCACACTAGTGATAGATAAATGTAAATCTTAGGATTTTAGAGCTGAAAAAGGGACCTCGGAGTCCAGAGCAGGGATTTGAACTCGTCCTGACTCACTTATTATTGTCCTTAACTTCTCACAAGAATATAATATAAGAAGTATGTATTGAGTGCTTACTGTGTAGAATTATGCAAGGTCTTAAGGAAGCACAGTTTAAGAAATTTTTAAAAAGGTAAATTTGTATAGATTTTCATTAATTTTTTCCCCCTAGTATTTTTTATGCTAGAAAGGAAGTATTCTGTTGTATTTTAAAATTTTTTTGTAGTTTTAAGTTTCTTGGGAGTTTGTATTGTCAAGGTAAGTTTTCACAGAATCTCAGATAGGAAGGAGCCTCAGAGGCCATTTAATCAAATAAGACTTTCCCATTCTCTCTCCTCCTCCCTCCACACAATACCAGAAAGTTGTCATTTAGCCTTTGCTTAAAGACCGTTCAGCAGGGCAAAATTAATACTAAATTTATTTCTTTTGTAATTCAAGTTTTAAATCCTGTTCTGTGGATGAGTTGACTTACCAAGTTTTCTCTGATGCTCTTCCATCCTGTTAATAAAAGAATGGGGTGGGGGGGGGCAAAAGAAGAAACACGGTATCTTTTTTTGGTCTTTAAATGGTTAGGATGCTAGAGTTACAACAGAATTTAACACAGCAGAAATTATGGACAAAGTGTTAGAAGATAAAGGATGCATTGCCTACATATCACTCAAAGCTGGAAATTATTTTGACCATAGTAGTGTTGAAACAGTCTTAATAGTATCATATTATAGTCCACTAAGAGTTGATAGTGGTGCAGACCTAAATCTTCAGACACTTAACCATGTGATTGGTTTAACATGAATATTCAGAAATGGGTAAGTCCTGATGCATGTCAGTATTCCAAGGTTTTGAAATGCCATTCAGCTTTCTGTTGCCGTTTCTAAAATTCACATTCTATTTGACCCAGATAAAGGATTTTGGGTATAAAAGCACAAAGATATATTTGGGCAAATGAATGGTGGTGTGTGTGTGTGTGTAAATGGTTTTCAAAATTAAGTCGGTTAGAAACTAGGAAGTTTATTTTTCTTTGTTTTTAGTTTGAAGCACTTTACTTAACCCCATGTACTCTGCCATTCAGTGGCACTGGCCTCCTGCTCAGTATTATCTCTAGGATCAAATATGTAATCCTCTGTTTAGTGTTTAAAGTCCTTCATAACCTGCCCCCTTCCTCCTTTTATAGTCGTACAATTTATTCCCTTCCCTGTACTCCATGGAGAGAGTGCTGGGCCTGGATTCAGGATGATGTTCCTGAGTTCTGGCCTTAAGCACTTATCAGCTGTGTGACCCTGGGCAAGTCACTTAACCCTGTTTGCTTCAGTTTCCCCATCTGTACAGTGAGCTGTAGAGTAAATGGCAAACAACTTCATTAACTTTGCAAAGAAAACCCCATGGGGGTCAGAAAGAGTCCTATACAATTGAAAAACAACTGAACGACAACATGTACTCTACTGTCCAGTGACATTAGATAATGAGCTCCTTTAAAGTGGGAGCTATCTTTACCCTTTCTTTTTTATCACTGACTTTTAGAACCATGCCTGGAATATATAATGAGCACAGTAATAGCTTGTTGGCTGTTTCTTGATGCGTAAGTTGAATTGGCATGTCCAAGTTAAAATCCCTGCCCAAGTAGTATTCAAAACTTACAATTTCCACCTCTGAATTCATACTTTCCACTTAATATTAAGTTTTAATCTCATTGCAAATAACATAAGAAACATCTTTGTAACAAGATATTTATCAGCCAGTGGTTCATTTAAAAAAGTTATTCAATCGCATCCAACTCTTTGTGACCTCATTTGCAGTTTTCTTGGCAGATACTGATATAGTTTGCCCATGTCTCCTCCAGCTCATTTTACAGAAAAGGAAACTAAGGTAAACAGGTTTAAGTGGCTTGCCCAGGTTCACACATCTACTAAGTATGGTGGATAGAGTGCTGGAAAATCTGGGTTTGGATGCTTCTGAACTTCAGTTTTCTTATCTGTTGAAATATGGTTAATACTTGGAATACCTAATTCATAGGGTTGTTGTGAGGATCAAATGTGAAAAAAAATTTACAAATTTGTTTAGTTGGGTTCTGCCCCCTCATTGCTTTTTTTTCCTTGAGAAAGTATATCATGGGGATAAAGAAGTATGCTTCAGAAAAAGGAACAAGAAGACTGGGATTCAAGTTTCTGATATATATATTTGCCTGAGTGCTCCTGAGGAAATCTTTTAATTTCTCAGTGCCCCAGGAAACTCTAAATTGTTTTATCCACTTCTACCCCATGCTGCTCTTTTGCTTCCTGTCCTTCCTTTGGTACAAAGTACCTTCCATTTAGTCTTCCTTAATCCTTCCTTCACTGGAAGATACTCATTGCATTGCACTGTAATTCCCTTTGAGGAGTTTACATGTGTTAATGGAGGATACAGTAATGACTCAATTAATTGTTGGATTTATTTCACGTTGTGATTTATTTATTATGGCCTCATTTGTCACCATTGCTTTTTTTTTCTTTTTTTTTTCAAAATATCTTACCTATTAAAGTTAACAGAAACATGTTTAGTCCTTAGGTTTATAAGAGTAAATAAATGGTTACATTTTAGCCACATAGAAAGAGTAGTGCTCCCTACCCCCACCCACCCCAGTATCCTTATTCACAATATAAATAAGAAATTTAGGTGGCATCCATATTGATTATCAAAAGGCTTTGAAGGATATGGTCTTTATGCAGATAGTCCTAGCACACACGTTCCCCCATCTCTACCTCTGTTGAACACCCTATTATAGCAGTTTGTATTTAATTCTAATACAAATATCTGAGATACCTGAGAGTGAAGCAGTAATTGTTATTAAGTTGCTTCTGAGTAGTACCTCATATCCCGATATTGGGTTGGTGCTCTATCCTTAATGACCCTTTTGGCAGTCAAATGAAGTCCATGAACCTCCTTTCAGAATGTTTTAAAGTAAAATGCATAGGATTATAATGGAAACCAATTATGTTGAAATACTACACTTTTTAAAAATACATTCATGGATCCCAGGATAAGAATCCTGAGTCTTTTGCCTTTCTTTAAACTTATTTGTCTTTCATGGTGGCATACTGTATTATGAGGTGACGCTATTCACAGTCGCCATCATTCTTTGTAAGAGTTTATAAACAAGGTTGCCACCTATGTTGGCTTCTGCATCTCTCTGGCAAAGTAAATCAGATGTTTTCTGGCTGAGGTATTTTTTAGACTATTTCGATCTTTTGGCAGTAAGTTTATATTAGCTAAATTTCAGTATGAAATTATCATAATTGGTGTCAATTCCATTCATTTTCCAAATTTTTTGGCAAAAGTAACTTGTTTATATAGGCTAGAGTTCCTTTAATTTCAGTTTTCTTTTAGCTTCGTATTGATTTTGATGTTTTCTCTAGAAAATCAGTAGTCAAGTGTATACAAACAGCTAATTTGAAAGTAATTTCTGTATTAGTCAGTTAACATTTATTAAGTTCTTACTTTATGTTCCAGGCATTGAGGATGCAAATACAAAAATGAAGTAGTCTTTACCTTCAAAGAACAAAGTTCTTTTGAGGGAGACTGCACGTATGAGTCTAAACTGTCTATATATGTGTATGTATGATTGTATCAGGAAGAAAATTAGTTACTTCCTGACCTTTAGAAAGAGAATCTATTTAATTTGTGATGTTATTTTGTGCTTAGTCTGCATGTCAGGCCAGGCCTTCTAATTCTTTTTCTTTTTTTGGACGGGGAAGGCAGGGCAACTGGGGTTAAGTGACTTGCCCAAGGTCACACAGGTAGGAAGTGTGTCAAGTGTCTGAGTTCAGATTTGAACTCAGGTTCTCCTGACTCCAGGGCCAGTGCTCTACTCACTGTGCCACCTTGCTGCCCCAGGCTTTCTAATTCTTGAAGGAAGTATTCATTTCGGTCATGTCACCATTCTTTATTCCTGAACCATATTTTCTCCGTTTTTTGCTATTCTCGCTTAAAGCCTCCCTTTGTATTGAAGTCATAGCCCATCATATGTTGGATTTAATGTACAAGATCTTACAGAGCATTTTTTTTTTGCTTTACAACAGATGCTGGTGTATAAGCTGCAAATAATTAAAATTTTGTATTTTCACTTTATTTCATTTTTATTTCCAGATACTTTCCTGTGAAAGAACGGGGTAGGATAGTTTAGGTGAACCAATACAGTAATCAAATTCAGTAGCATATGCATTGTTCTGAATTCATAGTTCCCCCCTGTCTGTAAAGAAGAGAGGTTCATTCTCAAATCTAATTTGGGGTAAACTTGACTGTTACAATTATGTTCAGTTTTTTCTTTCCTTTTGTATTGTTAGCAAGTACATTGGTTCTGCTTATTTTGTCGGTTCAATAAGTCTTCCCAGGCCTCACTGTATTCTTCATATTAATTATTTCTTATGGTACAGTAATAATCCATTACAACATGTACCACAGTTTCTTCAGTCACTTCCCAAATGATGGACAGCTGATTTGTTTCCACTTTTTTGTTACTTCAAAAAGAGATACTCTAAATATTTTGGTGTAGACAAGGACTATCTTTGACCTCTTTGGGTAATACGCCAAGTAGTGGGATATCAAAGGATATGCATATTATGGTTATTTCTTAGCATAATTCCAAATTGCATTCCAGAATTTGTGGGACTAATTCCGTAGTTTCATCAACAATACATTTATGTGTCTGACTTCCTGTAACCTCTCCAACATTGACTACAAGTTTATTTGTTTGAGGTGAAGCCTCAGAGTTTTGATTTGCATTTCTATTATTAGCGATCTGGAGCAATTTTATTGGTTAGTTATAATTCTTGTATGACAGGTTTGCTTGGGTTTTTTAATTTATTATTTATTGTTTTTTACAGTCTTTTCTTTTGAAATTGAATTCCAAATTCTTTCCCTCATTTCCCACCTCAGTGAGAAGGCAAGCAGCATGACATCAATTATACATGTGAAATCATGCAAAATATTTCCACATTAGCTATATTTTAAAAGGGGGAAGGGGAGAAAAATAAAGAGAGAAAATTTCATCAGTTTTCACAGTTCATCAGTTCTCTTTCTGGAGGTGCATAGCATTTTTTTCATGATGAGTCCTTTGGACAAAATTGTCTTGGATCGTTGTATTGATCAGAGTAGCCAAGTTTTTCATAGGTGATCATCATTACGATATTGCTGCTACTATACACAATGATCTCCCAGTTCTTCTCACATCACTTTCTTACTTTCTTTCAGTTCATATAGGTCTTACCATCCTTTTCTGAAACCACCTCCCTCATCATTTCCTATAGCACATTAAGACTTCTTCACATGCCACAATTTGTTCCAGCATTCCTCAATTGATGAGCATCCCTTTAATTTCCAATTCTTTGCCACCCCAAAAAGAGCTGCTATATTTTATTTTTTTTCTAATCAGTAGTGATTGAGAGCATTTTTTCTTCTGACCATAGTAGCTTTGATTTCTTCTGACAGCTGTCTTTTTATATCCTTTGACCATTTATCAATTGGGGAATGTCTTTTATAAATTTTACTCAGTCCTAAACTCAGTTTGCATTTGAGAAATTAGGCCTTTCCTAGAGAAATTTACTTTAAAACATTTTTATATTCATTGTCTGTGGTACCTTTTAGTAAAATGTAATTTCTCTGATTATCCCTTTTAATCGGGTTTGTTTTTGCTTTTGTTTTGTCTGAGATCATAATAGGTACCCCTGCCTCTTTTTTGTTTTAACTTTATCTGAAGCATATTAGATTCTGTTCCAGCCTTTTATTTTAACTCTAACTCTGTGTGTCTTTTTTTTGTTTCAAGTGTGTCTTTTGTAAACATATTGTTGAATTCTCGCTTCTAATTCATTCTGCTACCCGCTTCCATTTTATGAGTGAGTTCATCCCATTCTTATTCACAGCTCTGATTATTATTTCTCTCTCTCTCATTTTCTTCTATTCTCTTTTTATCCTGTCCCTTCTCAAAGACCTATTTTGCTTTTAACCACTGCCTCCCTTAATCCGTCCTCTGTTTTATAGTTCCCCCTCCCTTTCTTGTATCCCTTTTCCCTCCTATTTCCCTATTGGTTAAGTTACATTTTTATACGCAGTTGAGGGTATATATATATATTCTTACCTCTTTGAGCCAGTTTCTATGTGAGGTTCGCAAGTGTGAGGTTCAAGCATTGCCTGCCACTACTCTCCCTCCCCCCGCCCCTTGCATTTCCCCCTCCACTGTATAATCTGTTCCTTGCCTCTTTCTGTGAGAAAGTCTTCTCTGTTCTACCTCTGCCTACTCTCAATGCATCTCTCTTTCTCACCCCTTCATATTTTTTTGGAGATCATTCCAACATAATTGATTTTGACACCCATACCCTCTGTCTGTGTAGACTCTTTCTAACTGTCCTAATAATGATAAAGTTCTTAAGAATTATATGTATTATCTTCCAATATAGGAATAACTATTGATTTCCTTATGATTTTTCTTTCATATTTACCTTTTTATGCTTCTCATAAGTCTTGTGTTTGAATGTCATATATTCTATTCAGCTCTGGTCTTTTATAAGGAATGCTTGGAAGTCTTTTATTTCATTAAAATCTATTTCACCCCTGAAGGATCAAGCTCACTTTTGATGGGTAAGTTACTCTTGGTTGTAATCCTGACTCCTTTGCCTTCTGGAATATCATTCCAAGCCTTCTGCTCTTTAATGTGGAAGCTGCTAAATCTTCTTTGATACTGACTGTGGCTTCACAATATTTTAATTGTTTATTGCTGGATGCTTGAAGTATTTTCTTTTTGACCCGAGAGCTCTGGAATTCAGCTGTAATATTCCTGGGAGTTTTCATTTTGGGATATCTTGCAGAAGGTGACTGGCGAATTCTTCCGATTTCTATTTTATCCTCTGATCTGAGCTTTTGGGGCAGTTTTCCTTGATAATTTCTTGAAATGTGCATAGGTTCTTTCTTTGAGCATGGCTTTCAGTTAGTCCTATGATTCTTAAATTATCTCTCCTTGAAGATGTGGGGAAATCGGGACACTAATGCATTGTTGGTGGAGTTGTGAACTGATCCAGCCATTATGGAGAGCAATTTGAAACTATGCCCAAAGGACAATCAAACTGTGCATACCCTTTGATCCAGCAATACCACTACTAGGTCTGTATCCCAGAGAGATAATAAAAGGGACAAAGGATCTACATGTATAAAAATACTTATAGCAGCTCTTTTTGTGGTGACAAAGAATTGGAAATTGAGGGAATGCCCATCAATTGGGGAATGGTTGAACAAGTTGTGGTATGTGAATGTAATGGAATACTGTTTTGCCATAAGAAATGATGAACAAGATGATTTCAGAAAAACCTGGAAAGACTTCCATGACCTAATGCTGAGTCAAGTGAGCAGAACCAGGAGAACATTGTACACAGTAACAGCCACATTGTGAGAGGATCAGCTATGATTAATGTAACTCTTCTCAGCAACACAACGATCCAAGACAATTCCAAAAGACTCATGATTATTTTATTTTATGCTGTCCACATTCAGAGAAAGAACTATGGAGCCTGAATGTAGCTTGAAGCATTGTATTTTCAAGGTGGGCGGGGGGGTTGGTTTTTTTTCCTCCCTTTTGATCTGTTTCTTCTTTCACAACATGACTTAATATGGAAAAATGCTTACGTGATTGCACATGTTTATAACATCAGATTGCTTGCCGTCTTAGGGAAGGAGGTTGGGAAGGAGAAAAAATTGGATACTCAAAAATCTTATTAAAAATGAATGTTAAGCTCTCTACATGTAATTGGAAAAAAGAAAATACTGTTGGCAGAAAAAAAAGTATGATCTTTTCTTGATGTGTTTTCCAAGTCTACTGGTTTGTCCAATGAGATATTTCACATTTTTGTTTTGTATCTTGATCTCTCATGAACTCATTAGCTTCCACTTGCCTAATTCTAATTTTTAAGGAATTCTTTTCTTCATTGAACTTTTGTAACTCTTTTTCCATTTGACCAATCACACCTTTTAAGGACTTTTCTTTTAGTGAATTTTTGGACCTCCTTTTCCATTTGGCCTATTCTCCTTTTTAAGGAGTGGGCTTTTTTTTTTCAGTGAATTTTTGAATCTCTTTTATCATTAGGCCAATTCTGTTTTTTAAGGTGATATTTTCTTTGGATTTTTTGTGCCTCTTTTATCAAGCTGTTAACTCTCTTTTCATAATTTTCTTCTATTCTCATTTCTTTTCCCAATTTTTCTTCTGTTTGTGTCTGGTTTTTTTCTTGTTTGCTCATTGTTCTGTCCTATTTCTTGACTTTGAATTTTACGTATGTGAGCTCTGCTCATGTAGGGGGTGGGGGACCCTGTGTCAAAACTGGGCTTTTTTCTGCTGCTTTTTCAGAGCTAGTTCTGGTGGTCTGCAAGTTTTTGGTGCTTTGGTGGTACGATCCTGGGAAAGGTGTGGTTTACTGCTCTCCTAGTTTGTACTCTGTTCTTTACCCAGGAAGGACCCCTGGTCCCTGCAGCCACAAACTCTAGTGCTCCTCTTCCACACTGAAGCTGTGACCCAGAACTTTGTATGGACAATAAAGTTGCCAGTCAGTGCTAGCTATGCTCAGTGCCAGCAAAGGGTGTTCTATTCACTTTCTTACCATTTGTCTGATCGCTTTACTGGCCGAGAACTCCCAAAGCTACTTTTATGTCTGCTCTTTCTGTCACCATTTGTGGACACTAGACAAGCTTCTACCCTAGTGTCAAAAACTTCCTACTAATCCTCCTAAGTTTTCTTAGGTAGAAAAAATGTCTTACCTTTAGTCTGTTGTTGCATCTGTCACTCCAAAATTTGATTTGAGGCATTATTTTAAAGTCGTTTGGAGGAGAATGTCAAAAGAGTTCATGTGGGTTGCCTCTAATCCACAATCTTTGACTCTCCCCATCCAGAACCGTTTGTTCCTATCCTTTGACCATTTATCTGGTTGGTATCCAGTTGTCTTCATGGTATCCTTTTTGCAGATAATATCATGAACTTTGCAATACAAGGTGACCATCTAAGTGACTTGTGAAATGATGGGGTTTTTTTTTTGCATTGGCATGCATGAAAAAAGCAACTCCCCTAAGTCTTTTAAGAGCTTACCCAAGGAGAGCCTCTTACATCCTTCCATTTTCTGTTAATTCTTTGCCTCCTGGTTTTGTTTACATTGAGAACATCAAGATGGATACAGTTCTTTTCTCCAGTACTAAGTCTTGTTGGTCAGTGGACTGGTATATTACATTTAAAGTATCAGCCAGATAAGTTAACATTTATAAAAGGTCTCAAAGCTCTGCCTTCTTTTCTATCCCTCTGTCGCTGTCACTACAAAAAGCCAATTGAAGCCACATAAGATTGAGGACCATTTATATTTTTCCTTGTGAATGGGTTGTAATGGTCAAATAATTCATTACCTGGTGGTCAGCCTACTGGTGTTGAGCCTTTCTTTTCTTAGTCTGTCTGCTCCTTGGACAAGCAGAATTATCGTCACTTTGCTTGATGGGGCATCAGACTAGGACTTTGTAAATTGTATGCAACCATACATGCAACTGGTTAGCAACCAGTTGCTAAATTAGGAGTAGTACCTGAGTACTTGAAAACATTTTCTCTATTCTTTTTAACTGTCAGTCCTGAGAACAAATGACCAAAGAGTCACAGAGGTTTTCCAGCTGCTTTTAACTCTGGAAAAAAAACGGAGAGCTCACATAGGTTATCAAAACCACACTTAACTCTAAAAATAAAACAAGATAAAACCAAAGAGCTAATAGTGGTTATAAGCAGAAAGCTTTCTTTATTCCATTGGAGGGAGGACCTAGACCCATGCTAGGGCCCCCTCTAGTGGGAGACCCGCTTTAGTGTGGGCAAATCTCAATACATATACTAGTGGGGACACAGTGAGATGTAGCCCTGACAATGAGAGGTAAAAGCAAGAGTGAGACGAATTTGATTAATAGCAGGACTTCATGACCAGAACACAGGTACTCCGGGTGCTTATCCAAGCTCAGGGACCACCTGAGGCTGGTGTGAAATAATTCTGGGATTTTGCCATGGCTGAGATCATCCAGAGGGTGAGCCACAAAGAATTATTGTTATGCCAGGCTCGGGACACAGCTTGCTTGGCTGGGCCTAGAAAACAGGGTGTCCCAATAGTAAAAAGAGACGGTGGTTTTGGCATAGGGATCCCGACATTACATAGTGCGCCAGAAAGGACTTATACTAGAATGTTTTGTTAGTATTCTCTTAATGATTTTGTGTCATTTTGAAATTGACTTTAATTTTGAAAGAAAGGTATGTGGTACTTCTTGATCTTTTCTAAGTTTTTTTCCCTAAGCCATCAAAGCAGAGGAATAATACTCTTGGGGTGTGTGTGTGTGTGTGTGTGTGTGTGTGTGTGTGTGTGTGTGTGTGTGTGTGTAATCAGGTTTATACAAAAACAGACTTGAATCTGGCTTTTATGATGCCTTTGTAGCCCCATGTGCTCTGCCACTGACTAGCAGTTTGGTATTGAGCAAGTTGCTTCATTTCTCTAGCTCTTAATTTATTCATGTGTGAAATGAAGGATTTGAACTAGAAGATAACTAAATGCTCTTCTGATCTGTTGTTCTCTAATTTTTTTTTTATAACTGGTTCATTTACTGCAGTAAGCCTGAATTTGTGATTTGAGACTCGGTTATAGAAATTGTGGGTTATTTGTTAACTAAAGAATTGGGAATGAGGAAGAATCTAGCCTGTTGAGTACTAAGCACTTCTGCAAATGTTGAGAAAAGTATATAATTAATGTAGAGCAGCATCTTTTACAATTGACATGTTTTTCCCTTTTAAAGTTTAATCTAGCTAAATGTTATTACAGTATAGCATAGTTTATGTATCTTAACTAGACTGACTTTTGTAGAAGTTGAGCTTTGTGTGATGTTCCATGTGCTATCAGCTGCAACCTCTGTTAGACCATTTTGCTTACTCTTTTAAAAAGGGAAACTTCACTGAGAAGTAATGGTTGTTTCATAACAAAGTATATTACCTTCTCCTGTCAAGCTCTACTTGCTTTATAGTAAAACTTTAATTCATACTCTAGTAATTGATAATAACTAGAACTAACCTGGGCAACAGTTAATTTGTACAATCCATGAAGAAAGAGTTTGCAAAACAATTAATAGTATAAAAATTTAGGTTGTAACTATTTGAAGTGTTTTAAGCACATTGTTTGTGAAATCTGTATAATAGGTGATGGTCCCCTTCAAAGAACTGATAGCACTTAGTTTAGCATTGGGGGCATACTGGGAAATTAAACATTTTAATGACTACATATATGTTTAACAAGAACCTATTTTTATTAAACAGCGCCTGTGGAACCTTCTCAAGAAGAACAGTCAGTGTTATATGAAGGTAATTTTCTGTTATGCAATCTCTTTATCAGAAGTCATTTGTTTTGGGGTTGGAAGGATAGGTATTTTTTTTGTAAACATGCATTATATCTCAATTTCTTGTTTAGGTTCAAATTCAGCTGTTAGCATGGAAGTTTCAGAACCTGTTGGTAAGACACTTTCTGACCATATTAATACAGTAATATGAAACTTTCAATCTCAAGATTTAAGGTGCAAATGTAAGTGTTATATTATAATGGCTAACTTGAGCACTGGCTTAATTGAGTCTTTGCTGTTAAGTGCATATGTAGAATTTATATTATGCTTTTCAGTTATTTTTGGAGTGCTTCTAATTTGACATGAATGTTACTGTAGTGATCACAGACGTGACAGGATTAAGTAGAATGCTGTTAAATAAACTTAAAGTATTTATACTTGGTCAGTTTACTTTGCCAAAACTTCCATTTTACTCTCAGTATCTCATTAATGTTTTGTATTATTCCAAAGCTGATTAATGGAAGTTTAGACCAGATTTAAATGATAGATTTTTAGATGTCCAATGAATTTCTTCTTGAATTCCGACTTTTTAATTCTTCCCATTAAGTTACTATCATTTTCAATGCATTTTGACATATTGGAATATCTGATGTCTACATTAAGGGGTTTTAAATTCATGTTCACCTTTGCTATTTTTCCCTTTATGAAAGTGCTAAAATGGAAATCTCTTAATTTCTGAGAACTTATGATAGCCAACAGTTTTAAACCTGTTATCAGCTTCAGAAATAAGTGGAGATATTCCTGATTTTCTGTATGTAGCAGGATGTTAGGAAATGAAATTTTTTTTTCCAGTGAATGTCGTTATAAAAAATCTGTTCTTTGCAAAATTGAGTTCAAAAATAAAATTAAGGCATTTGTCTTTCTTCCAGTAGAAAATGGAGAGACAGAAATGTCCCCGGAAGAATCATGGGAGCATAAAGAAGAACCTAGCGAAGCAGAGCCAGGGGGTGGCTCTTTGGGAGACGGAGGGCCTCCAGAGGAAAGTGTCCCGGAAATGATGATGGAGGAGGAAGAAGAATTACCAAAACCTAAATCTGTGGTAGCACCACCAGGTGCACCTAAAAAAGAACATGTAAATGTAGTATTCATTGGGCATGTAGGTAAGTTGTAAATGGGTGAAGGCTGGAGGGTTGTTATATTATAGTTGCATGAAAGTATTCTTTAGTTCACTGTGGCATTTCAGTCATTGATAGCTTGCATGTCCTAACTTATGTGCATGGTAGTAGCCAAAACCTTTTTTCCCTTTGGTTTTGGCTAACTTTCTATGAAATGAAATTTACCAAAGTGTTTTCTGATTCTTTGGGTCTGCTTACCTAGCCAGAGACATATTTACTCAAATGTTCTCCATTGCTGCTATTTGTTATCTGGATGGGGAACTGGGGATGGGAATGAGTGTAAAGAAGAGGAGGCTATTTCTCAGTGATAACCCATCACTTGTTTTCATGCTACTTTTACAGATCTCATTGGTGAGAAATTACAATGCTGCACTTGGGCTCTGTTAAACTGGAGCTAAGGAAGCAATTTACCCAAACAGTTTTCCTTTCCCCTGCATAATATCTCCCAGGGCAAAAAGATTATTGGACCATAAATATATACCATGACCAAAGCATCAATTTCTATGCAACAAATAAAATTTTTTGGTAGTCTGTTTTTGAACTTTTGGTTTGGCTACCTTCTTGTATAATTTGAAGAGTGGATACTCAAGACATGGGAATAAAGTGCCCAGGGTCACATGCAGCAAGAATTAGAAAAGGAGAGAGTATTAAAATATCTCAGTGTTCTTACCATTCTTGGTAGAGGTTATTTGGAATGAAAGTGTAAAGCTGACATACTGGTGATTAAACGTGGGTCATCCTCATAATGCCCAATGTATAGTTTCTATGTTTCTAAGTATAACAGTGGTTCTTTATGATAGCTTATGTATCCACTTTTACTTAACTTTTTAATAGTTTACATTTCTTTGCTTTGTCTAGATGCTGGTAAATCAACTATTGGAGGACAAATAATGTAAGTTGAAAGTGTATTTTTAACAAATCTCTTTAATGTTATCAAGAAACAGCAACTTTAAAACAACATTCCTGTCAGGGAAGGTTCTTATCCAGCCTCAATCATTTCCAAACCAATATTTACCACGGTTGAATCCTTAGTCTTCTACAAACTTTTCAGTTTCTTAATTCAGATACTTTGCTGAATTTATTTGCTGAAAAGTCCCATAGTGTTGTTGAGGATACCTGAAAAACAACTTTTAGAATTCCAAATTGTTATTTTAGTCAACTCAAATATGGTTCACTTGGGTATTTTAACAACTAGATCTAAAAGTGGCTAGGGAAATGCTTCCTTCTCTTTACCTATTATCAGAAACATAGCTGGATTGCCCTCCTCTCTTCTTAACACAGCACTAAACCTTTAAAATAATTAGATTTTTACTTGTTGACTGCTCTAAAAGCTTTAATGTATGCTCATGTGTGCGTGTTTGGGTACATTTTTCAGGTATTTGACTGGGATGGTTGATAAAAGAACACTTGAAAAATATGAACGAGAAGCTAAAGAAAAAAACAGAGAAACTTGGTATGGAAAATTTTATTATAGTAATCCAAAAACTCCTGGAAATGTGCTTAATTTTACCTAGGTGTTGGGCCATAGTGACTAATTTTGTGGTCTCCATTAGTATGTCATAATTATAATTTTTAAGCACTATTCTCTGTTGGAATAGTTCTCAAACTCAGTTATTTGGGGCTAAAAGTGTGTTTAGAGATTGGTGTGTCTATATTAATGAATTCTAGAATCTTTGAGAAGTATAAGCTTTGGGTTTTGTGCTAAAAAACTACACTACTTTTTGTTCAGGTTTTCCTCCATCCTTCCTAGTTGTGGAGAAAAAGGCAGTAGGGAAGTGGTGCAAAAAATGCAATTTATATCATTCTTTGAAACATTTATGGAGGGGGAGGCAACACTAGTGCAAACTCCACACAGTACATCAAGTACTGAAAGGAAAATAGAATTTTGTATTCCTTCAGTATGAATTAAAATGGTATGAGAATGAAGGATAATTTAAATTCCTGATTGGGTCACAAAAACTAAAATGGTCATGGCAGGTTAGATAGAGATTTACCGTTGTTTATCATTCAAACATACTTAAAAATGTTTGTAAAGCAGGAGTCTTGTGTGTCTTTGAGAATAGCCTTGCTTTTCTCCCAGAAACTATCAAGTGGTTTTTTGTCTTTATATTAAGTTCTATTATCTTAATTATACATACATATCCCCAGGCAGTCATATATTTTGTTCCATTATTTTTTTTTTAATAAGAAGGCTGTAATTTCTGCACACAAATGCTTTGAAGTTGTTACTCCCATGAGATTGATAACTGACATTTTTATTTTATTTTTCTTATATTCTTTATCTAATTACAATGACTTGGAAATGATGAGTTGTGAGATCATTTGGTTGGTTCTGTTGAGGGTCATAACAATAGCAGTTTTTAATACTTAATTGCTTTTTCTTACGAGGGGAATTGAGAATTGTCAGTATGTAGACAAATGAATGTTACTTTGAGTCTACTTATTTGTGGATGTTTCTTTCATTGAATTTTGGGTGAGTAAAGTTTTAATTCAAAGATTCATTCATGAGTGTTGAAACACTCAATAGTTGAGTATCATCTTCAGAATAATCATATTTTTTAGAGCTGCATAGAAACTTAATATAATCTAACTCCTTCAAAAGTTAAATATTGATTTGGTTGTTTAAAATCATGGAGCTAGTGATCAGGAAAAGCCAGGTTACTGGATGCCAGGTACTCTTTATCAATCTTGTTTTGACAAAGTGGATTACCATAAACAACCAAATTATAAGCCAAGCAAACTCCTGAAAAGAGTTAAGCAAAAATAGCAAAAGAAGATATCAGGACTGATAGTCATGCAGTTGACCATATGATTTTATAAATTTGCCATTTAAAAAATATTGCTATTTAATGTTTTCTTCATCTACATGGTTGTAGTCAATATATGTGTATATATTGTTTCTTTGGTTCTGTTTACTTACTCTGCATCATTTTATAAAAGTCTTAAACATATTTAATTGAATTGTTCATATTCATTGTTCTTCATTACCTCCCAGTGTTCTTTCTGCTATGTTGTACTGCTTGCTAATTATCTTCTGTGTTCTGTATTTGGCAAAATATCTGCAAAGTGAAAACATGCTGCCCTTGCCAAACATTTTACTCATTTGATTGAGGTTTTTTAATACAGTGGAAGAAAAAATTTTGTGCTGTGAACTTTAAGCTGTTAGAGACAATAACTAATTCTAGGAATCTCAGCTTTAAAAGACAGAAAATCCAAAGGGATAGAAATTCATTCTTTTTTGAAACAATGACCTAAGCCATTTGCTGTCAACACTGTACAACTCAACAGCGTATAAGCAAATAGATAAAATTAGACAACCAATAGAAAAAATTTCATAGTAAGGTCAGACATAGTGAGAGTTCTGTTGAAAATTCAGGTAACAATTTGGATTAGTCAAACAGAATTGTAGTCACTTGACTTTTGCTGTATCTTTAGAGAATCATTTTCCTAAAATTATTCAAACCCTTTGTGAACACTTCTCCAGGGATTCTCCTTTTCTACTTCGTTAAAGATCAGTTTGAGATACTTAAATTAATTGAATTTATCAATAATGTAATCAGTTTCAGGAAGAATCCTTGCTGCTTTGAACAAGCTCCATCCGCTGCAGCAGCTGTTTAGGCCTTTGGCAAGAATGATGTAAAAAGATTTCACACTGTTTTGGAATTGATAGTTAAAGAAGAACTGATTTTTTTCTCATTCAGATTAAACCAGGGACTTTAGACTTTAGGAGGCAGCTGGCTGATGCAAAAGATAGAGTGCTGGGCCTAGGGTCAGGAAAACCTGAGTTCAAATCTGGCCTCAGACACTTACTAGATGTGTGATATTGGGCAAGTCACTTAACCCTTTTTGCTTCAGTTCCTCCTCTGTAAAATGAACTGGAGAAGGAAATGACAGACCACTCCAGCGTTTTAGCCAAGAAAACCTCATGGACAGTATGATCCTCAGGGTCAAAAGAGGGAATGGGAGGGGTGGGGAGGGGATATGGGATTCATATGATTCCAAGTAGGGAATATCAATTCTTAGATTACTAAGTTACCCCCCAGCATATGCTTGCATGTAAGTTTTTTTTTTAAGGAATTATATGCAGAAAATCTTATGATATAGATGCAGTTTTAAAAATAATGTGTCTTTAAAATTGTACTTCTCATAGGTACTTGTCATGGGCCTTAGATACAAATCAGGAAGAACGAGACAAAGGTAAAACTGTAGAAGTGGGCCGTGCCTACTTTGAGACAGAAAAGAAGCACTTCACCATCCTAGACGCCCCCGGGCACAAGAGTTTTGTCCCAAACATGATTGGTGGTGCTTCTCAAGCTGATCTGGCTGTGCTGGTAAGAGATTGTATCAGTCGACTTTTGTTCTATTACTGCAGCTTAGTTTGAATTCCAGAGATTGGAGTTCATTTTGAATAAATTGGCAAGTGGTAGAGTTCATAGTCACCAACTTTATACTCAAAGTATTTCTTTCCCAGGAGTCTGATGATTATGATTTTGTGACTGGAGTTAACTTCTGGGATGTATGTTTGTGATAGATCTCCCTTTCCCCGCTCCCAGTTTAGTTTTATGTACTGCTAGATCAGAACCTTAAAGAAATTACTTATTTACACTTCAGTGTTTTGTACGTCTCCATATGTTCTGTGGGTCAGCTTCCATCTGGCATCTAGTACAGTGCTTTGCACATAGTAAATACTTAATATATGCCTGCTTTACAGTGTACTTAATGAAATTTTCAAAAATCAATAGTACTGTCACTAATGTTAGGGAAACCACTAGTAGAGATTTTATGTGTGTATGTGTGCCTGTCTTTCTGTCTTCTCCCCTTTGTGGCCCCCACTCTGGCCCCCCAGTCAAGTGAAACATGAATAATACCTGGGGAGAAAGGTTGGGAAAATGTTTCATTATATGAATCATTTTGTTGAAGTGGTCAGTAGTTAAGCCTCATCAATATATATGTCATTTTATAAATGAATCAGTAAACACTACACTGGAAGAAATATTCTTTCATTGAAAAAAAAAAACCTCTAACCTTTATTTTTCTCACCTAGTTTTGAGCAGATTTGTATGCATGAATGTATGTGTGTGTGTGTATGTGTGCATGCAGGTGTGTTCACATCTTAACTCTTTTGTATTTAACATTTTGTTTGGATGTAGGAGACACACAAACACCACTCCCCAAAAGTACATTCTTTGAACAAAGTTATGTACAGGGTCTAATAAAAGCAATTTCCACAGAAGCTACTTTCTCTCTGCGTCTGTGGGCCAAATTATCCGAGGGCATAAGGAATATCTCAATGCTGTTTGGTAACAACGACAAACATTAAACACCTACTGGGCTCAGTGCTGGGTGGACTCTCCTTTAAAGAGGTTACAGTCTAGTAGAGGGACAAGACACAAATGGAGTTAACTATAATATTCAGTATTAAGTGAATTCGTTAATTGCAGAAGTGCTTTTTGAGGTCCAAAGGGGAAAGTTGGTAATGTTGAGGCTTGGGGACAGGTGGGGCTCAATGTCAGGAAAGATTTCGTGAAAGAGATGTTACCTTCCTTAAAAAGATGAATAGGAAGTTGCTGAATTGGGGGCGGGGATGTTCTCGGCATGAAGAAACTGAGCAAAAGCACAAAGTGAATCAGGGAACCAAATTTTCTGTGTCTCTTTAATCTGTAAGAGAAAGCTCGAAAAACAGTAGAGCCACTTAGTGTGGGGCCTAGAATGTCTCGCAAAGAATGTAGCATTTCATTCAGTAGGCAGTAGGGAGCCATTGAAGACTTTTCAGTAAATGTGTAAAGGAACCATGTGAGTAAGATTCTGTCATAAATGTGATGGGTGGGTTGAAAAAGAAGAGGAAATGGAAGTGGCAAGAAATAAAGCTATTGCAGAAGTCTAGGCAGGTGTTAATGAAGGACCTACCTATACTAGGGTGGTGGTAGGTAATACTCATAGGGATAGTCTTTCTTCTGTCCTACTTTCTTAATGCCAGATTCTAGTATAGCTGAAGTATGTAACATTTTCAGATTGGAAATGTGTGCACTGAAGAAAAACTTATGGGGTTGTTTCCTTGGAATAGGTAATCTCTGCCCGGAAAGGAGAGTTTGAAACTGGATTTGAAAAAGGAGGACAGACAAGAGAACATGCCATGTTGGCAAAAACAGCAGGTGTAAAACACTTAATAGTGCTTATTAATAAGATGGATGACCCAACAGTAAATTGGAGCAATGAAAGGTGACTAAAGCTTATGTTCATTTTTCAGTTATTTTGCTGTTTGTTCACAATCATTTAATGGAGAGAACTGTGGTTTTCTCAAAGATGTTTTATTGAAGCTCTTAATAAAAAAAATCACTGACACTTGGCTGATAACTTCTGTTACCTCAGGCCCTTCCCCTGAAATACCTCCTTGGTAACAAATAAGTCAAGCAAAAAAAGTCAACATGTGAGCTGTGTCGGAAAACTTAGAGCTCATTTTGTACCTGTTGTCCACCATCCCTTTAGCTCTCAGGAAGCCTGCCTCACCTCTGTGTTCTTATAAAGCGCAATTGGTCATTGCCTTGATCAGCTCTGAAGTCTTTACAGTGTTTTGTACCTTTTTCTCCTGGTGGGGTTCGCTGAGTGTGTGCTTATACAAATCTTCCCAGTTTTTCTGAATGTTTTATATTTGCCATGTCTTACGTTTCAGCAATATTCCAATGCATTTAACACAGTGTTTTCTTCTATCTTTCAGTAGATGGAAACCCACTTTTCCTTTATTTCTTTTCCAAAAATTCTGATGAACATATTTTATATCTATGGGACTTTTCTTCCATCTTTGACTTCCTAGGGATCATAATGGCATTCCTGGGTCACAGCAATGTGTAGTTTAGTTCAGTTTATATAAAGTTTAGGGAATTTTTAAAAGTGTGATTACAGATTGTTTTCTGGAATAGTTGCTTGTGTTCACAGCTCTGACAGCAGTGCATTAATGTACTTGCCTCCCCCAGTCTCTCTGGCATGTATTTATTTTGTCTTGTCACTTTTGTCCTAATCTGATGGTACTTAGGTTGAATTTTGAGTACTGAGGTAGAATCTTAGTTGTTTTAATTTACACCTGTTATTTGCGATTTTGAGCATTTTTTTATATGGCTATTGATGGCTTGCATATACCAAGCTTTCAAAAACTTTAAAACTGTTCATAAGCCACTGGGGACTATTTGAGTCTTCTTTTTTAATTCTCCTTAATGATGAAATGTTATGTAAGTATCTTTTTCCACAATTGGCTAATTTTTAATAAATATTTGTAGATATGAAGAATGTAAAGAAAAGTTGGTGCCATTTTTGAAAAAAGTTGGCTTCAATCCCAAAAAGGATATACACTTCATGCCCTGCTCAGGATTGACTGGTGCAAACCTTAAAGAGCAATCAGATTTCTGTCCTTGGTATATGTAAGTATCTTTAAGATTGAGGAAAATAACGACTAATAGTGTTCTTGTTTAATGAGGTCCACTACTAGTATCATGAATTTTGAAAGAGGTTTGTCTGCCTTATCCTTTAAATACATGATGGTCTTGTGAAATATATTTACATAATAAGGAATACAACCTTGACACTTTAAGGGAAATGGTTATTATGTAGAATCGTAATTTTGGAATTGAGATCTGGGCTAGCCTTAATTTTACAGGTGTCTGTCAAATGATTGTGTCAAAATTTTTTCCTCACTAGTCTACATGACATAGAAATGAAAATAACGTAGATAAAGACCAGATGTTTCATGAAATGAATACTGAACTACAGTGGGAAAAAACAGTGTCTTTGAAATCAGAAGACATGTTTTTTTAACTAATTCATTAGTTATAGGCCCTTGGGGAAGTCACTTTACCTCTCAACCCTCAGTTTCTTCATTTATAAAATGGAGCTTGTACTACTTGTTTCACAAGATTATGATGAAACTTAAGTGAAATTATGTATGTGAAACACCTGGTACACTATGAAGTGTTATAAGTTCCTATCCTAGGAACCAGTTTGTGGAAAATAATAATAAATATTGTTAAGGGAAGAGGCTATTTGAAATTAATATAAAATATTGTTATAACAGTTATGCTTATCTTTTTGCATTAGTTACTCGAACCAAATCATTCCTCGATTTATAATTTTTCTGATTTGTCTTGCTGGGCAAAACTAGTGTTGTTAATTGCTGTGTTGTATTTTTTCAGTGGGTTACCATTTATTCCATATCTGGATAATTTGCCAAATTTCAACAGATCAGTTGATGGACCAATCAGGCTGCCAATTGTGGATAAATACAAGGTATCAAGAAAGGCTACAATTAGATGGGAGTGTCTTAGTTCAGAATAATTTCTGTTAACAAAATAATATAAAGAAATATAAATAATGGATTGTATTCTCTTTTTAACTTCTCTTGGGATTTAAGTCATTTTGATTGTTTAAATCCTGGTCTTGTCAGTAGTTTGTGGGTAGTAGCACAGAATCTTTCCCAAAGAATTGATTGTATTCATTCACATAATAACTTTTGAGAATATGCTATTTATTTTGAATTCGAGATCCTTTACTTAGGTCCTTGGGCTAATGTTTTCCCTTCTTCAGTCAGCCCTAGTTATTGTTCCATAATAATTAGTCTGAATAATTACTTTTTTTTTTTAAGTATTATGTACAAGGTAATCAATAAGGTTGAAAACTCAACCAACAAATTATGCCTGTATATCTAATTTTAAAAAATTATTTCTAAAGGATATGGGCACTGTGGTCCTGGGAAAGCTGGAATCGGGCTCTATTTGTAAAGGACAGCAGCTTGTGATGATGCCAAACAAGGTAAGAATGGATAGTTTTCTTCTAAGTAAATTGTAATGCTGTATTCCATTTAATTTTTTTCTTGAAAATGTCAGTAAATGTTTGGACCATTTACATATACACATGACCTAGTGCCTACAAATCAAAATCAAAGAAAATTCACCATTCATTTAAGTGAATGTTTTATGAGTCTTTGGGAAGGAAAAAAAGAAATGGGTGAAATTGGCAGGGTTGGAGGGTAATAGGACCATGGCCCAGTGTCATTCAGTTTAAAAGCAAATACAGTACGACTCTTCTATGAAAACTTTCATCAAGATCTTAATTTTGATAAATGTAGCATTTACTATATATAGTTAAGATATGGTACAGTGTCTGTAACTCTGCCCTATGAACTATGCTGTTGGTTGATTCTAATAGGTTCTTCTTCCTCTGATTTCAGAGATTTGCCAAGACCCTAAACATGCCAAACCCTAGAACTTTATTACTATATCATAGTTCAAATAATGTGCTTTCCAGTTAAGTGTTTTAGTTAGTGGCACCTAGCCTGTAAGCTTAAAAAAAATCTTATTCTTATATATATATTTTGCCAGCCCATAATATTGTGTTTCTACCTATAAATTTATTTCAGTTAATTATTTCTGCATTGTTGTTACTTTGAATGTATGGAATCGGGAAAAAAACACTCAATTTTTCATTGAACTGAGAGCATCGATACTTACTTTGGACTAGTAGTGGTAGACAATTAACTATTTTCTGATGGGCCAGTTTAACAGGTGGACTGTTGTTGAAGACAGTTGTGCCTGATAAGGATAATTACTCTTATTCCCACAGACAAACCCCAAAGCTGCTAGTCTCATTAGGGCCTTAGTGGAACAGAATGGCCTAACAAGTTGGAGACTAAACTCATAATTAAAGGTGTACTTTGTACCTCTAAAACCCAGTAAACATATCAGTTTCTTTCTTTCTAGGCTTTCAGTGACTGGCCTAAAATCTTTTCTAAGCTCAAAATTGGCTCTATACCCCAAAACTGGAAATGCCTTTCTTCTGTCTCTTTCAGCAAGAAATCATGTAATCTTACTGTTCAGAAATACAAGTTGTTAGTGTGTGTCAAAATTACAGAACTATCAGATACTAAATATGTATGAGTGAAGAAATAATTAGCTCTTGAATTAGAATACCTGATGAGCCAGGCAGTAACTCTGTTATATCATAAGTTCATTGTAGTCACAGAATACTTTTTTCTTGTTGGAGAAATCATGCCCTTTCTGAGGTGGATGTGTAGAAAGGGTTATTAGAGTTAGTTCATCACTCAGTGAGTATTAATATGTATCTTAGAATCATATGTCTGAAGAAAACCTTGAGAGTTAACTTGGTCTTTTCCCAGACTTCAGCCAGAGTCACACTTCAAATTACCCAGGCATATCAGAGAAAGGAGAGAATACCACCTCACTCAGGAACACACTCCAATGTTTAATAATCCTCTATCTGGAAATTCTTCCTTATATTTAATTTAAATCCTTCATGCTGCAGCTTAAGCCCATTTCCTCTTGTTCTATCCTCAGTGGAGATGGAGAACAGCTGGTCACCATCCTCAGTATAATAACCCTTCATATACTTGAAGAAGTTGTTTGACTCAAACCCACATATGACAAAGGAATCTCGAGATAAAGATTCACATCACCTTTAGATTAGCTCCATTGGTCTTAACCATTAAAGGACATTTGTGTGTGGGGGTGGTGCTGGATTAGTTGAGCATAAAATAGTAAGTAAAGATTTCTTGTTACACTTCTGTGTGGTGGGGTTGTTAGTGTCGACCCCTTTACTCCCTTAAGGTAGACAGTTTAGTTAAAAGTATAGTCCTATCTTTAAATTCATACAAAAGAAATAAACATCCTTGCCTATTTTCTGTGTAGAATCATGGTGGGTGGGAGTGGGGGGAAATTGCCTTTAGAATGGTTTTGGTATAGGAAATATTGATTCAGAATTTCACAAAGATCCCTTTCTAGTTATTCTTTAATATAAGGGTAACATTTTAGAAAGGATATTGCTTCAACACTACTGATTATTTTTTCATATGATCTGCTTTTAAATTTACGTCTGAATAGTTTTCAAAAAATTCAGACTCTTAGATTATTGGGAACTGATAGGCATTGGGAAATGTGCTATTAAGATTAAGGAGGTTGGACCTTAGAAGAATCAGATGACTAATTCCTACTTATATTCATGATATAAAGATCTAATAAATAAGTATAAATTAGGGGCTTTACAATAGAAGAGTTAATATTCAGGCCTTGATTTCTTCTTTGAACAGTATCAGAATAAGACAAATAAGCATTTATTAAGTTATTTTATGCCAGATACTTTGATTAACATGTAAAGATGTAAGGAATTGCTTTATATTTTGATTGGCAGTTGTATTGTTGGTATATTTATTTTATTTCCATCATTGGTTTTGAATGGAATAATCTTTTCAATACAACAGATATTTTTCATTGCTTAATCAGTAAGTAAAAAACTTAGCTATAAGACTTAAGCAAATATTCATATGTAATTTTATAAATTATAATGTAATGAACACATTTTTCAAATATCAAAAAAATCCAATCTTGGTTTCTTTAAGCACAACGTGGAAGTTCTTGGAATCCTTTCTGATGATGTAGAAACTGATTCTGTAGCCCCAGGTGAAAACCTCAAGATTCGACTGAAGGGAATTGAAGAAGAAGAAATTCTTCCAGGATTCATACTTTGTGATCCTAATAATCTTTGTCATTCTGGACGCACGTTTGATGCCCAGGTAAGTGCAAGTGCACATATCACCACACCTTAAATCTGATTATGGAGTACTTCGTTTCTCTAACTGTTGTTATATATTTTATTCGCATTTGCAGTATGGTGCTGATTATCAAAGTAAGTGTATGGAGGAGAAAATTTACTAAATTATAATGGCACCAAATTAATCAGATCCTTAAAATAATGATACTTTGCACATAAATACCTTTGTTCAATACAGTCTAAATGCATAATGTCTTAGTTTCTTTTATTCTGCATATAATCTGCAGTGGGGCACTAAAGCCATTTCTCAAAGAGCTCTAAGTTTTAAATAAACCTTGCTTTTGGCTTTTAGAAAGTGCTATTTAATCTGTCTTCTCATTTGATCCTCAAAACAAACCTGTGTTAAGAAGGAGAGAAGGTTGTCCTCGTTCTATAAATAAGGAAACTGAGGCTCAGAGAGCATAACTTACTTAGAGTCAAATAGTAATAAGTAAATGGCTAAGCCAGGTAGCATTACAAACTGTTGAACTCAACCCTTTAGCATTTAGCTCATTTTCCTTTGATCTGCTGTCAGGTAAGTAATTTTAATGCTACAAATGCTTGATATATTCAGTTTGTATCAGGAAAAATAAGCATGCCATCTTCTACCCTCTTTTAAAACTTTCCATGTTCTGCATATACCATAAGTAGCCTTTAAAATAACTATTCATTACAAGGAACAGTTTATGCTGGGTGACTAGAAAACCAAAGCCATTGTGCTATTAATGGTAGGTTAATTAGTGCCCGTTTTTATATGCAAGAATGCATAATACACAAGACTGAATCTTGCTATGTGTTGCCTTTAAGCACAGAGAGATAGTGATGAACTTTGTGTTGCTTTTCAGATAGTGATTATTGAGCACAAATCCATCATCTGCCCAGGTTATAATGCGGTGCTGCACATTCATACCTGTATCGAAGAAGTCGAGATAACAGTGAGTTTGTAGTAAAATAATATACAACTTTCATTGTCAGACAGTCACTATGAAAAGATGGTACCTAGTTGAAAAGCAGAGCTGTTCAAAACCTTGATGTTATAATTTCTCCATAGTGGCATTTTTGGGATGTTGTTTGGAGTATGTTTTTGATGTTGAAATTCTTGCAGGGATTGTTAAGTTTTTTAAAGTTAAGGCCCAAGACTTAGGAGTGGGGGAGAAATTAGTGGATACTAATCTGATTTATTTTTTCATTATTTGATATAAACTCTTTGTTTATCTGGTTTGATGTAAAGCTTCTGGACTTGTGTTTTGGATAGGCCTTAATCTGCTTGGTAGACAAAAAATCAGGAGAAAAAAGTAAGACACGACCACGTTTTGTCAAACAAGATCAAGTATGCATTGCCCGTTTAAGGACAGCAGGAACCATCTGCCTTGAGACCTTCAAAGATTTCCCTCAGATGGGTCGTTTTACCTTAAGAGATGAGGGTAAGAGGACTAAAAGATAACATGTTTATAACTCATTGATCTGTGCTTATGCTTTAATAAAATTCATCATTAGAATCATCAGTGTGGGTTCAGAGAGGACTTTGAATTCATAGACTAATCAAACTGGAAGGGACCTTTGAAATCATCTATTCAAATCCATCTTCTTTTATTGGTAAGAAAAAGGTAAAGTGATTTCTTGGAAGTCACAGCTAATGAGTGCCAGATGATTTGAGACTGGAACCCTGCCTCCTTCATAAAGTGTGCATCAGTGATATCTTAGCTATGGTGAGCTGCTTAGAATTGAAATCTTAAATATGATTCCATAGTACCAAATTTTAAAAACATTTTATATGCTAAATTAGATATATGCAAAATTTTTTTAAATTTTGCTTATATGTAACTTGATTTTAATTGAACAGTACCTGCACCTTGCCTTTTGTGACTAGAATATTTCTTTGTAACTAACCAAAGTTTTGAATAGCACATTATATGATAATTTAACTTTTCATCATTTAACCAAATGTATTTCACGTCGTTGATGGTCCTGAAATGGGTATTGAAACCATATTGAAATTCATGAGAAAGTTGACTGAGGAATTACGAAATTAATGCTACTTTTGAGAAAACTCACTTTATTGGAGTTAGAGATTTATATAGCATTGATGGGAAGGTTTTGCTTAAAACTTAAGACAGAATATACATTTATTTTAAAACACCATATCCTATATTTCTTAGCATTTAGTACATAGGGATATAGGTTGATTTCTCTTTACCTCTGTTACTTTGCAGTTCTTTGTAAAAAAAATTATCCTAGTGACATTCAGTCTATCAACAAACATTTATTAAGCACTTGTTGTATGCTGGATGATATGCCAGGTACTATGGAAAGGTAGATAGGGAACTGTCTCAGCCTCCAAGGAATTTACATTATGTTGTTAGGTAAGTGCATCGAGAATAAAGACAAGGCAGTCTAAGGAGGAAGGACAGTAGCATTGGGGATTATGGAGAAGTTTCATATGGAATGTGGAGCTTGAGCTGAGTTTTGAAGAAAGAGAAGGGAGAAGGAACAGAGGTAGGAGACACAGGCATGTGAAAAATAGGAAGATAGTACTGTATAATGATTAGATTGGAAAAGTATGTTGAGGCCAGGTTGTGAGGGGCTTCAAAAAGTTACCAGGAATATGCATGTATTTTATCCTGGAGGCAGTAGGAAGGGTCTGGAGTTAATTGAGTAAGAATGATCAGAACTACCCTTAAGGAAAATCATTTTGGCAGTTTGGGAGGATGGCATAAAGTGGAGGAAAAGACTTGAGAGGAAGGGAGAACAGTTGAATCGAATTAAGATTGTGTTAGATACTTTTAGGCCTTACTTGATTCAGTAGTATTTTCATCTAGCAGTTCGTACTGATTGTTGTACTCTATTTTGTTTTGGTTTTAGGTATTACACCAAATTCCCAGAAAAAAAGGGGGGGTTGTAATCCCCATTAATCTATATATGTTCCCTCTGTGTTATATACATCAGTAATAACTATTTCTTTGTCCTAAACAGTTACACTTATTTCACATTATAAAGTTCTAGTAATAGAGATTACACCTTCTATGTCTACTTTTTGTGTTTAACCACTTATATATGTTATCTAAAACTTTGTTGGCTTAAAATGTCAGTAAGCCTTTTGAATAGTTTTTCCACTATAGAATGTATTGAAAATGGGACCTCAGGAGGTCAAAATGATTTTGTAGTTTGTCTAGACTGTTAATGAAAAGGTGGTTTTTTATTTTTATTTTGTCATTGTTGTTGTCTTTTAGGGAAGACCATTGCAATTGGAAAAGTTCTGAAACTGGTTCCAGAGAAGGACTAAGCATTTTTCTTGATGACCCTGCACAATACTGTGAGGAAAATTGACTCTGCAAAAGCCTACTTCACACCGCCTTCTCTTATTTTCTGCCCATTGATAAACTTCTCCCCATATTTTGCAAAGACAAATTTCACAGCAAAAGTCCACA
>CM053624.1:249048496-249079370 GCA_028646595.1 Phalanger gymnotis | reverse complement strand
ACAGATTCGGCAATAGCTTTGTAAGTGATGTGGACATAATTGCCTACAATAATGAAAATCTAAAGGAATTTTTTATTTTTAATTTTCCCCTTAGGCATATTTAGACGTCTTTTTTCCAGGCAGATCATTCAGAGTGTGCGAGTGTGTGTGCACATGTTACAAAGACAACTACCATGTTAATAAAATATTCAATTTGAAATCCTTTTCGGTATTTGAATTGCTTTTGAATAACGTTTTTTATCTGGATGTAACACTGTTGCATTAGCTTTTTAACTTTCCAAGTAATTGAATACATTTTATTACTTGGACTTTTCTAAACTACCCCACCCACCCACTGTTTTAAATGAGGCATTTACAAGCAACGTTCAAGGTTGTTATTAAAGGAAAAAAAAATAGTTTTGTCCCTTTCGGTGGTTAGTGCATTCATAAAACTAAAATGTTTGTTCAAATATGACACTGCTTTATTAACTTCATGTCAGTTTTATTTTCTGCCAAAATTAATATTTAGGTTTGTTTGCTTGATTTCTTAAACATGTTTTGAAATGACAAACAGCATTCTGTGGTTTTATAGGTAAAACAATGAAATTCTTCCCCTGTGTAAAAATCTAGTATTAAAACAGTGGAATTCACAAAAAAGAAAACTTGCAAGATCTGGCATGAAGTGCCTCTATTAATATTTGTAGAAGCTGCATTAAATTTGAAAACTGCATCAGTAAAAAATGCCAGTTCTTACAAGTTACTCAGTTCACTCTCTATATTGGTAACTTTGAAGGCTGGATAATCCTTGCTGTTTAAAGCTAAATATGAATTGAGAAAATCAGCTACCAAATATTTAAGATAATAAAAATTTGCACATACTGATATTTGGAGTGAGATAAGTAGAATCAAGCACAGTTTAAATTTGTGATCTAAGCAATCTGAACATGAAAGCTGAGTTTTCTTGAATCTAAAACTGAAATTAATTTTTTGATTGAGCCACATGTCAGCATGGTAGTTATTTTTAGGTTAAAGGTTAACAATCTACCATAACTATGACTTAAAAAGAAATTTAAGGTGAATGAGAAATGGGAAAGAAAACTTTTAAAGTATTCCTAGAAGCCCCTAATTTAATTTTTAACATTGCCATTTATTGAAGAATTGACTTTTTTAGAATGTTACTTTCCCCTAATATACTATGTAATCGTGTATTTAAATAATGGAGAGTCCCCTCCCTGTAACATCCCTCAGAAATGAAAAAGCAACAGTCAATGACTGTATTTCCATTCAAAAATACTTAAAACTTAAAACAGTTTAACCATTTGTTTCTTTGTAACTGTGGAACCTCCCATTCTTTTAACTTATAAGGCTACATTGTATGGACAGAGCAAAATTATTGTCCTTCAGTTTCATATGGTTACACCTGTAGCTACCATAATGCATGAAATTTAAATAAATTTTATTATGTCTGCAAATCTCTGGGCTTTTATTTCTGGGAAATCTGAGAGCTGTAATTGAAATTAATAAGCTCTTTTGTGCTGACAAGTGAACAAGAGCAAAACACTAGCTTTTCTTGGATTTCAAAGAGTCTAAAAGTTAAAGAATCAGTGAAATTCTATCCAAAGATTATTTTCCATTTTTGATTGAATACGTTTTTTAACCAGATGTTTGCTCTCAAAATGTTTACATTTTCAATAACTGCTTGTTGCCAAGACTGTTAAAGAGAATGACATTAACCATGGAGGATATGCTTATGGTTAACTGCTGTATTTAAAATCAATTTTTAAAAAGTTTTTTTAGTAGAATTTTCACATTTGAGTGGCAGACATTAAATTAATTTACAGAAATTTAAACTTGGATAATTGACTGGAATGTGTTTTCATATGAAACCATTCCAACTTAAGAGGTGGTAAATTTTAAAGCCAGTCCCCTTTGAGTCTAGCTGATATGTTGCGCGGGGGACTTAAGATTTGGAAGTGATTTGGCAGCATGTGGAAATGTGGCAGATCGCTTTTTAGCCTTCTCTAAATGCTGAGCTGTCATTCTCAAGTCTTCTGCAATCTGCTTACATATTAATGGTCAAGTGGCAAAGCAGTAGGGCAGTTGCCTATGTGTTTAGGATATAACCTAAACATTTGTTTTTATATGTCTTGAATATAGAAGTATTAGATAAATGATTTTCCTTGAAAGTTCCTCAGAGATTGCATCTTTTTATGTTAAATAATATGCTTCATCAACTTTTCATGCTAGATCATTTTGCATAATTTTTTAATTGATGCACTGAATTTGGGTGAAGAATGCAAAGGAAAAGATTGCATTTGTTTAGTTTTTGGAATATAGTGCAATTACTAGTTATATAAGTTCATCGATGTAATGAGGTTTTCTAAATAATTGCCACCTTAAATATTTATTTATTTCAGTGGAGAAACAAAAAAAAATGGCCTACTTACTCTTTTAAATTGAAAAAGGACTTATCCAGCCATAAGAATGGAAATGTTATGTAAATTGCAACTTGAAAGAGTCGGACTGAGTATATTGCCATGAAATAAGACATTATCAAATGATAGATGGTATAGTGATCTAGAGCCCATGTATGTTTCCTTTATCTTGAACTGAAAGTCTTGATAATGTATATGATGATTAAATGCAAGAATACCATAAATGTTCCTTAGAGAGCCCAGGTTGTTCACTGTAACATGAAATTAATTCATATTTGTCTACTGGTAAATGCTATAATGCTATGAGACTGCTTGTATGGGACACTAAAGACCATATTAAGTGAGCTGTTATTGGCAATAGCCACTCAAGTGGAGTACTTCCAGATATTGGGTCCTACTTGAAACCAAATGAAGTTGGCTTCAAAAAAAGTATGGTAACCCTAACATCCTGAATGAACTTTTGAGGAATTAGTTCTTCCACTGGTGATCTACAGGAACGCTGGTTATTTGGCTGGCATCACTTCATACAAGATTTTTGATGACTACTCCACAAAAGAGCACTCCAGCAACTTTTCTCAGTGGCAAAGTCTTCCCATTGAACACGGCTATTTGGATGATGATTCTACTGCTTTTGGTAGGGTCATTAGGTGATCATAGTTTTAAATGCAATTGTCAGTCTCTTTAGTATCTGGCAACTTTTAAAACTGATTTTTTAATAGCTCTGGTTACAACACTATAGTTCTGATCACATTGGCTAATGTTATATTCAGCATGGGCAGACAATACCAGTGCAAACTGTCATTAATCCTCTCACAGACATATGTAAGGTAGATAGTGATCAATCAGGGGTGGTATTTGGTATTTTTTTTCCTACTCTAGAAATCTTGGCTTAGATTTTCCTCTGCTAATTTTTAAGTGAAACCTAGAAGTTAATATCTGATAAATAGTGATAATGATTCTCTTACAGAAGTCATGCCATAGTAGTAACATTAGTCTATTCAGTTCTAAGCAATTCAGGAAATGTGAGAATTGCATTTTGTACTTCTTATATAGTTCAGTCAATAGTAACTATTACCCAAAATTATTTTCCAACAGATTTTCAGAGTAGTTTCAATTATTAGCATTCAAGTTGGCCAAATATCAATAGATTTTTGGTTCTAAGATATTGCATTTCTTTTCAATATCATAGAACTCAGTGAGTCTTCCCTATGTGAATAAACTTCATGCACCTCTAATCCTATACTTCCTTGAAACATCAGTATGCTAAATGAGTTATTGGTGCACTTAGGAATTGAAAAAAAACCCAGGGAATTAGAGCCTTTCTTGTGATGTCCTATAAGGAAAATAATAGAGCCTTTTTTTTTTTCTATTAAGCTGAAGATGCCAGACTGAGAGACCTATCAAGAGTGCCACCCGTTTTTTTCTGGTCGTCCAGCATTGGCCATGTGTGCCTGCTGAAGCTTAACATTGAACCATCAGGTTTGGAGACAGCAGACATGGAATAAGAATATTTTCCCTCTACCCATATTTAGCTTTAATTTTCTAAACTATTGTGAGCTTAGTTACTGGTAGATGAAAAAATATTTTGTTTCAAATACTGCTGGCCATAGGTTCTCACTACCTCCTTTTCTACTACCTATGAAAGGGAATACATTTGTATTGGAGTTATAGCTTGTGAATTTCTTGGGTAATCAAATTCTTCCCTGCTTATCCATATGCACATTAAGTAGAAATTGTGAGAATTTAGTTGTTAGAGAATTATTTTTTCCTTACGTATGTTGTATTTGGTAAAAACAAGATTGGCTGTGGGTCACAGCCTTTATTTTTATGGACGAGTACTGCATACTTATACACATATAAGTGTATTATCAGATATTCATTGGTAATGAATTGCCAAATGTCTATTCCCTCTGTTTGTAGTAGACTTGAGTTTCTTCTGTTAGTTCCTATTAAAAAAAACATAGAGATCTTTGAAGATTTTCTATGACTTTGAATTTATTTTTAAGTGGGGAGGATGAAGGGAACTGGTTACAGTATTTTAAAAGCAAAGTCAAGGGGTAATCTGTCTTTAAGTGGGAATTTTGGGGATCCACAGTTAAAATTGTTTTTCCATATGATTTATAGCTACCTACTGTGCCTAACATGATGCCTGTGTGAGGATTACGCTTAGTCTGCTCTTGCGGCTATTCATATGACAAGTAAAAAATTGCCTTTGTAATAACAATAAAATATTGTCATCTTCCCTTTTGAAGGATTTGTCTCTTTGTTTATAATCACTTTTCATTGTACCATACCATGAGTGCAAATGTCCTTGCTTCTGTACGTTCTTAATTTGTTTATTTTTGTACTCCTTACTGGGCTTAGAAGCACCTACCAACTAGTTTTATTAGGATAGCTCTTCTAAGTTCTGTTATACTAAGAAATAACAAATATGCGTGTTTTGGCTATGCATACCACGTGCAAGGCTTTTGACTGGCTTATCTGACTAAAGCTTGCAAAGCATAAAACAGCACTCCAAGACGTTGGAAATACTTAACAATATTAATAATAAGTCATTACAGTGTGCAGTTTTTTCTATACCGTTCATTGGGAAATGTCAGTGACTTAATCAGTAGACCTCATATGTACCTCAATATGTACTTTTTCACCAGGTAATGCTCTAATCTATGAAACTTCAGGATTTTTACAATAGAGACCAAATAGTACTTTCTTTTTATTCTGTGCAAAAGCAAAAGAAAAACTATTACCCGAAGAAGTATATATAGTGGTTAAACCTATAAATGGCAGCAAGATATTTCTTAGACTTGCTTTTTTTCCTTTCTCATAGCTATCAGCTCTTTTATGTAATCTCTACAACTAGAACTTTAGGTAAAAGGTGTTAACTCCCAATTTTGCATGAGCAGAATCCAAATGTGTATTTATGGCACAGAAGAAACTCACTTGGGCTTTTAGGCTTTTTGATGCTTAGAATGTCAATGTAGATACATGGTGACCAAAGGGAAGAGTTGAATTTTATTGAGTTGTAATTATTACAAAAGGTAAATAACTGGATAATTTTCTAATAACCAAGATTAAGTTTCTGATCTAAGTTAAATTGGGCCCAGAGCAAGCCTAATGAATGGTTTTGTCTTCATTTGGAATGATCTACATTGTCCTTTGACATCAAACGACATATAGGTATTGCAGGGTGGGTAGACTACTGTGACTGTAAGACCTTTGTCCTGATTATTGTGTTTCTTTGCTAAGCACATGGTGTCTTTTTTTTTTTTTTTGAAGGATCATAGGTCTTTCCAGGGGCAAGGCATTGTATCCACCTTTGATGCTATTTCTCAAGATGAAGAAAGTGATTATCCCCATAATCTGGAGTACTTGAAGCATTTAAAAAGTATAGCATTTAGGTCCTAGGCAGGATGTTGCTTATTTTACTACATTAATCCCTTTGTTTTCAGTTATGGCATTATTTTAAGCCCATTACCATTGGATGATATGGTGATATGTGGACAATTTAAATAAAATCTGTTTGGACTACTGTACCATCCCTTTTTTAGTCTCCCTGTATTTTTATTTGCAGTCCAGATTGTTCCAACTGCTTCTTACAAAAGTGAAATTTTCTTCTGCCTCTGTTCAATGAAGCCTCCACACTAATCTTTCCCTGGACTTGTCACATTAAAAACTTTCGTTCTTCTAAGGCCTTGTCCAACAGAACTGCTTGGTATGATATCACATTCTTTTACATGTTTTCTTCTACACCTAAAAAAATTTAGCAGTCTACAAATGAAACCTCAACTGCTACATTTTTAGTATTGTGTCCTGTTTTGATGTTCATTAAGGTTAACAAATTCAGCAATGACAAAATTTTAAAATGCATCCCATACAAGTGCTTGAATAAGTCATTTGGTGTCTTGGGCCCTCGATTTCTTACCAGTAAAATTTGGTAAGGGAAAAGATAGACCAGATATTGCTGATCTTCATGCCAGAATTTTAAGGATTCCTTTCATAGATTCTAAATAGGAGGACAGAATAAAGAAGTTGGACTTGCCCAGATAAGCAGAGCCAGGGTTCAAACCCAGGTGCTTTGGATGCCAAAACAGTGTTCTTTCCATATACCATACAATAACTTTACAATGGAAACTTAGATTCTCTAAACTAAGATTCTCTTAGGGAATGATTTTGTAGTTCAGTCGTTTTTCGGTGGTTCAACTCTTGTTGACCCTATTTGGAGTTTTTTCTTGGCAAAGATACTGGAGTGGTTTGCCAATTGCTTCTCCAGTTCATTTTGTAGATGAGGAAACTGAGGTAAATAGGATTAAGTGGCTTGTCCAGGGTCATACAGCTAGTGAGTGTCTGAGGCCAGATTTGAACTGAGGAAGATGGGTCTTCCTGACACCAGTGTTTGTTTATGAGTTCTAGATAGGAAGTTTGTATTTAGAAGTTGGAAATGTTATATTTAATGTTTTTGTTCATTACAATACTTGAATTTAATCACTAATATTGGTGGCAGCATGCAAACAACTTTAAGGGTAGAAATGAAAGGAACAAATAAAACTGAGCAAAAACAATCCAAAACCTTTTGAATAACAAGTTTCACCTCTTCTTACCTGCTCTTTTATGGAGCTGTTAAGGAATAGACTATCTAGTAACCAATAAAAGATGACCCTTTTCTATACTTGTGCAGTGTGAGTCACTGGTAACTCATTTCAAGTCCTATCCATATGACTCTAGGCTTCCTCATGTTCTTGACCTGTCATGACAATCTATGCAGGATTTTTCACTGGTAGTAGTCCCTTTCCTTTCTTGTTCCTCTGTAGCAGAGTTGCTATACCTATTTTTTTCTCTCTGCTATTAAAAGAAGTGTTTCCCCTGTTTTCCAGGGTCAATACTACCCCCACTGCTGTTCTTAAATCATTTCTTCCCCATGTGCTCAGAGACCTTGTTATTTCAGTTATTTGGTTCGCTCTGACAAGCATTTATAAAGTACCCCAATGCTTGCTAACATCTTCATGTGCTCTGTTAACTATTCCTTCCTTTCTCTTTTAAATATAAGCTACTACCTTATCTATCTTTACTTTTACTACCAAACTTTTCAGTTGATTGGGGTACATACATTTCCTGTATTTCCTCACTTCCTGTTAACTCATTTCACTATATACTTAAAATTCTGCCTGTACCTTAATGGTGCAAAATCCAGTGAATTTTTTTTGTAATCCTAATTTCTTTGCTCTCTGCAGCATGTGACACTATTGAAAACACCCTTTGTGAAATCTGCTTTGGTCTCGACACTACACCAGTACTGAATTATTACCTTTAATTTGTCCCCTTTTCTAGTTCTTCCACTTATCCCTGAAATGGGATTATTACCCAAAGTTCAGTTCTTGGTCAACTTCACTTTCTACACTGCCCATCAGGGGATTTCTGCTTTCCCAAATCGGTCATTACCTCTAGGGTGACTAATTTAAAAATCCATACCTCCAGCCTAGGCAGCTCTTGATCTCTAATCCTTGTACCTACAGCTACCTACCTTGAAGACAATTCCCCTTGGAAACACTACAGCCTCCTTTCCCAGCTTCATAATACCTGGATGGTAACAAACAAACCCTCAGTCTGACAAAGCGTGACCATTTGCTAGTTAGCAGATCCAGAAGCAAAATGTGCATTAGAAAAACTGACAAAAGAGAAATTGGCCAGGTCCAAAGTGCCTGTTTTACCCAATAAAAACAAATACTGCTCCTGCTCTCAGAACTATTAGTAGAGAAATTGTAAGGTGTTAAAAGCCAGAGTGAATAAAGAGCGATCCTGGACTTAGGACCTCATCCCAATACAGTCAGCCACAAAACTGCTGTGAATTTCCCAGAAATAAAAGGGCTAATCACACTTAAGGACATCAGTCCCCACTCTGGCATCACCTTTTTAAAAATGTTACAGACTAAAAAAGCAGCCACTTAACATCCCTTTCACTAACTCGTCCCTTAGCCTCCCTCACCATAACTCATCTCCCCCAATCAATGCACCAACATTTATCAGGTGCTTTTAATGTGCCAGGCACAGTGCTAAGCCCTGGGAATGCAAAGACCAAAATGAAAAAATCTGCCCTCAGCGCTGATACTGTATCTGGTTGGCTGGTCCCGGCAGCTTCTGTTCTCTGGTATATTCAAGCCTGTCTTTATCCAAACAAAATCTGTGCTTTCCTTATCTGTAAAATGGGGATAATAGCACCTACCTCAGAGTAGTAATTTTATTTGACAATGTATATTTGGTAGATAGTGTGTGCGTGGGTGATAAGAGTACTAGGTACATGTCCCTTGGGATTTAGTATGTCCTTTGGTCACCAGATGGCACTCTACAACTGAGCAACTTATTCCCTATGATCTCCAGTTATGTCAACATGTTTTTTCTCCAGCTGTTCCCCAGTTTTCATCCAGAATAGATCTAGGGTAGCAACCTGAGATCTTCTACACCCACACCCCAACTGCCTTTTAATGGCAATGTTGCTTCGATGTTTATTGAAACGTTTAATTCACCTGTTAACAGCAAGCAAACTTAAGAAAAATTCAAATTATGAACCACAATAGAATTGGTGATGTGCTAGATCAAATCCCTTTTCTCTCGGCAGAAGGGATCAAGTAAGCAAGTCATTCGCTTGATTTTAGAACCTACTGAAATTTCCTTGGCCACTGCTCTGAGGAAAAGTGGGGCATGCTGAAGCTAGATGTATCTCACCATGGCTGTGTTTATAGCCCAGCCAGTCCCAAGTTTGATCTGATCTATTTCACTTTGACTCTTCTTCCCATCTACTCTTTCACCGAGTCTCCACATGAGCCCAGCAATTCTCCAGGATTTGTTTAGTTTTCACTTCCCCCAGCCTGTATGCCTGTGTCCCAGCTACTCCAAAGGAAAACCCTGAATAGAGTATATGTGGGTATCTCTTTTCTGCCCACAAAAATTCATCACTAGAAGTCTCTTCAAGGAAAATGGAAACCCAAAGACTCTGGGAAATGTATTTCCACATACATTTCCTATCTTATCTATTAACCCCCAAACACTAGAAAATCTGTCACTGTCAAGTGCATTGCAAATCTTAAAACACTAAATAGTTGTGAGTTATCCTCGTGCAACAGGTAGGGAAAGAAAATTTTTCAAGTGCCTACTATGTGCCAAGTCACACTAAATGTTTTTACAAATACTATTTTATCCTTACAACAACCCTGCAAGGTAGGTACCATTATTTTACTCATTTTACGGTTGAAGAAGTTGAGTCAGAGGTTAAATCATTTGTCCAGAGACACAAAGCAAGTAAGTGTCTGTGTTTGGATTTGAACTCAGGTCTTCCTGACTCCAGGTCTGTTCTATCCCCTGTGACACCTGGCCAGAGGAGGATGTATCAATCCTGAAATTTGTGGTGACATATGTAAAGGGGTCACCCCCTTACTACTCAGAAGAAAAAAACTGATGTCATGCACAGAGGCAGCTGCTACGGTAACAAGAGCAATGGATTTCATGTCTGAGGACTTGGTTTCAAATATTGGCTCAGCTACTTGCTACCTGTCTAATCTTGGCCAAGTAACAACTCCTCTAGGCCTCATTGTCCCCTTCCATCATATAGGATGGGAGGGTGGGGTGGGGATGCATGTGTGATAGTGACAGGCTTGAACTATGAGAGGCGATGAACTTTTGTCCTCCAGGCCACATGTGGCCCTCTAGGTCCTTGGGTGCAGCCTTTTGACTGAGTCTAAGTTTTATAGGACATACTTTTATTAGGGGGATTTGTTCTGTGAAATCTGGTTCCCTGCCCCTGGGTTGTTTTTTTTTTCAGGTCTCTTCTACCTCTAAATCCTATTTTATCTCATCTATTTCACTCTCTTTTGCCATCAGTTGAAGAGTACTTTTATACCCTTACGGGCCACTCCTCTCACTCCGAAAAGTAAGCCTTCCTTTGAGGAGGCAAACTAGTCTATTTTGTGTCTGAATTCTTACCTAGCCTTTAATCACTGAATGTGTGTTCAGACCAACCCAGACCTGGGAAAGACCTTCACTTAAAAAGGCCAAGGTCTTCCACCCCATCATCCAGACCTTTGTCTTGCCACAGTGAGGTAAATCCAATTCACTTGCTACTCAAGACATCACCCCCATAAGGCCATTGAATGAACAACATGCCTTCTTGCCTCATTGTGTTTTTCCCATCTTGCCACTTCAGACAAAGGGTCCTAAACAGCTTAGCCAGTGCAGCTTCCCTGGCCCGGTTACTGATAATATATCCTACCATTGCATCAAACTCAAATGTATCTAAAACTGGTATCGTTTCCCCCCTAAACCCAAACACTTCTGAATTCTTGACTTCTGTCAATGTTCCATTCATTTACTCAGGCACCCTAAGGCTTAAAGCTTCAGAATCATCTTTGATTCTTCCTCATTCCTCATCCCTTCCTCATTCATATCTGGTTATTAAGTCCTAGGTTTCCTCAACATTTTTTATATTAAATTTTATCTTATTTTCATGCAGATGCATCTTCTCTTCCTCCTCCCTCCCCCTTTCCCTCACTGAAAAAGCAAGAAAAACAAGGCCTCTGATCTAAATGTGCATATGCGCTCCTCAACTTTCAGGACCCTCTACAATCTGGCTCTAAACCTACCTTCCCAAAAACCTCGACAAAAATTTATCTTTTGAGGGCAGCTGTCCCAGGTTTGTGGAGCTATCTCCAAGAATTAGAGGAATTATCAGTCTCTCTAACCAATTCCCTCAAATTTAACAGTAAATGCTCTATATCTGCATAGTATCTAGTAAACATTGTCTCTAAGCCATTAAAATTTTAAAGCAAAACCTAATGTCCATCTCATGTATATTTCAGGAGGGTTTATTGAAGGATATATTACAACCAGCTATAACTTAGAGAGTTGGTTGGATATTGTGTTCAGGGAGTGAAAAAGTGGCTAAGGCCTTCTGAGTATTTCCAGGTGAGGAACATGTTCCTAGCTCCTGGCCCTCTGACACCGATACAAGCCCTGGCATCCGTATGAAGATTATGATGTCATTTGAGGAGAAATTGCTCTTACATAAAGAAAAAGTTTTGCTTCTGATCCAGCTTAAAAGTATTTTCAGTTTATACTTGGCCTTGAAGATTAGGGAGCATTGACTAGACAGGGTGCATTTGACCAAGTTCATGGGAATTCCTTCCTGAACTCACGATTGGTCTTTCAAGCACCTTGGCCTTGGCACACATTCAAGACAGATGCAAGTAGACTTAAGTATCTTAAGGAAAACCTATGATGGGCAAGTTCTCATAATTAAGCTAAGATTGACATATAGGCAGTGATTTGAGGGATGCACCAGTTAACTCTTCCTCATTCAGGTACTAATAATCATCCTGAAAACAACCTTGAAAGAGGCTCTGGGTTTTACAAAAATTACAAAGAAAGAAAAAAACTGCTAAAATTTTTAAGCATGTAAACTGAGGTTGTAATTGGCTATGCTTCCAAAAAAAAAAGGTACAATAAGCTATACTTCAGAGAAGTGTTTCCTCTAAGGAGTAAATTTCCAATTGATGGAAACAGGAAAGGTCATAGAAAAGCTGAGCTCTACCAGATAAATTGAGCAAATATATGAAAATGACCCCAGAAAGACCAATGTTAAATGTTAAAGAAGACCAAGGAAACCAGCACAGTGCCAGATAAACCATCTACTAGAAGTGGAAAGATGAGGACCTGGGCCAAGGAAACCAGTAGAAGCTCCCATAAATGGACCTGAAAGTAGTCAGCCAGCAGTCTGATGAGGGGTGTTACAGCTATCACAAGCTCTAATGGAGACCTGAAGCCAATACCAGTTCTAGCCTGTCAGAGCAAAAGTAAGTACATAATCAGCAATAGCAGGTTACTGTGCATGAAACAAGGCTTGACTCTGTAGAGCATTATTTGTATCACTGGGATCCATAGTAGGAGGCCAGACCAACTCCAGAGTTCAGGAGCCACACAAGGAGGGCTATGCAGAAGGCCTGAGATCTGCATGATTTCCAGCATTTCATGGAGGCCTGTTAAGGTCATAGACAGAAGTCAATTTCCAATTTGGGATCATGCAAGGACAAGGCAGTGTTCGGCAAAGGTCAGAACCTGCAGTGGGCCATCAGGTCTTGAAACAAAAGCCAGAATTAAGGCAGAGAGTGAGACCTAATGCTAGCTGTTCCATTGGTTTCTGGTATGGCAGTAACATACAGAATACAAAGGGAACAAGACCAAATGAAGCCCATCCAAGAAGGGAGACACGACTGTCCCAAGCACAAAATTCTAAACTAGGAATTGGGGCTGAAAATATGAAAACACCAAACAATGAAGAAATACTATTAGCTAAGAGGGACCTAAGAGGTAAATCTAGAACTACAACCAGCGTCCCAGAAGAAAAAAAGGCTCCAGAATGGTTGGATCAGTTCACAACTTCATCAACAATGAATTAGTGTCCCAATATTCCCAGATCTCCTTCAACATTTCTCATTTTCTTTTTCTGTCATTTTAGTCAATCTGATAGGTGTGTGGTGGTGCCTCAGAGTTGTTTTAATTTGTACTTTACTTAATAGTGATTTAGAACTTTTTTTTTCCTGTGAATATAGCTTTGATTTCATTGTCTGACAACTTGTTCACATCCTTTGACCATTTATCATTTGAGTGACTTGTATTCTTATAGATTTGACTCAGTTCTCTACATATTTGAGAAGTGAGGCCTTTATCAGAGATACTTGATGTAAACATATTTTCCTGTTTTCTCCTTTCCTTCTAATTTTGGTTGCATTGATCATGTTTGTGCAAAACCTTTTAAATTTAATATGATCAAAATGATCCATTTTACCATTTGTAATACACTTTATCTCTTGTTTGGCCCTAAATTCTTTTTTTATCCATAGATCTGACAGGTAAGCTATTCCATATTCCCCTGGTTTGTTTGTGGTATCACTCTTTATGTCTATATCATGTACCCATTTTGATCTTATCTTGGTATATGCTGTGAGATGTTGGTTTATCCCAAACTTACTTGGTTCCCAAATTTATTTGGCCTACCACCCCATTTTCAAAAAAAAAATACTCAGTGCCCCTCTGGAAATCTACTTTCTTTAATCCTTTAATGATTTTTTTTTTGAAATTTACATCATTTCCAAAAAATATAAAATATATATTTTTAAATGATGCATCTTAAATTTAATAATTTATTATAAATTTGTGAGTTTTTTCCTGAAAATTTTGATGATGCAATATTGTGTCATGTAACCACATAGTACTGTATTGTAAACAAGTCATTACACTTCTTCCAGACTTCTCGACAATACACAACAGCCTTGCCTACCAATACTTCTTTGTTAAGACTTATCAGTGGACTTGACCACTGATCAGTTATAACTTGCATTTTATGTGTTTATTTGGAAAATAATGTAATCACTACAATTTTAACTCTGTTGCACAACAGATGAAACATGTACCAATGGTTTTTCAAGATTTTCTTTTCTTCTCTTCTTTCCTTATGCTTCTACCACCCCCTTGTTTTTATTCAACGCCTCTCAATTGCACTTGAGGCAACTACTGCCCTCCCAATTGATCCAGCCTCCTCCCAGGGGGTGGTATTGACCACTTTGGGAACTTCTGACCCACTCTATACCTAGTTTATGCCATACTTTTTTCCCCAGTATTCCCAGCAGTTTTTGTCAAATAACAAGTTTTTGTCCCAAAAGCTTGGATCTTTGGGTTTATCAAACACTACATTACTATGGTCATTTTCTCAAACATATTGTGTACCTCCTCTGTTCCACTGATTTGCCATTCTATTTCTTAGCTAGTACCAGATTTTTTTTGGATGATCTGCCAAGGCTAGGCTGCCTTCACATTTTTTTTCATTGATTCCTTTTATATTCTTAACGTTTTGTTCTTCCAGATGAATTTTATTATTTTTTTCTAGCTCTGTAAAATAATATTTTGGTAGTTTGATTGTATGGCACTGAATAAGGAGGTTAATTTAGGTAGAATTGTCACTTTTATTATATTGGCCTGGCATACCCATAAGCAACTGATATTTTAAAAACCGTTCAGACAGAACTTTATTTGCATGGGAAGTGTTTTGTAACTGTGTTCATGTAGTTCCTAGGTTTGTCTTGGCAGGTAGACTCCTAAATATTTTGTATTGTCTACAGTTGTTTTAAATGGAATTTCTCTTTCTATCTGTTGCTGCTGAACTTTTTTGGTAGTGTATAGAAATGGTAATGACTTATGTGGGTTTATTTTTTATCCTGCAACTTTGCTAAAATTATTAATCATTTCAACTAGTTTTTTTTAGTTGATTCTCTTAGCATACCATCGTCTCATCAGCAGAGTGATCATTTTGTTTCCTCATTGCCTGTTCCAATTCCTTCAATTTATTTTTCTTCTATCATTACAATAGCTAGCATTTCTAGTACAATATTGAATAATAGTGGTGATAATTGGTATCCTTGCTTCACCCCTAATCTTATTAGGAAGGCTTCTAGCTTACTCTCACTGTATATAATGATGGCTTTGGATAGTGCTTATTTTAGGGAAAGCTCCATTTCTTTCTATGTTTTCTAAGTGTTTTTTTTTTTTAAAATAAGAATGAGTGTTGTATTTTGTCAAAGGTTTTTTCTGCATCTGTTGAGATGATCATATGATTTCTGTTGGTTTTGTTATTGATCGGGACAATTATGTTGATAGTTTTTCAAATATTGAACCAGCCCTGCATTCCTGGTATAAATCCCATCTGGTCATAGTATATGATGCTTATGATATATTGCTGTAATCTCCTTGCTAGCATTTTAATTTTTTTGCATTAATATTCATTATGGAAATTGGTCTGTAATTTTCTTTCTCTGTTTTTGCTCTTTCTGAACCATAAGTTGTGAATCTATCTGGCCCAGGGATTTTATTTTAGGAAGTTCATTGATGGCTAGTCCAATTTATTTCTATAAGATAGGATTATTTCAATATTCTATTTCCTCTTCTGTTAATCTGAGCAATTTATATTTTTGTAAATATTCATCTGTTTTGCTTAGATTGTCAGATTTATATATAATTAGGCAAAATAGCTCCTAATAATTGCTTTTTTCTCTTCATTGGTGGTGAATTCACCCTTTTCACTTTTGGTACTAGTAATTTAGTTTTCTTCTTTCCTTTTTAATCAAATTAACCAATGGGTTTAAAAATTTTTTTTTTTATAAAACCCATATCTAGTTTTATTAATTCAGTGGTTTTCTTACTTTTAATTTCTCTCCTTTGATTTTCAGGATTTCCAATTTGGTATTTAATTAGGGGTTTTTAATTTGTTCTTTTTTTAGTTGCATGCCCAATTCATTGATCTGCACTTTCTCTATTTTATTGATGTGTTTAGAGATATAAATTTTCCGCCAAGTACTGTTTTGGCGGCAGCCTATAAATTTTGCTATGTTGTCTCATTATGTCTATGATATGTTCTTTAATGCACTTACTCTTTAAGATTAGATTATTTCATCTCCAGTTAATCTTTAATCTATCTTTCTACTGGCCTTTATTGAATGTAATTTTTATTGCATTATATCTAAAAAGGATGCATTTAATATTTCTGATTTTCTACATTTGGTTGTAAGGTTCTTATGCCCTGATACATGGGAAATTTTTGTGTAGGTTCCATGTACCACTGAGAAAATGTATGTTCCTTCTTATTCCCAGTCAATTTTCTCTAGAGGTCTATTATATCTAACTTTTCTAAAATTCTATTCACCTTCTTAACTTTTTTCTTCTTTATTTTTTGGTTAGACTTATCTAGTTCTGAGAAGGGAAGGTTGAGATCCCCCACTTAGTTTTACTATTTCCTCCTATAACTCATTTAACTTCTTTAAAAATTTAGTGCTATACCATCTGATGAATATATGTTCAATACTGATATTATTTCATTGTCTGTGGTTCCTTTTTAGCAAGATATAGGTTCCTTATCTGTTAGATCTATTTCTGCTTTTGCTTAGTCTGAGATCATGACCGCTAGTCCTGCTTTTTTTTTTTACTTCAGTGGAACCACATTAGATTCTGCTTTAGCCCCTTCCCTTTACTCAGTGTGTGTCTGTGTGCTTCAAATGTGTTTCTTGTAAATAGCATATCGTAGGATTCTAGTTTTTAATACCATTCTATCAGCTTCCATTTTGTGAGTTCATCCCATTCACATTTACAATTGTTAACTATGTATTTTCCTCTATTCTATTTTCCCCTTGTTCATCCTTCTCTACCTTTCAACCCATCCCTCCTCACAAGTGTTTTACTTCTGACCACTGCCTCTCCCAGTCCATCCTCCCTTCTGTCTCCCTTCTATCAGTCTCCTTCCCCATTCTCTTTTCCTCATCCCTTTTTACTTCCCTCCTGGGTAAGATAGATTTCTATACCCAACTGAGTATGTATATTACCCTGTTTGAGCCAAATCCAATGAGAGTAAGGTTCAGGTGATGCCCACCACTCCCTCATTTTTCCCTCTACTTCTGCTCTTTTGGGGTTCTATTATGTTGGATAACCTACCCCATTCTATTGCTCCCTTCCCTCTTCTTCCAGTGCAATAATTTTTCTCACCTCTTAATTTTGTTTTTTTTTTAGGGGGGGATATCATCCCATCATAGTCAATTCACACTTACACGCTTTTTCTCTTTCTACTCCTTCTAATTGCCCTAATAGGGATAAAGTTCTTAAGAGTTACAAGAATTTTTCCATGTAAGAATATAAACAGTTTAACCTTATTGAATCTCTTATGTTTTCTTTCTTCTTTATTTTTTTATGCTTGAGTTTTGTATTTGATTTTTGTTTAGCTCTGGTCTTGGTACATAAGAGGCAATTAGTAAGTGCTAGCTGACTAGCTAAAATAAATAAAAGTGAAAACAAAATGAAAAATAATAAAAGGGGGAGGAAGTGACAATGAAATAAACTGTTAGCTAGTATGATTTTTTAAAAGAGCAAAATCAAATTGCCAATATAAAAATGGAAAAGGAGAATTCATATAAATATATAATTTTTCCAATTAAAAGCATTTATTTTATCTTTCTATGGCCCCCACAACTGTAGAATAAAAACAAAGAAAATCCTCATAATATGCATAATCAAGCAAAACAAATTTCCACATTAACTATATATAAAAATGTCTCCATATATATTTTAAAGTTCATTACATCTCTGCCAGGAGGTGGGCATTATGTTTTGTCCTTGGTCCTCTGGAATAATGATTTGTCATTGCATTGATTAGAGTTTTAAAGTCTTTCAAAGTTATTTGTCTTTATAGTATTTCTTTTTAATATGGTATCAATTGTTCTCATAAGTCTGCTTATATCATTTGAATCAATTTGTAAAGATATTCCCAATTTCCTCTCAAACTATCCATTTCACAAGAAAATAAAGGAAATAATTAGAAATTACATTGTCCAATTGTATGCCAACAAATTCAACAACTTTTAAAATATTTAATATTTTGTTTTTCCACAATTATTTGTGAAAATCATTATCATTTATTTTTTAAAATTGTGAGTTCCAAATTCTTTTCCTCCCTACCTTTCCTCCCCCCTCACTGAGGTAAGCAATTTTATATATGTTGTACATATGCAGTCATGCAAAACGTACTTCCATATTAATGACATTATAAAACAAAACTCAGACAAAATATACCCCAAGAAAAATAAAATTTAAAAAGTTATACTTTGGTCCACACTCAGATTCAAACAGCTCTTTCTCTGGAGTTGGATAGAATTTTCATCATAAGTCCATCAGAATTGTTTTGGATCATTGTATTGCTGAGAATAGCTAAGTCATTCACAACTGATTACTGTACAGTAATATTGCTATTACTGTGTACTGCTCTTATTCACTTTGCATCCATTCCTATAAGTCTCTCCTGGTTTTTCTGAGAGTATCCTGCTCAACATTTCTTATAGTAGAATAGTATTCCATCACAGTCATATATCAGAACTGGTTCAGCCATTTCCCGAATTGATGGGCATCCCCTCAATTTCCGATTCTTAGCCAGCACTAAAAGAGCTGCTACAAATATTTGTGCACATATAGGTCCTTTTTGTTTATTTTTATCTCTTTGGGATGTAGACCTAGTAGTGGTATTTCTGGGTCAAAGAACATGCATGGTTTTATAGTCCTTTGGGCACAGTTCTAAGTTGCTCTCTACAATGGTTGAATCAGTTCACAACTCCACTGACAACGCAGCAGTCTCAATTTTCCCATATCCCTTCCAACATTTGTCATTTTCTTTTTCTGTCATATTAGTCAGTCTGATAGATATGAGGTGGCACCTCAGAGTTGTTTTAATTTGCATTTCTCAATAGTGATTTAGAGCATTCTTTCATATGACCACAGATAACTTTGATTACATTATCTGAAAACTGCCTGTTCATATCCTTTGACCATATATCAATTGGGGAATGGCTCCTATTTATAAAAATTTGACTCAATTCTCTATATAGTTGAGAAATGAGGCCTTTATCAGAGAAACTTGATGTAAAATTATTTTTATGATTACTGTGTATTTACCTCCATCTTATTTTCCCCATTTGTCCTACTCTTTCACCCTATCCATCCTTAAGTGTTTTACTTCTGATTACCACCTCCCCCAATATGCCCTCTCTTCTATCAGCCCCACTGCCTTCATCCCCTTTTCCCCTTACTTTCCCATAGGGTAACATAGATTGCTATACTAATTGAGTGCATATGTTATTCCTTCTTTGAGCCAATTCTGATGAAAGGTGCAAGGACTCCTTCCATGCTCTCCCCATCTTCCCTTTCACTGTAAAGGCTTTTTTGTGCTTCTTTTATGAGATAACTTATCCCAATCTACCTTTCCTTTTCTCCTTCTCCCAGTGCATTCCTCTCACTCTTTTAGTTTTAGACATCATTCCATCATATTCAACTCACACCTGTGTCCTTTGTTTACATATACACCTAACTGCCCTAATGTATCGTTTCCCCATGAAGAAATATAATCAATTTAACCTTATTGAATGCCTTATGATTTCTCTTCCCTGTTTACCTTTTTATGCTTCTCTTGATTCTTGTATCTGAAAGTCAAATTTTGTATTCGGCTCTGGTGTTTTCATCAGGAATGCTTGAAAGTCTTCTATTTTATTAAATATCCATTTTTTCTCCGATGGATAATGCTCGATTTTGTTGGATAGGTTATAATCCTAGTTCCTTTGCCTTCTGGAATATCATATTCTAAGCTCTCCACTCCTTTAATGTGGTATCCACTAAATCTTCTGTGATACTGACTGTAGATCCACAATATTTTAATTATTTCTTTCTTGCTACTTCCAATGTTTTCTTCTTGACCTGGGAGCTCTATAATTTGGCTATAGTATTTCTGATTTTTATTTTGGGATCTCTTTTAGGAGGTAGTTGGTGGATTCTTTCAATTTCTGTTTTATACTCTGGTAGTAGAATGTCAGGGAAGTTTTCCTTGATAATTTCTTGAAAGATGAAATCTAGGCTCTTTTTTTGATCATGACTTTCAGGTAGGCAAACAATTTTAAAATTATTTCTCCTGGGTCTATTTTCCAGATCAGTTGTTTTTTCAATGAGATATTTTACATTTTCTTCTATTTTTCTTCTGTTTTATTGTTTTTTGATGTCTCATGGAGTCATTAGCTTCCACTTGCCTAATTCTAATTTTTAAGGAATTATTTTCCTCATTGAGCTTTTGTATCTCTTTTTCCATTTGGCCAATTCTGCTTTTAAGGAGTTTTTCTCTTTTGTGTACTATGTCAGTTGTGTATATTGTTGATGTATATTTACTGTGAATGCAACCCTAAGGTTCCTGGGACACTGGATTAAACATCCTTGTTTTAGGAAGTGCTGATATTTATTTTAATCTTGTGATGTGTAATTCTAGATGTCAAGTCTACTACAACTGATTTGGCAAGGCACTGCAAAATTACAAACCTTGAGAAGGAATGACACCAGCCTCTGAGGCCAACAGACCTCCCAGCATGCAGAAAGAAGCTTCCAGGCCGTGGCTACATGGACTTCTGAGAATTATAGCCAAAAGGGACAATGGAAGTTCCTTCTGCCTGGAGCGAAAGGAACATAAGAACTCACGGAGGAAAGGTTCAGTATGGCAGATTCAGTTTTGGTTTCAGAGAAAGGCAAGCACAGTGACAGCAGTGCAATGGCAGTCAGAGAAAGAAGCCCTTGCAGGTATTTCATGATCAGAGTTCAGAGACTAGACTCTGAATAAGGTAGGTTTATTCCAATGCCCATGGCCTACATGTATTAGAAAAAATTGATGGGTATGGCTGGAACAGACTGAAGTTGTTGACTATTGTTAATCTTTGAAGGTAAAAATTTCAACAAAGTACAAAAATTTGAATATGAAAATTGTGAACTTGTTATGTGGGTTTTTAAAAAAAATGAACAAAATTTCCCTTTTTGCTTGTGAACATTTTGTTTTATTCTGTGTATTTTTAAATGTTTTGCTGATGCTTTTGTTCTTTTTAAAATCTGTTACTATCCCACCTCAAAATAGAAACCCTTTTTTATTGTAATTATTGTTAAGCAATGCATTGGCTATATTTAAAAATGTATATCTATTCTGTATCTCTGAGTAGCTAAGTAGTGCAATAGATAGGGTGCTGAGCCTGGAGTCAGCAAGCCTCTTCTTCCAGAGTTCAAAACAGACACTTACTAGCTGTATGACCCTGGGCAAGTCATTTCCCCCTGTTTGCCTCAGTTTCTCATCTGTAAAATGAGCTAGAGAAGGAAATGACAAACTACTTCAGTATCTTTGCCAAGAAAATCCCAAATGGGGTCATAAAGAGTCAGATATAACTGAAAAAAAACTTAACAACAATTCTATATTGCTGCCATCACTTCTTTGCCCAAAAAATGGGAGGCATATTCCATTCATTATCAGATTTTTAAAGTCAAGATTGATTACTGCATTGATGAGAATCCTGCAATCTTTCATAGTTGTTTTCCTTTTTATTATTTTGATTCAGTGACTTTTTGGGTCTGTTTACTTCTTCCTACATGAGTTCATTCACATCTTCCCAAATTTCGCTGCATCCTTTGTACTCATAATTTCTTAAGGACTAATAATATTCCATTGCATTCACATATCACAATTTATTCAGCTGTTCTCTGAGAGGCACCCATTTTTTTCCCCCAGTTCTTTGCTACCACAAAAAGTGATGCTATAAAAGCATTTCTTCATGTGGATCCTTGCAGTTTTTTTATCTTTTGGGCATATATTGTTAGGACTGGGCCAAAGGGTATATACAGTTACTCAAGATATAGTTCCATATTGTTTTCTACAATGGTCAGGCCAGTCCATACTACAACTGTGAATTAGTGTGTTTGACTTCCCAGAGCTCCTGCAATACATTCCATTTTCATATTTTGTTACCTTTTGCCATCTTCCTCCTTGACTTCTCTTTGCATGCTTCTGAACTGAGAAGGTCTACTACAGTGTTCTGTTACCTAATCTCCACTTGGTTTTCACTGTAACAAAGCAAATCTTTTACTCTGCCCTGGTCCTCTATCACACTCCCTACAAAGGCTGTTCTAAACCTCCTCTTCTGTCAAGTCTCTCCCACATGAAACCTCTCTTTGTTCTCTCTCAGCTGAGGACTTCAACTCAAATTTTAGTGAAAAAAAAAATGGAAACCATTTTCTGGGAGCTCCATTTTTTCTTCTCTGTATCTTTCTTTTAATCATTATTTATTTTTTATATTTTTAGTTTTCAGCATTAATTTTCACAAGAGTTTGAATTACAAAATTTCTCCCCATTTCTACCCTTCTCCCCACTCCAAGATGGCATATATTCTGATTGCCCCATTCCCCAGTCAGCCCCTGCTTCTGTCACCCCACTCCCTTTTCCCTTACTTTCTTGTAGGGCAAGATAGATGTTTATGCCCCATGGCCTGTATATCTTATTTCCTAGTTGCATGTAAAAACTTTTTTTTTGAAAATCTTATTTTAAAACTCTGAGTTCCAAATTCTCTCCCCCCTTCCTTCCCCACTCACCCTCCCTAAGAAGGTAAGCAATTCAACATAGGCCACATGTGTATCATTATGCAAAACTCTTCCACAATACTCATGCTGTGAAAGACTAACTATATTTTGCTCCTTCCTGTCCTATCCCCCTTTATCCAATTTTTTCCCTTGCCACTAAATGAAGGTGGAGAAATCATACAACTATTCTGACTGGGTCTACTAAAAGCTTATGTTACATAATCTCCACTGGGCCCTCACTGCTGCTGACAATCCTTCTTTACCTCTCATTAACTCATCCCTCTCTTCACATTGGTCCTTGAAAACCTTTTTATCCCTCTTCAAACCTTTCATGCCTTCCCCTTCCCTCACCCTCTCAGCTGAGAATCTTGCCTCATATTTTACAGAAAGAACTGAGGCCATTAACCATGAGCTCCCTCTTCCCTCTTCTTCATCCCATATCATTCTGCCACTTTCTCCTCCTTCACTCTTGTCTCATGTGATGAGGTGGCCTTACTTCTTTACCAAGGCTAATTCTTCTACCTGCATAAGTAATCCCATTCCATCATGTCTCCTCCAACATATCGCCTCTTCTGTCATACCTTACTCTGTCACTTATTTTCAGTCTTTTTCTGTCTACTGACTCCTTCCCTACTGCCTACAAACATGTCTATGTCTCCATGTCCTAAAAAAAAAAAAAGCCTTGCTTTGATCCTTCTGTCCTGGCTAACTGTAACTTTTAAAAATCTCATTTGTCCTTTGTGGCTAAACTCCTTGAAATGGCAGTCTTTAATAGGTGCCTGCCTCCTCTGTCTTTTCTCTTCTTAATACCATACAATCTGACTTCCAATCATCATTCCACCAAAACTGCTCTCTCCAAAGTTACCAGAGAACTCTTAATCACCGAATCCAATGGCGTATTCTTAATCCTCATTCTCAACTTTTCTGGCCTTTTCTCTGGGTTTTTGGGACCTCACTCTCACCTGGTTCTCTTCCTACTTATCTGACTGCTCCTCAGTCTCATCTGTTGGATTCTTATCTAGATTATGTCTAGTGCCCCACAAGATTCTATCCTGGGATCTCTTCTTCCTCCATGGTACTTTACTTGGTGATCTAATCAACTCCCATAGGTATAATTACCATTTCTGTGCTGAGGATTCTCAAATCTTTCTATCTTAACCCAGTCTCTCTGCTGACCTGTTGCATCTCCAACTGCCTTTCACCTCTTAAAGTCAGTATGTCCAAAACGGAACTCATTATCCTAAACCCTTCCACAGTCCTAACTTTCCTATTATTGTAGAGGACACTACCATCAGGTCCCCCAAAGGCTGGCAATCTAGGTGTAATGCTGGACTCCTCATCTCTCATCCCCCACTTGATATTGTTGAGAACTCTCTTCTCTTGGTTTTCAAAACACTCCTTTCTCTTAGTTCTCTTCCTACCTGACTACTCCTTATCAGTCTTTATTGTTGCATCAACCACATCATACTTCCGGGGAGTATACCCAAGGCATTGTTCTGGGCCCTCTTCTCACCTGATAACATTATCAGTTTCTATGGATTTAATTATCACCTCTAGGAAGAAAAATCCCAGATCTCTAAGTTCAGCTTGTGTCTCTTGTTAGCACCAATTGTGTTCATCTACCCACCTACAAAACATTTTGAACTAGTTGAACTGTAGGCATCTCAAATTCAAGATGTCCAAAACAGAAACAATATTATTTCTTAAAAAACCCACTTGTCTTACAAAGTTCCCTAATTTGGTTCAAGGTACCACTATCTGTTCAGTTACGCAGGTTTGAAACCACTTTATTATCTCTGACTCTTTATCCTCCCTTACTCCACACATTCAGGCTATTGTGAAATCTTATTCCTTTTTTTTTTTTAACTTCTACATTATTTTTCTCATCTATCCTCTTTCCAAATGAGGACCAATGATATCAGAGGAGTGATGTCTTGATTTGCAAGTGAATTGAGGTGAGGCAGGGCTGTGCAAACTCATCAGCCTCACTCTCTTGTCCAGTCTTCAGAGTCCAGTGGCAAGACATGGGTCAAGGCCACTGGTGATGGCCCTGGATGCAGTGGGGGACATTGGCTTTTCTCAGTTCTCAGTTTGTCTCAGGCAATGCCCATTCAGTAATTCATACTCCCAATCAAGACCTGATATGTCATTTTTATTGCTTGCTTGTGGCCCACACAGGCTTTACCTAAAAGATAATTTTCTAGCATGAAGGCACATCAATAGTGGAGTTGTGAATTGGGTCAACTACCTCAGAAAATTATCTGAATTATACAAAAAAAATTGCAAAAGTTTTCACTCTTTGGCCCAGTAATCCCATTTGGTTTATACCCCAAAAAGGTTATTGACAAAAAAAAACCCAACTGGTACAAAATACTCACAGTACTATGTGCCCAATAACTGTGGGATCCTTGAACAAATTGTGATTTATTAATATATATTCAAGGAACATTCCTTTGACAGAAAAGATGGAAAAGAGATGCACAAGGATATAGGCACTCTCAGACATGGCCAACATATTGACTTTTTTTTTTCCTGGACTCTACATATTTGTTCTTAAGGGAGAGATTCTATGGGAGGAGAAGGTAAGTTAGTAGGTAGCAATATTTATACTCAAAAAAAGCATCCAAAAACATTTTTAAATTCACTGAAGAAAAACTGCAGAAGGGGATAAATTTGATCAACTGTGTTATTAATTTGTTAAATTATGTATTTTCTCAGTATACATGGATATTCATATGTCTGTGTGTATGCGTGCATGTGTGTATGTGTGAACAAATGGATGGATCGGATGGATCTGTGATTTCATCAATTTGGGAATTCTTTACAGTAATGAAAATTGCATCTTGTCCATGCCTGTTCTTCCTGTGCAACTCATCTTTGTCTTCCCATAGGTTCCCCACAAGGTCTGCCCAATGTGCTGGAGTATTTCTTCTCCTTTGCCTAACACTACAAGGGTATCAGTAGAATACTTTCTTCCTTCACATGACCAGCACATCTCTTCCTATCATAATTCCTTGATGATATTTTTTTACTTGTTCTTCAGAGTTCCTCATTGTTCATATATCGTATCCTACTCACACCTACCATGATCCTCTCCAATTCCCTCCATGTGATGCTCATGTTCAGTTCTTCAAAGGCAGTTGTATTCCATGCCTTATTACCATCTAGTAGCACCCTGCCTCTAGGGTAAAAAGAAAGGACAGGACAAGCACCCCAAGTAACTATGATACAAGTGAGAACAAGATGAATGCAAAGTGAAGATCCAGGAATGCTAAGAAAAATTTGAAAGGGGAGGGATATTCGTTGTACCATATAATACTAAGTGGTTCTATTTCTTCATGGAGGTAGAATCTGAGTTGGGTCTTCCCCAAATAGGTGGCAAAAAGGAGTATATTCATGCCTGGGAAAAGCATAAGCAAAGGCATAAAGATCCAGATGGCATTAAGAATGAGTAGTCCAGTTTGGTTAAAAAAAGGAATATGTGAAGGGGACTGCAAATATGTGAATGTAAATTATAAACTCCTTGAAGTCAGGTTTTCACTTTGCCTTTGTTATATTTTGTTCCTAGCTCAATGCTTTCCACACAGAAGGTGCTTAATAAACACTTGTTGGATTGGATTGGATATAATGTGAATTAAGGTTAGGCTGATAGAAAGTGTACTCAAACTGTGAAAATCCTAGAAATGTCAGGCAGGAGCTTATACTTTATTTTGGAGGCCATGGGGAGTGGTAGGCCATGATCAGGACAGTCACGGCATTAAGACAGGCAGTGTGGCTTCAGGGAGAGTTAAACTTAAGGGCAAGAAAATCCGTGTTGACATGCAACTTGAAAGATCTGGGTGTATGGTTTTGGACAAGTCACTTAGCCTCTCAGTGCTCTAGGTAACTCTCTAGGGCTGGAAACTATGAAGGTGCTAACCTAATATAGGGGGTTTTCTCAAAAGGAATTCCTTACACCAATGAACCTGAATGATTTCAAGGGGAGTGAAATGAGGGATGGTCGGATGATATATTGCAGGAGTACAAAGAGGATGGCAATTGTTTGGATGTGTAGAGTGAGAGAGGAATCAGGGACGTCTCTGAGACTCGGAGCCTGAAATTTTGGGATGATGGTAACACCATTAACAGAAATAATAGGGAAGGGTTGGCCTTGGTCCACAGACTACAAAAAAATGCTCCTATGAAGCAAAGACGGTACTGTATTGGATTCAGAGAAACCTAAAGCCACTTCAGTTCATGCTGCACTTACCCAGTATGACTTCTCACTCCTCCCGCCCCCCAATTTAAGAGGAAAATGCAATTACAAGAGCCATGGTTCCAATATCAACAGAAGGGAAAAGAAAAAATTAATATTAAGCCTTGTCAGCATCCCAAGATGAGTTGTGATGAAGCAGGCGAACACGAGACTTACAGACATACAGTTGGAAGGGACCATAAGAGCCATCTAGTCCAATACCTTCAAGAGCCTTACCTAATGTTCCACAGATACTAAGTGGAAGTTCTGAGATTGGAACCCACGTCTTCTCACTCCAAGCCCACTTGTAATAACGTAGCGGGTAGAGCCTAGGACTTGGAAGCAGGAAGACACGGGTTCGGGCGTGAAGCCGAACGATTCATTTAATGTCCCTGGGCCACGGTTTCGTCTTTAAATGAGGGGCGCTGGACTTGCGGCCCTCAAGGCCACCTCTGAATTTTTGATCAGTTACCGTTCCGCCCCAATGGTCCCAGGGAGAAAGAAAAACCTGGAGACTCTGAGCTGCGCTCCCCCGGGAGGCCTCTCCCGCAAGAGATGGGATCGCAAGTTCAATCAGGGCAGGCTCACATCACTGCGACCCCCTCTCGGCCCTGGGGTGAGGCTTCATGACTTCTCTTGGGCTAAAGGGGCGGATAGCCGAGCTCAACAAGTAAACCGCGAAACACCTACGAGGCATGGGCGGGAATGACGGGGTGGGGCGGATACCAACGTTAGAGAGAACTGACTTCCGGTCTCTTCCACAACCTACCCAACACACAGCCAGAAGAAAACCAAGTGAACAACGGCGCAAGCGCAAGCAACAAGAAGCAACTTCCGGACTCACGCTCTCGGGGAACGTCCCGCGGCGCGGCGTATGACCTCATTTCCGGCGCTCTGCTTCAGGAACCGGAAATCAGACGTTGGATAAGTGCACTGCGCGTTTGGTAGTTTCCAATTCCCTTTTGCAGTTGTCTGGTCTGAGCTTTCAGACACGTGCAGCCGAGGAAAATGGGTGTTCTAGCTAAGGAGAAGGACCCTCAACTCGTGTCGCACGAGCAGGTAGGACTGGGCGGGGGACGCAGGACACACGTGCTCCTGGGGCTGCGGTGGAGCGACCGAGGTGGTCGTGGATTCCGAGACTTACAGCAGCCGCCGGGTCTAGCTGGAGAGTGGCTACGAAGTGGGGGATGGGAGCCCCCGTTGTTGTCTAGGCTTCCCTCTGTAAGAAGCTCATTTCCTAGACACGCCGCCCGCCCGTCGCCTCGCCGGCCAGCGTACGAAGAGAAGGGGCCCCGAGTCCGGGGCGGGTGGGCGTCCCTCCTGAGCTCCCGAGATCGTCGTCCGTCCTTTTCTCGGTCCTCGCTGCGGCAGCCTAAAACCGCCGGAGCGCCGGGCCTGTGACTTGGTCTCTGCCCACGCGTGTTGTCTGTGGCCCGAATGAAGCCGTTTCTCGTCCCGCGGAGGCAGCAGTTATAGGGCAGAGTTTGAAGGCCGGGCTGACTGATGGGGTACAGGCTCTGGGAGCCCCCTTGAACTCTCCTCTTGATTTGGCCTTGGCCTGAGGCCATAAGCCGTTCGTTATCCCTTGACCCAATTCTCTACGGACTTAGCCTAGCACTCCGTTGTCCCACCATAGATCCTATCAAAGTGGCTAGGACCAAACTTGTTAACCTTAAACTAGCGTAGCCTAGCCCTACATTGGCCGCTACCTCCGGATTGCCCTTAATCCCATTCCTGGAGTCTGACCTTACCCCAGTCACCCCAGACCCATCCTTAGACTCCTCCAGGCGCTCCCGAAACCCCTCCTCGGGTCACCCCAGAACCACCCCTAGATCCCTCCCACAGTCTTTCTCTATAGAAGTTCCACCTTGCCTTCATGAAGGTGCTCAGATTCTATCTACTTCAGATTGAATCTGGCTCTCTTGCCAAAACGAGCCTCACAAATGGTGAGATTTCTTAAGACTCTACCCAATATGGCGAATCTTTAATAAGCTTTGGTTTTCTCTTTGGCTGAAAGAAGGCTTGAGTCGAATTCATTCGAATAGGACTCGACTGGTTGGTATTTTGGGGTCTCCAGCATCCCAAACCTCAGAATATGGTTCCTTGACCTCATCAAATGGACTGGCCTGAATGTACGTTTGAAGCTTGACACCTACCTCCTGCGTAGTGTCCCGTCTCCATTCCCTTTCAACAAGTTTCTTTTTTTCCTTCTATGTGTCATCCATCTCTCTCCCCTTCCCCCCATTACATGACAGCTTCAACCTAGAGGGTGTAGGAGGCAGCTGGGTGGCTCCATGGATAAGAGCACTTGGCTTGGAATCAAGAAGACCCGAGTACAAATCCTGCCTCAGATACTTAATAGTTGTGTGACCCTGGGCAAGTCACTTACCCTTGTTAACCTCAGTTTCCTCATCAGTAAAATAAACTGTTAAAGGAAATGGTAAACCACTCAATGTCTTTGCCAAGAAAACCCTAACTGGGGCCATGAAGAGAATGACATGACTGAATAACAACCATGTAGATGATTTTCAGATGTATCTATGTTCAGACTCAGTCTCTCTCCCTGAGCTCCACTCTTGGATCTCTCAGCTGCTTGATAGACATTTCTATCTGGGTATCCATCAAGCCCTTCAGGCTTTAAGATCTACAGTTCTTCAGTGACACAGACCTTCCCCAGTACCTGAAGGGCACTCCTCTTTCATCCCTGCCATGCTATTCTTACTATCAACTAAGGACCAGCTCTTCCATAATCTCTTCTCATGTATTCTTTACTTCTGAGATCATTTTTAAAAACTTTGCTTTTTCCAAATTCTGCTTCATACTTGCTTTTTTGCATCCTTGTCGGTCCTAGATGGTTTTTCATCTTTGTGGCTCTGTGCACTGTAGAGTGCTTCCCAGAGCCTTCATAAATGCCAGGTTGAGCTTGTTAGTGTTACTGTGTGTCACTGTTTAGTTACTCCTATTGCTGTGGTGCTGGGGAGAATTACTGTTGTAAGACTTCCCGAGTGTGAAAAGTTTCATTAATTCAACAATCATTTATTCATCGATTATTTTTGCATGCAGCTAGCCAGGTCTGTGTCGTCTCTGAACAGATACAGACTATAACTTTTTTTCCATACAGGAATTATGGAAGGGCGTGGACAAAACCTGCTCACATGTGAGGGCATGGGTGAATTGTATGTCTTCTGTGGTAATTAAGGAATACTTAATGAGTGCCAAATGCTTAGGTGCTTTTGGGTCACAAAATGGGTACTGAATATTAATTGAACTGAATAAAATGGCTCTTAAGGTTTTTGTCAATTCTCAGATTATACAACAAATGTTCAAATGTAGGGTCTGCTCAGCAGAAAAGGCCTATGTTGGAAGAAAAAATTGATGCTGAATCATATAAGTGAACCAAATTTAAGCATTTTTTAATCTTTGTTTTTCAGATTAAAAAGGCTACAGAAGCTTTGTTGGCATATAGAAAAAACCAGGAAAATGCTGATAAATTGCTCTTGAACGAGAACGAGAATGTGTTTTTAATGGTGACGTTATGGAAAATTCCCCCAAATGGAAAAGAAATCAAAATGTAAGTTCTTCCAAAGTTCTAAGTTTGCTATTGATTTTCAGTGCTTTGTTTCTTTGTCCTTTTAGCAAGTGCTTTTTGTTGCATGCTATGCATTAGTGGTTTGTAGTTAACAGAGGGCTCTATTTACATTGGCTCACTTGTTCCTCACATAATTCCTGTCCAGATGAGGAAACTTCAAGACAGAGGTTAAGTAACTGACCCAAGATTACTCTTCTTTTACTTGGCAGAACTAAAACTTTGTGATCCATTTTACTTTATTTAACCATTCAGTCTTCCTTGCAGTAAATTTTCTTAGGCTTCCAGTAGCCTCATCCCACTTCTACTTAAAATCCAGGATTTTATGCGTTTCTCTCTATTCTGTCTCACTTGGTGAACTCATCAGCTCTCTTGGGTTCAGATATCCTCACTGTACAATTGACTGTCAGATCTAGTCTCCTAAATGCCAGTCCTGTGGCACCAACTCCCTTTTGATCATTTGAATTGTCTTTTAGGCATTTCAAAATCAACATGTCTAAAACAGAGTCTTCTCTCTCCTCTCAAGCCACCACTCTTCTTTTTTTTTTATTTTTTTTATTTTAATTTATTTTTGACATGTTTGGTTTTCAGCATTGATTTTCACAGGCGTTTGAATTACAAATTTTCTCCTCATCCCCCCCCCAC
>CM053624.1:248982197-249047996 GCA_028646595.1 Phalanger gymnotis | reverse complement strand
CAGACTGGGGAACAGGGCAACCAGAGTGTATGCCATCTTGGAGTGGGGGGTGGGGAGGAAATGAGGAGAAAATTTGTAATTCAAACGCCTGTGAAAATCAATGCTGAAAACCAAACATGTCAAAAATAAAATAAAAAAATTAAAAAAATAATATTCTTGTACACATAGGTTGTTTCCTTTGTTTTTTCTTTTTTTTTTATTTCTTTGGGATACAGACCTAGTAGTGTTATTGCTGGGTCAAAGGTTATGCACAGTTTTATAGCCCTTTTCTCATAATTTCAAATTGCTCTCCAGAATGGTTGGATCAATTCACAACTCCAAGAGTGCTTTAGTTTCCCGGTTTTCCCATGTCCCCTCCAAAAGTTGTCATTTTCCTTTTCTGTTATATTAGCCAATCTGATAGGTATGAGATGATACCTCAGAGTTGTTTTAATCTGCATTTCTTTAATCAATATTGGCGGTGGAACTGCATCTTGTACCCAGTGCCAGCCAAAGGCCTCCTATAGTCTCCTGACCAGTTGTCAGATCCCTTACAGTCTGTGGGCTGAGAGCTAAACATTCCTGAGCCTGTTGATGACTTGCCTGGGAGTAGAGTGCTGTGGAACTCTCTCCACTCTTAACAGTAGTGAGCTGGAGCTGGATCTTTCCTGCTAACTTTCTGAGTTGTGTTGAGCTGGAACACTGTTTTGCCCTATCCTTTTGTTGGCTCTGCCACTCCAGAATTTGTTTTGAGGCTTCATTATAAGGTTGCTTGGAAGGGAAGGGGCTCACCTGAATCCCTGCCTTTACTCTGCCATCTTGGCTCTGCCCCTCAGCTAATGAAATTTTTCAAAATATTTTTACCTCTTTACAACCTTCAGTGACACACAAATGTATTTCTTGTACTTTTTAGATCATCCCTTACACAAAATTAAAACATGAATATAAACCTTATGAAGCTAAGCGACGCCTTTTGAGCAGTTTTGACCTTTTCCTTGCTGACGAACGAATTCGACGACTTCTACCCTCACACATAGGAAAGCACTTCTATCGTAGAAAGAAGTAAGTTGCTTTTCTTTAGTGAACTGTTGAATTATTGCTGGCCTTCCTCAAATGATTTCATGATGATGGTTTTGTTTTGTTTTCTTTATAGGGTGCCTTTATCAGTAGACCTCACCACTAAGAATTTATCAGAACACATCAACAGAATTGTCCAGGGAACTTCATTAACTGTCACTAACCATGGTTGTTGCAAGTAAGAACAGTGTGTTTGTTGATTTAGCTTGAAATAATCTTGTGGATTTTTAGGGTATTTTGTAGATCGAATTATTTCTCCACATTGACAACAGAGTCTACTCCTTAGAGTTTTTGTCCCATTTTAACGTTAGTGTTCATTGAAAATGTTAATTTGCATCACTTCGAAAAGAATGCCTTAATATTTCTATGGCTTTTTAATCTCTTTCTTTTTAAAATTCAGAATACAATCACCATTTCCCAGAAATTCAGCTTTCCGTTTTATCCAAGGAAAATCTTACCAGTTCTGTTGACATTCTTACCTGTTATGCCTAAAATTCTTGTTAGAAAGCATCTAGCCAAGTGCCTGTGGTGTGTTGGGAATTGGGGAAACAAAGACTAAAAAGGATATTTCCTATTCTGAATGAGGGGGAAGAAGTCATCAAAGGGTTAAAATATGTAGAAAAATAACAATGTATTTTTTAAATAATATTTTTAAAAAATGTTTCGGTGACTTCCTTTTGCTCTTTGACCTTTTAAGTCAAGTCATTTTCTCCCTGTGCAGATAAACACAAGGTCCAGGTAATAAGGCAAAAGAGGCAAAGAAGGTAGTTTTGGCTGATACTCTTTAATGCTGCCAGTGAAGCGAGAAACAACAAAGTTACTAAGTCATATCTTCATGGTGTGGGTGGAGAGAGCACGATCCTTGGAGTGAAGGGAGCTGCCTCTTAACAATTCTGGTCATTAATTTCTTCCTCTGTAAAGTGAGAGTGACAGATTAGGGAACCCCTGAGCTTTCCTCTAGCTCTAAATCAGTGATCTGAGGAGCCTAAGACTGTGCTGCTTTTCCTTTAGACTCACTCTGTGCCAGTATTTTCATCTATTAGTGTAGCTGATTAGGCTTTGACTGTTCTTTGGATGATTAAATTGATGTGGTTGAATGAACGTATCAGGCTGGGCTACAGTGCTATGAGAATTACTTCAGATAGAGCAAAATTAATTTCATCAGTTCGTACGTTAAAATCTACTACTTTCTGGGTCTTAAAAAGTTTTACATGTAGTAGTGTTTCCTTTTACTGCAGTGACCTATTTTATACTGTTTTGCAAGATTTTGTCATATATTTTTAAATTTTTTAGTGTAAAATCACATTTGATGTTCAGGATACCTTTGAAAAATAGTCCGTTTTCTCAAGTCTAGATGTTATTATCATCCATAGTTTTCTTTTTCTTTTTTTGGGGGGTGGTGGTAGTGATCACAAACAGGTAAAGTTATTAAGACTTTAATAGAACCACTTCAAGGCCTTATATTCTCTCTGACCCCTGATGATGAAGAGTTCAAAGGGGACACATAGATCATTTCACTATATTAGAATATAAGCAGAAAAAAAAAAGAATATAAGCAGTTTATCCTTAGTCGAGTTTACCTTCTTATGTTTCTTTTAACTCCTGTATTTAAACATCAGAATTTTATGCAGCTTTTAGTCTTCGTATCAGGAATGCTTGGGTTCTCAGTTTCATTAGAGGTCCATTTTTTTCCCATGTGATTATACTTAGTTTTGTGGGATAAGTTATTCTTTTCTGTTCTGCAGTACATTATTCCAAGCTCTCAACTCCTTTATAATGGTGGCTGCTTAAACCATGTGATCCTGACTGTATCTAACTTTTTCTTTCTGGTTATTGGCAGCGTTTGTTTTTTCTTGGACCTAGAATCTGTTGCTGACACTTCATTTTGGGGTTTCTTTCAGTAGGTAACTAATGGATTTCCACTTTGCCCTCTAGTTATAAGGAAATCTTGGCAGTTTTCTTTTTAGATTTCTTGAAATAGGATTTTGAGGGTTTTTTTTGGTCAGAGTTTTCAGGAAGGGCAGTGATTCTTGAATTATTCTCTTCACATTTTGTTTTCTCTGTTTTGCTATGAGATACCTTACATTTTCTTGTACTTTTTCAGTCTTTTGACTTTTTTTTTAATGGAGGCAACTACATGGCACAGTGGATAGGGCTCTGGGCCTGGAGTAAAGGAAGAACTGGGTTCAAGTGTGTTTTCAAATTCTTTTTAGCTTTGTCACTTTTGGCAAGTCATTTAACCTGTTTGCCTCCATTTCCTCATGTGTAAAATGGGGATAATAATAGCACCTACCTCCCAGGGTTGATGAGGGTGAACTGAGATGATTATTGTAAAGCCCTTAGCACAGGGCCTGGCACATAATAAATGCCGTATAAATACTAGTTATTTTTCATTCTTCACTTCTTAGAGTCATTGGCATCTTTTTGGTGCAGTCTGGTTTTCGGGGAGTTTTTTACTTGGGAAAGGTTTGACAGCAAGTTGTTAATTCCCTTTCCATTTCTTTCTTTCCTAGTTCTCATTGTGTTTCCTTATTTTCCTTTAGCGATCTCGTTTCTTTTACAAAAACATTCTTGAACTCTTTCTTTTAAACTCTCACTTCATCTCTTCCAGAAATTCTAGCTGTATTTTCCTTTGAGGCTTATGGATATCTTGGAGTCATTGTCTTCTGGATTTATGTCTTGAGCATTCCTGCGACTGTGATAGTTTTTTTTTAATGTAGCTTTTTATGGTGGGGTTTCTTTCTTTTTTTTCTCATTCCTCTAGAGCAAGGAAACATACCGTGCAAATATTCAGCGTTCAGTTGATAAAGAGCTAACTAAAAGTGGAGAAACCAGCTTAAATAGGGTTTTAATTGGTCAAGGTAAGACATTGTAAGTCAGCCTAGTATTAGTCGAGGCATACATGCCTGAGCATTTCTTCACAAAGTGAAAGCATATCAAAAATATGTCCTGTCCCAAGTAATTCATACACCATTATGTTTAGTTTGTGTCTTTACCACCTGGTTCCCTTTTCTTAAGGGGAAAGGTTTCATTTTATGCATAATTAATATTTCTTTAATTTCAGTACAACACGTGTGGGTCACACAGGAATGCCTGTAGATCACCTTGTGGAGAATATCGTCGCTGCCGTAAACGTGCTTTCAGAAAAGCTGCCTGAGGTACTATGCTTTCGTCGTGCTGATTCTTACTGGGTCAGAGGGTGTTCTTTAGATGGTGTACTATTTTGAATTTTTCTTTCTTTACAGAAGTGGGAGAGTGTCAAAATTCTACACCTGAAAACAGACAAATCTGTTTCCCTTCCAGTCTTTTCTTCATTTGTCTCCCATTTGGGTTCTCAGAAAAGCAAGGTGAGTAGTCGATCAAGAGTTGACATAACAGATGACATAAAACTGCTACGTGTTGAAGTCTCTCTAACTATAGTGTAGGAAGCAGCCAGTACATCCCTGATATTGGGGTTAAGAGTTTTCATTAAAGGGTTTTGGATGGTTTTAAGATACTTTTGTATCCATGCTACCACATCTGTGTGAGATATTTGTTTTTCTTGCCAGGATCATTTGGGTTTGGAAGTTGATAGCTACTTAGAGACCACATCAGACTGGGAATGTCTCTAGGTTTTGAGGAAATGATAGCTTTCCACTTTGTGGATTGTCAGATCCCCTTCATCTTCCCCCCACCCACATCCCCAGTTGGAGGCAGCCTGGGGTGAGCAAACCTGGCACCAGAAGGAACCTTACTGAGCTCATGCTGTGACTCTCACTGTGCATGTGACTGAAGCACTTGGGTTGGTTTTCTCATCTTCAAAACAAGTCTGTTAATTGGCATCTTTGACCAGGATGTTGCGAGGACAGTGATATGAGCTCGTTAGTATTTTCACAAAGTAATACAAGGAAAGAATTCGTTTTATTGTTTTTGACAGAGGATGAGGTTGAGATTGTTGGGTAAGGTTTGGGAATAGACTCTGCATAATTCATAAACCACTGACTCCCCTACAGATATGATTACAACAAGTAGCACCTGCAGGGCTTTGTATTAAAGATCTCCAGAGAGATACTTTAGAATAAGATGAATTTTGAAATGGTCACAACTAAAATTTTGATCATTTTCTCTGCTTGATAGAAGCAAAAGCAAGGCAAAAAAGTGGCCACCAAGCCTGCTCAGACTGCGGTGAAGCCTGAAAGTGAGTGTGCTTTGGATGGTCGTGAACTAGAGGCAGAAAAGGAGGGCAAAGCAGAGGCTGACTCTGATGATGACATTCCACAGCTTGTTCCAATTCAAGCAACATCTCAAAAATGCCCAGAGGTAATTTTGTTACTTTAAAAAAATACAGAAATATACATAAAAAATACTTTGATAGGAAAGGCCCAGGGATTCAGAAGATTGCTTTGTTTTGTTTGAGGTTTTGATATCTATGGCTTTAGTCCATGAAATACATATCTGGAAAAAGTAGGTTTTTTTTTTAAGGTGATAAAGAGTGTTCAGTTAGAGAAGTTTTTCAGTGGCTGAGAGTTCTTATTTCTATGTTATGGTTCTTTGAAACACTAATCATAGTTACAAGCCTTTATTATTCTAAGTGAAATCAATTTCAAAAACCATTTGCCAAAATGATTGGGTGGGATCTCTCCTTAGGTGTGTTTTGTCTAAGAGCATTCCTGAAACCATAGAATTTAGACTGCCTAGTGATTTCCAGATTGTAGATCTGATTATAGGTTCCTTAGCTTCCTTTGTTATAGCTCTGTGCCTCACATTATGTAACTTTCTTTCCTCCTACCTTAGGTTTTAGGTGGACTGATTGAAAGAGACTAAGGCTCTTGTTCTTCAGTTTATAATCTTAATTTATATACATAACATCCATTGATGTATGGGGGGCTTCAATTTTAAGGATGAGGAAATTGAGACACTAGGATTAGGCATGTGCAGAGTCAGAATTTGTCAGTCTTCTGACTATCCATTTGTCCAACATGAGCCTGTATCTGCCTCCTGTGCTAAATGAAAGGCAATCCATACTTGGAGGGGACAAGAGGTGTCTTTTGTGATTAATTATGGAAACGTGGAGGGGATATACTGAGTTAATCTGAGTTTCATGTGTTAATGTGCTGGAAATCACAAAACCCTATTCTCATTGAGGAATGGGAACTGCTTGTTTATTGCATAGGCTTAATTAAGTGGTCTTTCTCTTTATCAGCTTCAGAAAGGAGACCTAATAAAGGAGTCTACAGAAGACAGCCTCAGTGCTGAAAAACAAGCTAAAACTCCTGGTAAAAAAAGAAAGGCCTCCAAGGCTCTGGAGACTCCAGAGCAGAATTCCAAAGATTCCATAAAGTTGAAGAAGACTGCAGCCACTGGCAAATCCAAGAAGCCAAGGATCCAAACCCCCAGAACCCTGAGAAAGAAAGTAATTCCTCAGTAGAGGTCAAAGCCCTGGAATAGATTCTCAATAAGTTGAGGTTATTTACTACTCATAATAAAATAGGGAAAATTGAATGGCTTTAAAATAAAATCTATTTTTACTTGCTTTTCTAGTTACTTCACACAGTGAAAAAAAATAAATGGATTTCAGTGCCATATCCATGTGCTTCAGTTCCCTTAACAAGCTATAGCATTCGTTCCTGAGTCAGTCTTCCTCATGTGTTTAAAATATGTCTGCTTTCCTAGTTTTCTTGCAAATGTTAATTCAAACCTTATGACTTAAACTTTCTTTTTTATTTTATTTTTTTTATTTCTAGTTTACAACACTCAGTTCCACAAGTTTTTGAGTTCCAAATTTTCTCCCCTTTCCCTTCTCCCCAGCCCCCCAAGATGGCATGTAATCTGATATATGTTCTACATATACCTTCACATTAAACTTATTTACACAAGTCAAGTTGTAAAGAATTAAAACCAATGGAATGAATCATGAGAAAGAAGAAACAAAACCAAAAAAGGAAGGGTAAAAAAGAGAGAGCAAATAGTTTGCCCTAATCTGCATTCAGACTCCGTAATTCTTTCTCTGGGTGTGCATAGCTTTTTCCATCATGGGAAAAATAATGGAGCTGTCTTTGAACTTTGCATTGATGAGAGAAGCCAAGTCTATCAAAGTTAATCCTTACATATACTGTGTGACTGTAATCGTGTATAATGATCTTCTGGTTCTGTTCCCCTCAGCATCAGATCACATAAATCTTTCCAGATTATTTTGAAGTATGTCTGCTCCTCATTTCTTTAGCACAGTAGTATTCCATTACATTCATATACCACAACTTGTTTAGCCATTCCCCAATTGATGAGCTTTCCCCTTGATTTCCAATTCTTTGCCACCACAAAAAGAGCTATAAATATTTTTATACATATGGGTCCCTTTCTCACTTCTGTGATCTCTTTGGGATACAGCTTTGGAAGTTGTATTACTGGGTCAGAAGGTATGTACATTTTTATAGCCCTTTGGGCATAGTTCCAAATTGTTTTCCAGAATGGCTGGATCAGTTCACAACTCCACCAACAATGTAGCTTCCTATTTTCCCACATCTCCAGCATTTATCATTTTTCTGTTTTGTCATGTTAGCCAATCTGACAGGAGAGATGTGGTACCTAAGAGTTAATTTGATTTGCATTTCTCACTAGTGCATTATAGAAAATAAAGCATTTTTTTCTGTGTTTATAGATGTTATCTTTTAATTTCTTCCTCTGAAAACTGCCTGTTTATGTCCTTTGACTATCAATTAGGGAATGACTTGTATTCCTACAAATTTGATTCAGTATATTTTAGAGATGAGGCCTTTATCAGAGACACTGGTTGTAAAGATTCATTCTCAATTTTCTGCTTCCCTCCTAATTTTGGTTGCCCTGGCTTTGTACAAAAACTTCAATTGAACATAATCAAAATTATCCATTTTACATTTTGTAACCCTCTCTGGTCATAAATTCTTCCCTTCTCCATAAATCTGACAGGTAAACTATTACTTGATTTCCCAGGTTGCTTATAGTGTCCGCCTTTATATCTAAGTTGTGGACCCACTTTGACTTTATTTTGGTATATAAGGTATTGTTCTATGCCCCATTTCTGCCATACTATTTTACAGTTTTCCCAGCAGTTTTTATGGAATAAGTGAGTTCTTAACAACCCAGAAGTTGGACTCTCAGTTTATTAGAGTAGATTGAGTAGTCACTTGACTACTGTGTCTTGCATACTTAACCTGTTCCACTGAGCCACCACCCGGTTTCTGAGCCAATATCAAGTAGCTTTAATGACTGCTGCTTTATAATGTAGTTTAATATCTGGTATGGCTAGGCCACCTTCCCTAGCATTTCTTTTCATTAATTCCCTTGCTATTCTGGACCTTTTGTTCTTCCAGATGAATTTTTTTCTAAACAGCAAAAACACATTATGTTTGCATTCTTGGAGCGTTTGCTGTTTATGATTCTAATCATAGGACAGTAGATTCAGAGATGGAAAAACTAAAAACATTTTGCACTTTGTGCAAAATTCTATGCTAAATATACTGGGGATACAAATATAAAAGCAGCCCTGCTCTCGGGCTCACATTCTGATAGACCACAACGCTTACAGGAGGTTTCATCTGCAAGTCGAACAGCCCGCATCCTCAATAGGATGCAGTAGCAAAGCAGGTGGTATTGGAGGGAACAAGTAATTATTAAGCCCCTGCTGTATGCCAGTGTCTGTTGTGTTGATGGTTTGAATTTTTTTTTTTCTGGCCTGTGCTGCCTCCTTCATTCAGGGTGCCAGGTTGCGTGAGCTAGGCTTGGTGGAGAATAGGAATTGGTGGAGAGTTAGGAAGAATAACAATTGAGTTACCTAGAAATAATAGGTAAAGAAAAGGAGCCAGCAGTAAAACACAGTATGTAATAAAGAATGGAAAAATAAAGACGTGAATTATTTCCCCTCAAAAAACTTGTCTACTGTGTGGAGAGACAACATGAACACATAAATATGAGACAAGTCAAGAGACTCCCAGGGTCACACAGGGACAGACTTGGCAGTTGAACTCAGTGATTTCACATCTATTTCTGGGTATGGCCAGTTATAACTTTTCTGGTCCATTGTTCCTTTGCATGTAGGGTTGCTCAATGAATATTGTTTCCTAGGTGGTGCCATTTGGTGCTTTTACCATACTCTGCCTTGTAATTGTAGAGTGTGTATCCTGTAGTTTAATGAAGCGTGTGGGGTGGAGCAGTAGCCTAGGTACATGCTTCATACATTTTTGTTGCTTGATCCTCACCAGTGCGGGTCAGAAGTGGTGGGGCCGATAGAAGGGAGGGAAGATTGGGGGAGATGAAAATCAGAAACAAAACACTTGAGAATGGACCTGGTGAAAGGAGATAAGAGTAGGATAAATGGGGATAGGACAGAGGGAAATACATCGTAATGAATACAATGAAAAAAAATTTATAGCAAGTTTGTCTGATAAAGACATCATTTCTCAAATATATAGAGAGCTGAGTCAAATTTACAGAAATAAGACCCATTCCTAAATTGGTAATTGGTCAAAGGATATAAACAGGCAGTTTTCAGTCATCAAAACTATCGTCACATGAAAAAATGCTCTAAATCACTATTGATTAGAGAAATGAAAATTAAAACAACTCTGAAGTACCACCACACACCTGTCAGATTGACTAATATGACAGAAAAGGCAAATGGCCAATGTTGGCGGGGATGTGGGAAAATGAAAACAGTGCAGTGCCTGGTATTAATTATTATCATCTATATATTATCATTTATTTTTAATTAATTGATGTTTGCTTCCTGTGGACCAGCTCTAGCTTTCAAAAATATGACTTCCAGAATACAGCACAGTGTTCTAAATTTGTTCAGACCTATTTGGTGCCTCTGCCTTGTCTTCCCTGCTCTAATTCATACTCTCCAGACCCACCAAAGTGATCTCAAAGCAAAGATCTGACCATGTCAGCCCTCTGCTCAGTAAACTGTGGTGGCTCCCTGTTACCTCAAGGATCAAAGACAAGCCTTTGTGTGACATTTAGAGCCCTTCACAGCTTGACCTCTTCCTCTCTCTGGAATCATCTTACACATTATTCCCCTCTTCACTCCAGCCTTACTGGCACACGTAATATTCCATCTCTTTCTCTATCCATTGGCTCTCCCTCGTGCCTAAAATGCCCTCCCCCTGCACTGCTGCCTCTTGGAATCCCTGTTTTCCTTCCAGAATTAGCTTAAGCTTCACCTTCTGCAAGAGATTGTTCCTGCTTCCTCCAGAGGCTAATGTCCTCCATCCAAGCTTAAGTTGTGTCTGTTTTCTATCTCTTCTGTACTTTGCTCCAGTGCTGAGCACATAGTAGGCACACAGTAAATGTTTTTTGACATATTGTCTCTGCATGAATATGATTTCCTTGAGGACGGAATCTATTTTGCTTCTGTCTTTGTATCCTCAGAAATATTCCCTCGACTTCTTTTACACCAAGATTTATTTGTATTTTTTTTTTTACCTTGCTTATTACTGTCTTATTGAGGCACAACAAGACACTGTAACTTTACTGAACTTGAGGTAATCAGTGTAACAGGCTTGGACATTGATACACAGAAAATAACAGACATCCACAGCTTCACTATCAAGGCTGCATCACAAGGAGCTCGATCAATGCTGAGTTAGTAAATCAATTTTAGGATTTCACTGGAGTGGGAGGAATGGGAGGCCACGTTGATGAAAAGAAAAAAGGAACAGTACCTCCTAATTCCTCCAGAAACAGTATTTGGGGTTATTTTACTCAATTAAATTTAACAAATATTTGCACCCATTATGTGGAGAATGCTGTTCTTTGTTCCTCTGGCTGCTAAGATGGGAGGAGAAAGGCATCAGCTCCATATTTTCCCGGCTCTGCATTTCAAAACCTTTTGACATCATCCCCCATTTTCTCCTCCTTCGTTTCAGTTTAATGAACATAGTGTTCTTCTTACCAGATGCCCTCTTGGCACATTGGCCTCTCCCTCTCCAAATGCCTACCCCTTCTACCACCATCACCACCACCACCACCACCATCATCATCATTCGTGCTATATCCCCTAAACTCCACCTTTGGCCCCCTTTTTCTTCTTCACTCTTTCTACTCTCTCAAAAACTCATCACTTCCTGATTTCAATTATACAGATTACTCAAAAATCTACCTATCTAATCCTTATTCCTCTTTTGACCTCCATTTCTTGTTCAGTCGTTTCAATTGTATCCAACTCTCCATGACCCCATTTGGGGTTTTCTTGCCAAAGATACTGGAGTGGTTTGCCATTTTCTTCTCCAGCTCATTTTATAGATGAGGAAACTGAAGCAGAGTTAAATGACTTGCCTAGGGTCACACAGCTAATAGGTGTCTCAGGCCAGAATTGAATTTAGGAAGATGAGTCTTCCTGATTCCAGATTGAACACTCTATCCACTGAGCCACTTAGCTGCCCTATGACCTCCAGGACTGAATCCTAGATGATCTTGGGTATCTCTACCTCAATGATATTTCTGAAGCATTGGTTTGACCAAGTCCCCTTCCCTTCTCCTCAATAACCTCTAGTGAAACCTTATTAACTCTAGTATCCCATACAGATTCCTTTGCTTGGTGTTTAAAGTCTTTTATAACCCGGATCCAGCCTACCTTTTCAGCCTCATTAAACATTACTGTTAGATTGACCTCCTTAGTATTCCTCACATAGACTGTCCATCATTCCTGGAATGCATTCCCTTCTCGCCTTTTCTCTTAGAATCTCTTATTAAAAAAAACCAGCTTAAACATTCACATATATTTATCTTGTGTACTCTTATATAAGTACATGCTACTTATGTACATATTATCTTTCCCTATAAAACGTTAACTTCTTGTTTAATTTCCATCTTCATATCCCAAGCAGAGGGTCTCACACATAGTAGGTGCTAATGCCTGTTGACTGATCGATAGATTAAACAAGTAAGGTTTCAGAATAAAAAGTATTTTACAAAGTCTCATATTGTCTTTGTGATCAAGAAAGAGAGATGTGGTCTGGGTGGGTGGTGTCAAATTCAAATAAAATAAAAATCCCGGCAGGCCTCATACTGGTTTAGAAAATCACAAATTAATATTAGCTATATTGCATTGTATTTTCATTTATTTTGTTAAACATTTTCTAATTGCCTTTTGACCTGGTTCAGGCCACCCTGGAGTTTTTACAGGCCTCACTGGGCCAGCAGCCCTCAGGTTTGCCATTTCTAGTAGGTGATAGTAGGTTCATTCAGGACTAGATTGAATGACTGGATGCATTAATAAGTCAATGTCAACTTGAAGGGAGGTGTCTAGTGTAATTTCCCAGGAACCTGGCCTGGATCATAGGCATATATATGCTATATGTGTGTATGTATATGTATACAAATGTATGTGTGTGTATATATAAACATTCATGATTCACATTTATATTTGCAAATGACAAAAACATAGATGACATAATTATCAAATGTATAGCTAACATTAAGCTTAGAGGGACAGCTAATATGATAGAAGGATCAAAGTCCCTAAAAAGCTCGACAGGCTAGTGAATATAATTAGACTTCATCAAGGATAAATAAAAATATTACATGGGTTTTAAAAAATCAGCTGCAGAAAAGGGAGATATGAGAAGATAATATAGTCTGTAAAAGATTCAAAAATAGCCATTTGGTAGATCTAAAATGAGATTCTGAACAAGATGGAAGATGACTTCCAAAGAATAGTTACTAGTGATTCTATGCCAGGTTGGAAAGCCCCCCTGGGATGTTTGTTTATTCTTAGGCTGTTTATAATTCTTTATCAATGTGTCAAATAAATGTATAGATGATGTGGGGAAGTTAGGTGGGTAGTGGATAGAGTGCTGGGTCTAGAGTCAGGAAGACTCATCTTCCTGAGTTCAAATCAGGCCTCAGACGCTAGTTGTGTGACCCTAGGCAAGTCACTTAACCCTGTTTTCCTCAGTTTCCTCATCTATAAAACGAGCTGGAGAAGGAGACTGAATAACAAATAAATGATGTGCTTTTAAAATTTCAGATGACATAAAGCGAACACAGTGGATGCAGAGACAGAATTCCAAAGGTTTTTGATAAGGTAGGACAACTTGGTAGTAACTAATAAAATGACTTTTAATAAGGATGAATTTAGAATCTTATATTAGGGTTCAAGAAATCAAATTCACTAGCACAGAGGCAGAGGAGATGTGGCTAGACAACAATTCATTTGAAAAAGAGCTGAGAACTTTGGTCAAGTAAAAGCTCAACAGGAGTGAACAGCATGACACAGTGTGGTGGCAAGCAGGGTGGGACTTTTTGCCTTTGTTTTTTGTTTAGGAGTGCTTCTCAGCACTAAAGCAGTCAAAAACTTTTTATGAGTCTTGCCTTTCCGATGTAATGGCAAGCAAAGTGGGACTTGTTGTTGTCTTTTGTTCTGGAATGCTTCTCAGCACTGAGGTAATCAAGTGCCTTTGATGAGTCTTGCCTTTGTTTCAATCCAGAGTCTTTGATTGAATCAAGAGTCTTTGATGACCTACTTAAGAAACAAGAAAGCCCCAGGCCCCACACTCTTTTGCTAAGTAGGTACTAAGCCCCAGGGCCCTCAGAAGTGTATATATGATCTGAAGTTGGCATTTTGTTTTGGGGGTTTCACTCATTGGAATAGTGCTCACGTGGTTTGGCCAGAGGAGACTCTGGGTAGCCGTTAAGAGCCCTCCCCCCCCCAACCCCAGGCCTTGACAACCCAGATATTGGTGCTTCTCTATAGTATCTATGTATTTGGATTTAGTCAGACAGATAGAAGCCTGTCTCTTGGTTTCTGTCATTGTCTCTGCTCATAATTCCTGTTTGTAATTTCTGTTTGTATTTTCTCTGAAAGTTCAGGGTGCTGACTTTTCCTCCTGAACTAAGTGAATGATATACGTATGTTTAATTAAAGTGAGATTGTATACCCCTTAAAGTTGCTTTCCTTAGAAAAGCAGATCAAAGGACCTGTGCCGGCAGCCCTCCTATGTGCTGGTGCTGCTGGTCTTACGCCCCTACAGCAACTGCTAGTAACATTATTGTTACATATAGCAAGAAAAAAAGTTAATGCAGACACAGATGGCATTGATGATAGAGAGTATTTGGGAGACCAGCACTGAGTTCTGGGTACCAGCTTTTAAGAAGGACATTGACAAGCTGGAGAGGATCCAGCCAGGAAAGCTAAGGACTGTCTTCATGCTATAGGGGAATCATCTGAAGGAAAGGGGATGTTTTAGCCTAGAGAAGAAAAGACTTAGTTTAGAAAGGGAGAAGTGGTGCTACTGGTGTTAGACATACTTACTGACCTCAAGAGAATTCAGGCTTTTGCATGGAAGAGGGATTAAGCTTGCTCTGCCTGGCCCCAGAGAGAAACTAAAAGTAATGGAATAGATGGAAGGTACTCAAATGCAAATTTAAGCTTGAAGATGTCCTAACATTTTCATTGTTCAGTTGTGACCAACTCTTTGTGTTCTCATTGGGGGTTTTATTGGCAAAGATTCTAGGGTGGTTTGCCATTTCCTTCTGCAGTTCATAGATTAGGAAAGAGAAGCAAACAATGTTAAGTGACTTGCCTAAGGTCACACAGCTGGTAGGTATCCAAGGCTGTTTTTGAACTCAGGTCTTCATGTTTCCCCTCATATCAATTAGAGCCATCCCAAAGTGGAATGGAACCCCTAAGGAGGTAGTGGTTATCCGACTTCAAGCCCAGGCTGGTTTATCGTTTGTCCAATATGATAGATTTTGGTTCAAGTCCTGTTTTGATTAGATGATTGCTAGGTTCCCTTCCACCTTTGAGACTTTGTGAGTCAGAAGTATGACATTTCCATCAGAAAGATAACACAACTTTAGAGAGAAGCATAGAAGAAAACACAACTTTTAGGAGAGCGTTGACAATGAAGGAGTCGATAACACATCCAGAGTATATGATTGGTTCTACCTGCAGAATTTAAGAAAGATATTGACAAATGGGTATGCATCCTCAGGAGAGTGACCGACCGCACAGTGATCTGGTTAAAGTAACTGGGAAGGTGAGAATCCTTTTTTACTTTAGTCCTTTCAGACCACATCTGGAGTACTCTTTCTTTTACTTTCTTCTTTTTTTCCTCTTTCCTTCCCATTCTTTCTTTCTCTTCCTTCCTCCCTCCCTCCCTCCATGTTTCTGTCTCTGTCCCCCTCTCTTTCCTTCTTTTCCTCCTCTTCTTTTTCTTCCCTCTCCTTTGAAGTCTAGAAGACACCATTCATTCACTAGTTCAATCCTGATCCCAACAGGCATGGAAGCTTTACTCTACTCTCTTTTTACGACTTGAGCTGGTTCACTTCTCTGCTGAGGCAGCCTAGTGGCCCTTGGCTCCTGGAGGTGCTGGACTTAGTTTGGACCACCAATTGGCTTCAGACCCACTGCAGCTTAGACCTCCCAAATGCAAGTAACCTGCCAGCCTTAGCTTTCCTGGCAGGTGGGGCTACAAACATAGACTACCATGCTTAGCTAATGTGTTTCTATTTGCAATATTTAGAAAGGGTTTTGACGAATAGGTAGCAAAGCAACCAGGATATAGGAAGATGAGCTCAAAGTAAGCAGAGATATTTAGCCTAGAGAAAGTAATGAGCCTTGGGGGAAAATGATAGCAGTCTTTTAAGTACATGAGGGCCTTGTTTTTCTTGTCTCCAAAGACCAGTACTATGGATAGTCAGTGGAGAAGTGGAGAAAGGGAGCTTTCTTTTCAAGACAAGGAACAACTTCCCAACGATTAGAGTTGATCCCAAGTGGCATGGGCTGCCTCAGGAGGGAGGTGGGTTGCCCTGTGAGTGAAGAGCATCAAGAAGAGGCAAGGGGATCCTTTGCAGGGCTATTTAGAGAGGATTTCTTGTCTGATATGAGATAAAGGAGTTGGACTAGAGGTCCCTTCCAACTGTGAAATTTCTGTGAGGACGAGCGCCTGAGGGTAAAGAGCCCAGAATGAGAATGAAAGATGTGAAAGAATATGACGCCATAAGGTTAGACTGTCCTTAGTGATCAGAGATGTCTAGACTGAGAAAAATCTGTTGGAACATTTTTCAAGTGTGGGTAAAATTGGATCTGGATTTATTCTATGAAGGGAAGCAACTGGGCTATGGTGATTTAACATCTCTGGTTCTGGACAGCGTAGGTTGATTGCCTTCCATCCCATGCCTGGGCTCACTTGGGGTGGTGCTCTAACAGGTGAACTTGTGAGATTTTGATCCAGCAGATACTGGCATTGGAATTCCAGCTTTATGGCCTTAGTCAAGTTGCCAAACCTCTCTGAGCTTCAGTTTCCTCCAAACAGAGCCAATGCTATCTGTGCTACCTACCTCACACTGCTGTTGTGAGGTTCACATGAAGCGGAATGTATGACGTGGATTTGGAAACCCTGAAGTCTATCTAAGGATCGGCCATCCCTCTGTCTGTGTGGTTTGTATGCTTCTCTAGCATCACTGCCTGGCCTAGATTAATATTATTTCCCACAAGAAGGCTGACCCAAGTATAAATTGCTTCCCAGATGACTCCATAAGAGCAGAGACTATCTTTTGCCTTTCTTTGCATCCCTAGTACTTAGCACAGTTCCTGGCACTGGGGCTGGTGAAAGTCCCATAACTAACCACTTGCTTACCTAATTCCTTCAATTTCCTCAGCACAAAGTGCTTAATAAATGTTTATTGACTGATCTGAGAAAGAAATAGAGGAGGTAAGGTAAGGCCTTAAGAGCCCTCAAGTAAATGTCAACAAAAACAAGGGATATGTCAATTTTAACTTTGTTCTCTTAGAGGTGGCTCCAGTCAGCCAGGGTTTCTCCAAACTCCCCTTTATTCTATAATTAATATAGGCAATCCCTTGATTGTCCAGGAATTAATTTTTTAAAATATACAAAATATTTTTTTTTGTGCACTGATTTCTCTATCTTAGAAATTTCCATTAGACCACAGAAAATGCTAAGCTGCATCTTAGTTGAGGTTTAAGTTCAGAATTTTTAAAAATGGAGGTGGTAAAAAAAACCCAACAATAACAAAAAAGAAAAGTCTGAACTAAATTTAAAGGCATGTAGAAAATGCATGTTCTTATTGAATATTTCAATTTTTAAAGAGAACTTCTATGGGGGAGAGGCTTAAAGTATAAAATTCTAACTGCCATCGGGATTATTTGAGCACCTTCTGTATGCAGAATTATTAGGCACTGGAAAAGGTATAATTAATAAATAAGGCAATGTCCCTGCTCTCAGAGAGCTTAGAGTATTAAGTGGATAAGAACCATATATAAATAACCATAGTACAATTTGAACTATGAAAAATGCCTAAAGAGGTCCTAATCAAGAAAGGCAGGAAGGACCATTACAATAGTTCTTTTTTAAAAAAGCATTATATTTTTTAAAATCAGTTTTTTTAATTGATGTCTTTTTATATTACCATAATTTCTTCGGTGAAAGTCAGCCTAATCTATCATTACTTTGAAAAAGTCTGAAAATATGTGCAATGTCCACTTGTGTACCTCCCATCTCTGCAAAGGGAATGGAGCAGACATGTCTTCCCACACCTCTTCCTTTGAGGCCAGCTTGTTCTTTATGATTTTGAGACGCCGACTTTTGATTTTTTTTTATGGTTGTTCTGTTTACATTGTTGTAGTGATTGTATATATTGTTTTCTTGGCTCTGCTTATTTCTCTTTGTATCATTTTATATAAATCTTTCCAGGCTTCTCTGTGTTCACTATATTAGTCATTTCTAACTGTACAATAATGTTCTATTACATTCATATGTTACAATTTGATTAGCCATTCCCCAATTGATGGACATCAACTTTGTTTCCTATTCTTTGTGAGCATCAAAAGGGCTTTTAGCAGCACTTTTAAAATGTTTTAGAATTTAATATTAATTAATTTTTAATATAATAATATAATAATTTTTAAAATATAATAATATAAAATTAATTAATTCAATATTAATATAAAAAAGTTTTGAGTTCCAAATTTTATCTTTCCCTTCTTTGCTTTCTTTCCCCTTCCCTGAGATGGTAAGCAATCAGATACAGGTTATACATATTCAATCATATAAACATCATATAAATCATAAAAATATATAAATCGCATGAAACATTTTGTACAAGAAGACTCGAATAAAAGAAAAAGAAGGAAAGAAAGTGAAAAATAGCAGGCTTCAGTCTGTATTCAGACAAAATCAGTTCTTTCTCTGGAGGTGGATAGTATGCTTCACCATTAGATCTTTGGGATTGTCTTAGATCATTGTATTGATTGGAAACCCTGAAGTTTAGCTTGAAGTAACCCTGAGAATAGCTAAGCCATTCACAATTCTTCAGCGTACAGTATTGCTGTTGCTATGTATAACATTCTCCTGGTTCTATTCACTTCATGTCACATCAATTCATGTAAGTCTTTCCAGGTTTTTCTAGAATCATCTTGCTTGGCATTTTTTTTTAATAGCACAACAATATTCCATCACAATCATATACCACAGCTTGTTTAGCCATTCCCCAATTAATGGGCATCATTTCCAGTTCTTACCTACCACAAAAGGAGCTGTTTACCGCACTTTTAATGAAAGGATTAACTGTAGCTCTTAACTGAAAGCTAGCATCAGTGTTAAAACATATTTATCATTTCCTAATGGTATCTAATGGTATATTTAGGTTCCTGACAGTTACTCTATAGTCTTTAGGTGAGCATTTAACTCAATGATTTAACTGGGCTATTGCCTAAGATGTGAACCCATCTTCAGCTGAGCATCCATGTTATTCTAATTACTGAATCAGGATTCCATCTCCTATAAAAGGTAGAGGAACAAGGGCAAGGCTTTCTCAAGCTGGTCACTTCCCTTCACGTGGTTTGTGGGTGGTTTTAGAAGACTCTCAGGTAATCTCTTAAACTTCTGGGGTTTTTTGGGTTTTTTTTCATCTACCTCTATAAACCGGGTAAGTGGAAGTGAGTTTCTTTCATAAAGTTAACACCTTGCTCTACCTAATTTGTTTTTTTTTTAAACAAGGGATATTAAAATGCTATTGATTTTTAATATTAACTTATTTGTAGTCTTTTCTGCAGTTGCCTTTATGTGGATATTTGTTGTGTCTCCCAAGTGGTGTGTGCTTTAAAATAGCATTTTCTTAAAAACATTATTTTAAAATGAAGATAATATTGTGGCCTCCTTTCTCCTCCCCTCTTCCCTCCTCTTTGCTCATTAGAGTCTACTTAGAAAATGGACTACAGAGTCAGTTTCAAGTTTTCTTCCTGAATGACTCAATTTTCCTTTTTATAGTTCAGACAATAGCAGTTATTCCCTATCTGACCTCTCAACCCAAATGACAAATATTGCTTTGGTTTCTGTTAGGATTCTATGGTTTTAGAAATTTCTCTGTGGCCAATTAGGCAAGTCTGGCATGCCATTAGCTTGAATGCTTTGCAGATAGCATTTCCAGGTATAAACTATCTCTGTATCACTGTCCAGAAAGAATACTAGCTGGAGTGGAATACTGGTCTGTCTAGTGCCATTCATGCTGAATGGGAGTAAATGAAATTGGGATCTTTATCCAGGCCAAGACACTGAGGCAGCCCAAATGATAGGAAGTTTTCTCCTTCCCGAGGCAGACCCCTCAACATGAACTCTGCATCATATCCCCTTTCTTTTCCATCAGGTTGCATTGGCCCCTCCATAATCCCCACTTTCTCCCTAATCTTTAATCTCTCCCTGTCTGCTTGCTACAAACACACTTAATATTTCTCCTTTCCTTTTAAAAACAGAACTATAAACAAAATACTCCTCAGTTGGTCTGACTATCCCTGCAAGTTACTGCCTTATATCTCTCTTCACCTTTGGTGAAACTATTTGAGAGGGCCTCCGCCTTACCTTTACCTACTCTCACTTCTAAACCCTCTTATCTGCCTTTGGAATTCTTTCTTCCACTGAAACTGGTATCTCAAAAGTTACCAGTGATCTCTAATGCCAATTCTCATCCAGAATCTTTTTCCAGTATTTGATGCTGTCAATAGTCCTCTTCTGGCTGTTCTCTCCTCTTTGGGTTTTTGGTTTTTTTTTTTTTTACACTGCTCTTTCTTGGTCCCAGTGTCTGCCTGACTGCCCTCTTCCTCCTCCTTTGATGCATCTTCATCCAGGACAATTCCATCGACCCCCAGGGTATCCTTAAGGGTCTGTCCTGGGCCCTCTTTCTGTTATCCTCAATGCTATCTGATTTGGTGATCTCATCAGCTCCCATGGGTTCAAATATCTTTCTGCAGATGATTCCCAGATCTACATATCCAGCCCTACTCTCTCCCGAGTTCCAGTTTTTGAATCACCAAGTGCTTTTTTGGACATATCAAGTGATATCACATAGGCATCTCAAATTTATCATGTCCCAAACTGAACTCCTTTATCTTTCCTCTCAAACTTTTCCTCTTCCCAACTCTCCCCTTACAGTGAAGGGCACCATCATTATTTCAGTCAGCCGAGCTTGCAGCCTCTGTCAGCCTCAACTTCCGCCATGTAGCCGAATTCCATGAATTGTTCAGATGATCAATCACGTCTGACTCTTCATGACCTCATTATTGAGTTTTCTTGGCAAAGACAATGGAGTGGTTTGCCATTTTCTTCTTCAGTGGAAGACTCGGGTCTTCCTGACTCTAGGCCTGGCATTCTATTCACTGAGCCACCCTAGCTGCCTGCCAATTCCTCATTCCCTACCATCTTTCAATCATGTACCTTTCTCTCCATTCACATGTAAAATCTACCCTGGCATAGTCGTCATCACCACACACCTGGATTATTGCCATAATCTGCTTGTTTTTTCCGCCTCAAGTTTCTCTTTCTGCTATCTAGCTTTCATTCACCTACGAAAGTGACTCTCCTAAAGCAAAGGGTCCAGCTCACTCCTCGATAAACTCTAGTGGTTCCCTATGATCTCCAAGATCAAATATAAGATGCTTTGTTGGGCATTTAGAGCCCTCACAACCTGACACCTTTTTTACTTTTCTAGTCTTATATTTTACTCTCATATCAACTCTGTGAAGGCAGCTAGATGGTGAAGTGGATAGAGCACGGGTACTGGAATCAGGAGGACCTGAGTTCAAATGTGACCTTATACACTCACCAGCTGTGTGACCCTGGGCAAGTCACTTAACTTCTATTGCCTTGGTTTCCCCACCTGCAAAATGAACTGGAGAAGGAAATAGCAAACTATTCCAGCATCTCTCCCGCCCCCCCCCCCCCCCCCCCCAAAAAAAAACCCCAAATGGGGTCATGGAGAGTCAGTCACAACTGAAACCACTCAAGAACAGCAGCAACGTTTTTTCTCCCACAAGAAGACGATGTCTTGTGTTTTTGCTTTGTCTGTCTCCTGTGTGTGGAAGGCTCTCCTTCCCAAATTAGTCTGGCTCCAGGCTTCCTTCAAGTTCAGTTCAAATGCTACTTCCTACAAGACTTTTCCCAATCCCTTTGTCAGAGTCACATATAACTTTCTACATACATAGTTATTTTACAAGTTTTCTCTCATTAGAATGTTCTTGCCCTTGAGGGCAAAGATGATGTTTTGCCCTTCTTTGTTTTCCTTGGAGATAAAGATAATAATAAATGCTTGTTGACTGATTCCATTTAATCTTGTCACAAGACTTCTTTGACTATTTCCCCTTCTCTCCTACCCCAGGCCAAAACTCCTTGTGAAAGATGGAAGACTTTGCCACTCCTCTCGCCTTGCCCCAGGGACCGCAACAAGAAGATGATTACTGGACTCAACACAAAACAGCCATTTTTCTATTCACGCTACTAATTGTTGGGTTTCTTCGATACATTAAAATAATCATCTTCCTTCACAACAGGCAAAGCCTATTATTGCCTGTGCTTGATTATATTTCGAAGGGCATCTTGGCTATTGGAATACTATTTTTTGTAAATAAGTGAATTCCAACTATACACCATAGATGGCAGACTTGGAGGAATGCAGCCCAGGAACTTTACAATTAGGACTTAACTTGCCAATGGGTCCCCTTGCCCTAGCTCAGCCTTTGTCGATTATTTTAATTTTCTTCAGTCTGGATTTTAAACTTTAAAACCGCCAGTTTTAATAAACATGTATTTCTTTAACAGTGTTTTGGACTGCTACCTAAATGTATGCCTTTCCTCTTGCTGCTTTTCTCTTTGGGCTTGTTGGGGGAGGTCAAGGCACAGTAAGGAAACCAGAAATTTAAGCCCCTTTACAATCATAGAATCTTATATCTAGGGCTAAAAGAAACCTAAGGAGACATCTAATTCAATCCCCCACATCTTACAAATGGGCGAACTGAGGGCCAGGAAGTTAGTTTATCTAATCCTGACCTTGTCCCAAACAAATAAGAGACAGGCTTTGTAAAAACGTAGATTTCCTTAGGTGATTGTGGGACTTTTTTTTTTCTTCAGTAAAAGCTAGCATTTAAGTAGAGCTGTACGGTTTATGAAACACACTATCATGTCTCATTTGATCCTCCCAACAACCTTATCAAGGAGGCATTGTCATCTCCATTTTACAGAAGGGAAAACAGAGGCTGAGAGCTCAAGTGACTTCCTTGAGGCCTCATGCCTAGTGATTGATTAGACATCTCAGGGTTCCAAGTGTGGCATTCTAGGCACCCACCTGCCTTTTAAGAGTATTCGAAGGGAGCTGACTGGCCTCTCAAAACCTATAATTTTTCTCACAAAGCTGTCATCTCTGGTAACAAATGACAGTCATTGTTTTTGCAACCACTGTTAACTCCAAAAATACCAAAGAACTCATAGGTTATAAGGAAAAAGCTTTCTTCCATTGAGAGAGGGAAATTAAATGTTTCAGGGCCTCCCCTACTAGGAGACCCTAGGCAGTGGGGCGAAAGTGTGATTTATATATTTGTGGTTAGACAAAGAATCAAACGGTGTGATGTAGAAGTGGTGAGTCGAGGTTGTCTAGTGACAAAAAGTCTGTTCATGTCAGGGCTTCATGTCTGGGCCCATTGGTGTTTGCCCCAGCTCAGGGACCATCAGTTCTGTGACTTAGTTGTAGCAGATTTCATCCAGAGGGTGAGTGCAAAGGATTGTTGTTATGCCAAGTGTGGGGCACAGCTTGCTTGCTGAGCCTTAGCTCTGCAAAACAGGGTGTCTTCTGATAGCTAAAAGAGAAGAGTGATCTTGGATCCTAACAAAGCTTTGTTTTATCTATTTTTTTCCCCCAGGAAGTGATATTAAACAGCCGTTAATATCAATGCATTTCCAATTTTCTCTGAGTAGCCTTATTGTTTCTCAGAAGCCGTACTTGCCCAAGTAACACTTTCTTTATGGTATTTTGTTTGTTTTTTTTTTTAAATAAAGGTAATGCTATGAACACCCAGTAAGCTGATCTCCTTAGCGGAAATGGATTCCTGGACCAATTTCAAGTTTTCTTTCTGAATGACAGTCTTCTATTTCTGTGATTCAGACAACAGCAAGTTATTTCTTACTGCACCTTGAACCGGCTGCAGCTTCAGTGCAGAATGTGACATTCCTAAAGGGCAGAGAGTTTTGTTGTCTCCAGTTTGTCACCAGGACCTCACATAATTCCTGGCCTGTTAGCAGGTGCTTCTCTGATAGAGGAGATCATCTGCGGGAACTGTGTAAATATTACATTAATTATTAAATGGTAAAGAACATGTTTCGGAAACAGTCACTAATCTATTGAGGATGACTTCATTAAGAATACTTCTTAGGGAGCAGCTAGGCATCGCAGTGGGTAGAGCACCAGCCCTGGAGTCAGGAGGACCTGAGTTCAAATCTGGCCTCAGACACTTGACACACTAGCTGTGTGACCTTACCCTGCCTTCCCCCCTCAAAAAATTTTTTAAAAAGAGTACTTTTTAGGCTCTCCTCTGTATCAAATACCCTTTCATATTGCTGCCTAGAAATAATACTAGATAAGATGGTCGGCTGGTGTCAGATGAGTGGCAACAATATTGAAACGAATAAAATTCGAATTCGTGTTCAAGACAGGAGCCTGGCAATTCAAATAAGGAAAAGTTCATGGCTGTAGAGACAAGGGACCTCAGAGGTCATTTAGTCCAAACCCTTCATTTTTCTTTTAAAATTAGCTTGTTAAATTTTATTAGCCATGCAGTTGGGTTTATGCATAGAAAAGTTGACAAAAACATTGAAGAGCCATCTAGTTTCAGTGGAAAGGAGAGGGAGCCCCTGTTGCCTCAGACCCCACATGTTTTATAGATGAGGAAACTGAAGTCCAAGAGAGTTGAGAGCTTGACTGAGGTCACACAGGTGGCAGGGGTGGGTATTTAACCCTGGGTCTCTGATCCGAGAGAGTATTTTCTCCATTGTACCACCCCCATCTGTGAACTGTACTTACCTTTGTCCCCAGATGTCTTTAATATTCTTCTTTGGTTCCTAACCCCAGGCAAAAATTCCTCCAAGCTTTAGTAACTCAAGGCACTAACACTGAGATGGAAGATGTTGCTGATGGCAGGGGGTCGCTTTTTCAAGGACTTGCTCTTCTAACAGATGTCTCCCTGGGCTAGGTGATTCTTTGCTGGACCTGCTTGGTTTTTTGCAGGCCTCCTTATTAAAGCTTTTAGATTCCGATTGTTTGCCATTACAAACACGAACTCCAACTGTAGGAGGCATGTTACACACTATGAGTAATGTATGCCAAGATCTTTAAATTTGGGCTTGCTGGTGCCAAAACTCAGTTGTAAAAATTCATATTTCAATTTTAACTTTCTTTATCATGAACTTAAACTTTAAAGCTGTTAATTACAAAAATAGAAACTAACAGGTACTGAAAGAACTCATAAAAGTATCCAGGGCTCTCTGGCCTTAGCACAACAATTCTGAGGCCTTGCTAGTCAGTCAGTCAACAATCATGATCACTGTCTTAAAGAGGCCTAATTGCTGAATGGGTGTTGCCTCACTCAAAGTGAGAACTTGAAAAGACTTTAGGTTAAAAAGGCCAAGGTCTCCCACGGCATTCTGGGCCATCTTTAGTAGTCCTGATGAATATCTGCCCCTGGACCCAGATGGCTCTGGAGGAGAAAGAGAGACTAATGCCCTTGCACAGCCCTCCCTCACTCAACTCAAAGTCAACTGCAAGTCATGTCATCATCTCCCTGATGTCATGGTCCTCTTCAGGAACAAAGAATTTACTATGTGTTAGGCACTTAGGGAAGTGCTGACCAATACAAATACAAGCAGAAAGAAAGTCCCTGCCCTCAAGGAGCTTACCTCTTCATGGGAGAAGACAATCCAAACAGATAACTGTCAGCATAAGATAATAGATTTAGAGCTGAAAGAGACCTTAGAGGCCAATGAATCCTTCATTTTACAGAAGAGGAAACTGAGGCACAGACTCAAGTGACTTTCTTCAAATCCCAGCTAAAATCTCACCTTCTACAGAAAGCCTCTCCTGATCCCTCCTAATTCCTTCTGCCGACTACTTCTGATTTATCCTGTATGTGGTGTGCTGGTACACAGCTGCTTGCATGTTCTCATTCATGAGACTATGAGCTCCTCTAGATCAGGGATGGCCTTTTTAGAGTGCCCGGGTCACAGTAGGCACTAAATAAATGTTTATTGACTGACTATCAGAATTGTTTCCAAACATGAATAAGACTGGATCTGTAGGTATTTCACTTAAAGAGGAGACATACGACACAGTGTATAGAGCACAGGACTTTAATTCAAGAGAGACCAGAGTTGGAATGCTCCTTTTATGGCATCCACAAAGTTCACCTTGCCTTTCTGAGACTCAGTTTCTTCATCGGTAAAATGTGGACAATAGTATAGCCCTCCAAAGTTTTTGCCTTGAAAGGCTGTAGTTATTGTGAGGACCTAATGAAGTGTACTGTATGAATAATGGTTTGCTGGCTCCACCAAAGTTGGGATCTACCTCACCAGGAGATGGAGAAGGCAAAAACAGACTTAAATGTAAAGGGCAAGCTTTTCCAGATGTAGGAGAAAAGTTCTATACCTAGAAAGGGTCTGAATGCATATGGAGAGGACACGGATACTATGAATTTGTCTCTAGGGCACAGACTGCATTCATACCTTTGTCCCAAGTCACATATCTGTGTAACGGAGATCTGAGGAGTATAACTGGCTGAATTGGGACTGATCGCCACAAGCAAAGGTAGAGGGAGGGTCTTACGGAGGGAACTTGCTTAGATCCAAGGAGGACTATCAAGCAGGGGTTGTTAGATCTCTTATGCCTCTTGTCTGGAGGTGACAAACAAAGGCTCTGAGGGAGTGAAAAAGAGAACAGAAGATACCTATCAGATTGACTAATGTGACAAAAACGGAAAATGATAAATGTTAAAGAAAATGTGGGAAAATTGGGACACTAATATACTGTTGCTGGAGTTGTGAACTGATCCAATCATTCTGGAAAGCAATTGGGAACTATGTCCAAAGGGCAATCAAACTGTGCATTCCCTTTGATCCAGCAATATACCACTACTTGGTCTGTATCCCAAAGAGATCATTAAAAAAAAGAGATCATTAAAAAAATATTGGAAATTGAGGGGATGCCCATCAATCAGGGAATGGCTGAACAAGTTGTGGTATATGAATGTAATGTAATACTATTGTGCAATAAGAAAGGACGAACAGGCAGATTTCAGAAAAACCTGGAAAGACTTGTACAAACTGATGCAAAGTGAAATGAAGCAGAACCAGGAAAACATTCTACAGGGTTATCAGCAACATTGTGTGATGATCACCTATGAATGACTTAGCTCTTCTCAACAACACAGTGATTCCAGACAAGTACAAAAGACTCGTGATGGAAAATGCTATCCATATCCAGAGAAAGAAGTGATGGACTCTGAATGCAGAAAAAAACCCCATACTTTTTTACTTTCTTTTCAAGGTTTATGGTCCTTTTGATCTGTTTCTTCTTTTATAATTGTGACTAGTATAGAAATATGTTTTACATTATTGCACATATATAACCTACATCATATTGCCTACCATTTTAGCAAGAGGGAAGAGTGGGAGGGAGGAAGGGAGAAAAATTTAGAACTCAGAATCTTGTAAAAATGAAAGCTAAAAATTCTTTACATATAATTGCCCCAAAATACTATTACAACAGAATAAAAAATAAAATGAATAGAAGAGAAGAGAAGAGAAGGAAATTCATAAAGAAACACAGACAAGCAGGATAACTTTGAAAGCTTTATGTTGAATATAGACTCAAGAAAGGACCTAAAATAAAATACCTAGAATTACAATGGAAACTATATGCTGAAATACATTTATCAAGATATATTTTTACAAAACCAAGTTCATGAACTCTAGGTTAATAACTCCTGTCCTAGACACTTTCAAATTCCATGAACTATGATCCAAGGTCTATAGAACCACATATTCTTATGTCCTTCTACTTCTAAAACCAATAGTTATATGGAGACAAAGTTTTGGGGTTTTTTGACCAATTCAATATTTTATTTTATTTTTTTTATTTTTTTTTATTTTTAGTTTACAACACTCAGTTCCACAAGTTTTTGAGTTCCAAATTTTCTTTCCCTCCATCTCCTCCTCCCTCCCCACCAAGAGGGCATGTAATCTGATATAGGTTCTACATGTACCTTGGCATTAAACTTATTTACATAATAGGGAGACAAAGTTTAAAATTACAACTTCCACCCACATTTATTAAGTATCTTCCACATGCAGAGGACCATACCAGGTATTGGTGAGGGTCCAAAAAGTGTCTTCATGTAAGTCTCAATCTAATTAACTTAAATATCTTTTTTCTAAGAGTAACATTTGTGTGGTGCTTACTACACTTAGTTCACTAAGCAATTTCCAATGATTATCTCATTTGATTCTCACATTAACTCAGAGAGATAGGTGCAATCATTATGCCCCATTTTATAGATGAAGAAAACTGGCGCAAAGAGAAGTTAGTGACTTGACCAGGGTCCCTCAGCAAGTAAGTGTCTGAGACTGGAGTTGAGTTCAGGCCTGCCACTCTACCAATGCAAATAATCACAGACTGAGATCTATGACAAGTGCCTAAGAGAGGTGCAAGACGGGTTCTAATCAAGGAAGTCAGGAAAGACCATTCCAGTAGTTTTGTTTAGCCCGGTATTTAATGACAAGCTCAATATAAGTGTAGAAGGGGTGAAGCCGTCTTATGTTCCTTCAACTTAACTGCTGTAAAGTTCACTTTACATTTGCTTAGAACAACTTCTTACAAGAATCTCTTAATAATCCTTAGATGAACACTTAAAATTGGTCTTAATTGGGAATCTAGCCAACAGATGGCTGACAGAACATGGGCAGACCACCTACCTCCCTTGACATTTGTTCTAGCAAAAATCTGAAATTCGTATCAGAGTAAATAATGATTGAGAAATCCAATGAGAAACTACTTTAAGGTATTTCTTTGGCCACAAAACTGCACCAAAAAATCAGCAAGAAGCCCAAAGGCAATAGGAAATGGAGCAGAGAGCAAAGCCAGTACAAGCCCTCCCAAATAAACTAGCAGCTTTCCCAACAAGAGAAGGTGGGCCAGACACATGCAATCTGCAAGGGTCTGAGTCTGAAGGAAGTAAAAACAGAAACCTCTGTTCAAGAAAAAAAAAGTCCCAGGAAGGTCAAAGAACCCCCAGAGTGAGGAGGACCTTGGAAACCCAAGAGAGCTATTACATAAATTTCTTTTTTTTCTTCTCTCTCCCTGCAGTAGAGACGGCTACTATTAGGCACAATTATGTGTGTGTGTGTGTATGTGTGTGTGCGTGTATACACACAGCATAGACAGCAAAAATAGAAATCAAAATCATAGAAATCAAAAGACTGAAAAAATATGTAAGATATCTGATGACATAAACAGCTGAATTGGAAAACAGGCCAAAGAGAGCTATTTTAAGGATTATTGGACTTTCTAAAAATGATTTTTTAAAAAGCCTAGACACAATAGTTCAAGAAATCACAAATGATCCCAGACCTATTAGAACTGGATAGGAAAGGGAGAACCAGAGGGCAAAGAAGTGTGTGTGTATGATCCTGACAGTATCACACATGACCTGGCAGCTTCTGCTAAAAACCAGGAGACATAGTGGGATACAATATTCCAAAAGGCAAAAGCTATAGTCTCATACTCAAGAATAACTTACTCTGCAAAGTCAAGCATCATTCAACAGGGGAAAAAAAAGTTCTAGTGACCTGACTGTGAGAATAAGACACAGGAGTTAAAGTGAGGCTACTATACCCTCAGAGGGTCTTGAATCCTCCCTCCAGTTTGGGCAGCAAAATCAAGAAATAATAACAATTACAACAATCATAATAGCCAGCATTTATACAGCTCCTTAAAATCTGCAAAGTGCTTCACATAGATTCCTTTATTTGATCTTCACAATGATGTGCTGTGAGGTAAGTGTAATTATCATTGTTATTTTTAAAATATATTTTTTTCAGTTTTCAACATTCATTTCTATAAGTTTTAAAGTTTCTCTCCCTCCCTCCCCAAGATAGCATGCCATCCAATATGGGCTCTACACATACATGCCTATTAAATACATTTTCACATTAGTCATGTTGCACAGAATAATTATATCAAACGGGAGAAACCATGAGAAAGAAAACAAAAGAGAAAAGAGTCTGCCTCACTCTGCATTCAGACTCCATAGTTCTTTCTCTGGATGTGGAGGGCATTTTCCATCATGCGTCCTTTGGAAAAGTTTTAGGTCCTTGCATTGCTGAGAAGAGTTAAGTCCATCAAAATCAGTCATTCCACAGTGTGGCTGTTACAGTGTACAATGTGCTCCTTGGTTCTACTCACCTCACTCAGCATCAGTTCACATAAGTCTTTCCAGGTTTTTCTGAAGTCCACCTGCTCATCATTTCTTATAGCACAATAGTATTCTGTTACATTCATATACCACAACTTGTTCAGTCATTATCCAATTCATTCCCTCAATTTCCTTTTCTTGGCCGAGGTAAGTGTAATTATTAAACTCATTTCACAGATGAGGAAACTGAGGCTGAGCCAGGTGACTTGCCCAGGGTCACAGAGCCAGTAAGTTCTAGAAGACAGTACTCAAAAGCCGGTCTTCCTGTCTCTGAATCTAACACTGCATCCATTGTGCCAGCTAATCAACAAGGCAGTTGGGCAACCACCAAAGTTGGTGAATGAATTTTAATAATCTTCTCTCAGCGGCCTCTAGTCATCTAAAGTGTTTCTAAACCTTCCTGACCCTCTGCTATAATAGCATCAATTTATGACTCTTTGGGGATATTTATCATTACACAAATCTCCCAAAAAGCTTCCTGTGTACTAGTTTCTCTGTTTCTGAAATGGAGCTACTTTCCCAATGAATTATCTAAAGTGCTATAATGACAGCTAGCATTTAAAGGTTTGCAAAGCACTTTACAAATAGTATTTTATCACATCCTTACGATAACCCTGGGAAGTGGGTGCCATCATTATTCCCACTTTATAGATGAGGAAACGGGCTAAGTGAGGTTAGGTGACTTGCCCAGGGTCATACAGCTTACTTTGTAAATGTATGAGGCAGGATCTGATTTCAGATGTTTCTGATTCCAAGACCAGTGGCCTCCCCTACTCCATCATTCAGCGGCTATGTACTGAGATCAAAAGGCTACTGAAATCACTACGTACTTCATTTTTTAAAAGTAAGCAGCTGTGTGAGAGAGACTATGTATTATTCTAACTTCCATCCACATTTATTAAGCACCTTCCCTTGCAGAGAAATTTATACAGGGACCTAACAACCTAATGAAGGGATATAACCCATCCATAAATAAACAGTAGAAAGTAGATCTATGATCAGTGTGTAGGAGAAGTTTGGAACAGCGGCTAATCAAGGAAGGCATCAAAGACTGTTACAGCAGTTTAACTTAGCAAGAGCCTGCTTTCATTCAGTTCCAATGCATTTAATGAAATAGTAACTATAGCTCTTAATTGAAAGCCAATGTATCAACCACGGACGCATTGCTTCTGTGATGACTAACTTTGATAGACTTGGCTTTTCTCAACAATGCGAGGTTCTAAGACAGCTCCAAAAGACTCAGGATGGAAAAGGCTATGCACATCCAGAGAAAGAATTACAAATCTGAATGCAGATCTAAGCAAACTATTTGCTCTCTTTTTTAATAATTTTATTTTATTTGATTCTTGGTTTTGTTTCATCTTTCTCATGGTTCATTTCATTGGTTATAATTCTTCTTTACAACTTGATTATTGGGAAGATAAGTTTACTGTGAAGGTATATGTAGAACCTATATCAGATCACATGCTGTCTTTGAGAGGAGGGGGCACGAGAGAGGGGGGAGAAAATTTTGAACTGAAAAACTTGTGGAACTGAGTGTTGTAAGCTCAAAATAAATAAATAAAATAATTAATTAACTAAAAAAAGAAAGAAAGCCAATGTATGGGTAGCATGAGTTTATGAATATCCTAATTTTATTCATAGGTTCATTGAGTCTGTCAGTCATTGAAAAGTTAATAAGCCTACATCCTGCTTTTCAGAATTCTTTCATTATCTCTAGCTGAGCCCTTAAATCTTTGTTTTAATTGGGAAAAATTGTGACTTGCCCTTGAGCCCCTCTCTACCTAAGAATCCATGCTATTCCAATTACCTAATCACGTTTCCAGCATCGGATATATAAAAAAAGAAAGAGAGGCTTCGCAAAGTCTGTAATTTGTCTTAAGTGGTTGTGGTTGGTTGTTGTGTAAGGCATCTATTTGCTTACACAAGACCTGTGTTTGCTTTTTGCTTCCATGTTGTTCCTGTATCCTAGGTAAGTGACGCTTGAGTCTTTTCATAAAACAAATGCTTTATTTCTCTTAGTTGTTTTTGTTTGTCTGTTTTCTTTTTTAGGAAGCTGTGAAAGTGCTAATTTATTTCCTTTTTCGTGCTGCTTGGGTTTATTATTTCTCAGAAACTATTTGCCTTTTAATTATCAGCATTTTCTTATATTGTTAAAACAAAATAAAACACTTTTGTGCCAGGTCTATGAAGTACAAAATAGAATAATGGACAGTTCTTTGCTCTTCTGCCTGAATACACAACTTTCCCTTACTCTTTTGACTCAGTCAAAGGTATTTCCCTACCTCATCTTAAGCTATTTGACAGAAGTTGCGGCAGCTCCTATTAGTGTACTATGGCATTTGAAATTCTTATATAGCAACTACTATGCAAGTCTAGGGTTGCATTAGCTTGAATATTTGCTGGAGGGAGACTTTAAAGAAATTATTAATGTGTTGTTTTTATACTGCCCAAATTTTCCCTGCATCCCTTTCCCTTCCTCTTCCTGGAGAGCCATCCCATATAACAGAATTTTAAAAAAGGAAACTCCCGTCTACCTACCCAGCAAAACCCATCTTCTTCAACATTGGAAGGAAAAAGAGACTTGTTCTCCTTTTCCCCAGTCAACCAATACCCACTAATTAAAGAGCAGCATCAAGGGCAATGGGTAGAAGCGGTCACTAGGTACACTTGGGCTTGGTCTGTAGGTAAAAATTTTATCACAGTGCTATTCCTATTCTAGACCTTAGATTATATTATAAAGTGGCAGTTATCAAAACCATCTGGTATTGGTTTAAAAAAATAGGTAGGTCAATGAAACAGACTGGATGAGGGAGAATAAAAAGTAATGGAACTCATTAACCCAGTGTTCAATAAAAATGGAAAATGTAAATTAGGAAAGAACTCCCTATTTGATTTAAAAATGGTTGGGGAAAACTGGAAAGCAGACTGGCAAAAACTAGGTTTAGATCAATACCTTATAACATATTCCAAAATATATTAAAAGTGGATAAGCAATATTAATATTAAAGATCACACTATAAAAATAGATTGTAATAATAACTAATATTTTTATAGTGCTTATTATGTGCCAGGCACTGTTCTAAGCACTTTACATTTATTATCTCATTTGATCCTCACAACAACCCTGGGAATTAGGTGCTAGTATTTATCACCCCCATTTTACAGATGAGGAAACTGAGGCGAACAGAGGTTATATGATGAGGGTCACACATCTAGTAACTATCTGAGGACTATAAGCTTGGCACTCTATCCCCTGTACTACCTAGCTGCCCCAGAAGCAGGTCATATACCCCTCACAGCTATGGGTGGTAGATGTGCTTTTAATCAAACAAGGGACAGAGGCAATTAAAAAAACACAAAATAGATAGCTGATCATACGAAACTGAAAAGCTTTTATATAGATAAAATTAATGTACCTAGGAAAAGAAGAGAAGCTGTTGAATGAGGAAAAATCTTTATATCAAATTCCTCTGATAAGATATTTGTATAGAAGATAGAAATAATTCACAAACACATATGTGTGTGTATACATATGAATGAACAATGCTATTCATAGATAGAATAGACAGCCTTGGAAGTGGTGAATTTACCAACACTGGAGATCTGCAAGCATATGCTGGATGACTACTTGTTGAGTACTGTGGGGAAGGAATTGGCTGGAGGGCATTGTTTAGACTAGATGGTTTCTGGGTTCTTTCCAAGTTTAAAATTATGAACTTGAGATCCAGCAGGTATCTAGAAATAAGGAACTAGCATTCTAGACCAAGGTCAAATGCAGAGGAATACCAAGGAGTGATCTGCATAGGGGTGTTAACTGAAGTTACGGAAGTGGATGAGAACATAGTGGGACATGGCCCATCTTCATCTATAGTAGCCATTTTTAACTCACTACAGATCTAAAATATAATGGTTGCCATTTATTATAATGCAAGTTATCACTTAAACAGTTATTAGTATGACAGAAAATCTACAAATGGTCACTATTCAATTTTGGTCCCATCATGTATTCAGTCTTACCTCTTTCCCTAAGCAAAACCACATGTTACTGGCAACAGAAAACCTTGATGTGATGGAAGAAAAAGTGACCCCTAAATCACCAACTACACAGGGAGACCAACGAGAATCTCTGAAGCGCTTGTGATGTCATTGCTGTTGGAATGGGGACAATTTTCTTTTTTTTGGTATTGGCTCTCAAGCTGCTCAATTACTTTGGCTATATGCAAACCACAGTCTTCTCCAGAACAACTTCTATTTTTTTTTGGCTACATTGTGGTAATTTCTGAGCTTCTAGTAATTGCAATCACAAAGGTGATTCTAAAATGCAGGAGGCTAGTTGCCTCATTTCAAAGGAGCAGGACAAGATCTTTAAATAGGACCTAGCTGGTGTTAACAGAAGACCTGACCTTATAGTAACTTATGTATATCGATTATTTTAATTTCCTTCAGCATGAAGCTTATAATGCTAAAATTATCCATTTTAATAAACATTTAGATCTTTATCAACTAATATCTTCATCTCCTACCAAAATATAAGGCCTTCCTTATCGTCTTGTTGTTCAGTTACGTCCGACTCTTCATGACTCCACGGATCATAGCACACCAGGCCCTTCTATCCTCTACTATCCCCCAAAATCTGTCCAAGCTCATGTTTGTTGTTTCCATAACACAATCTATCCGTTTCATGCTCTGTTGTCTCCTTTTCCTTTTTGCTTTTGATCTTTTCCAACATCAGGCTCTTTTCCAGTGAGTCCTATCTTCTCATTATATGGCCAAAGTATTTAAGCTCCAGCTTCAGTATTTAACCTTCCAGTGAATAGCCTGAATTAATTTCTTTAAGTATTGACTGATTTGATCTACTTGCTGTCCAAGAGACTCTTAAAAGTCTTTCTATCACCACAATTCAAAAATATCAGTTCTGTGCCACTCAGCTTTCCTTTATAGTCCAAATCTCACAGTCATATATTGCTACCGGAAAAATGTCAAGATTCTAGGAGACACTTTTCCAGAGCCAAGGCCCAGCAAGCAGACTGTGCCCCGAGTCTGGCATAACAACAGTTCTTTGAACTCATTCTCTGGATGATCTCAGCCACAACAAAATCCCAGAATTGTTTCATATAATTATTGTATTGTTTTGACCAGCACCAGGTGTTCTCTGAGCCCGGACCAGGCCCTGCTATATCCATGTTTCAGTCATGAAGCCCCACTATGAATCAGATTTGCCACATTGTTGCTGTTACCCCTCATTGTCAGGGCTACAGCTCACTGCACGGCCATCGGTATAAGTATTGAAAGCTATCTACACAAAAGTGGGTCCCCCACCCTTTAGAGGTGGGGCTCCTGCACATGTGTACTTGCTTGCAAATCTTTCTCCTCACTTTGAAATGAAAATTCTATTTGATTCCTGACTCTCCTCTTTCTAGGGTGCTCTGTTCAGCTCCAGTCACCCACAGGTCAGAGGCTGGCTCCATCTGGTTGACATTAATTATATTTTTATTGTATCATGGTCAGCAAAGGAAGTGTTTAATATTTCTGGTTTGCTGTTTTTTTCTGGTTTTATTTATTTAATATTTCCGGTTTGTCATGTTTTTATGCCCTAATACATAGTTTTCATAAAGGTACCACTGAGAAATATGTGTATTCCTTTCTATTTCTATTCAGTAATTGCCAGAGATCTATCATATCTGACTTTCCTAACATTCTATTCAGATTAAGTTCTTTATCTTTTTGTGAGATTTGTCTAGGCCTGAGGGCAAGCACATGAAGGTCCCTAACTATTATAGTTTTGCTATTTTTTTCTACCTACATTTAAATTAATTTTTCATCAAGTATTTAGATACTATGCCATTTGGTGTACATATATTAAGTACTGATACTATTTGTGGTTTCTTTAAATATAATGTAGTTTTCCTGTTAATCTATTTTTAACTATGTTTATTTTAATGGTTTACTTATCTGAGATCATGACTACTACTCCTGCTTTTAAAAATTTTATTTTAAACATAGCCCCAGCCCCTTAACTGTATGTGAATCTGTTTCAAGCATGGATCCCGCAAATAACATTGTATTCTACTTTTTAATTCATTGACTCTCCTCCATTTCATGGGTCAGTTCATCCAGTTTACATTTAAAGTTATGATTATTGTATATTTCCCTCTATATTATCCTCTTATACTTTCCCCTTTCTGCCCCTCTCTTTGCACAAAAGAAAGAATTGGAGAAAGAAAAGGAATATGATTAACATCAGTAATTATAACTGAAGGAGCCTGCTCCTACTCCTCTGCTTCTCTTATTTCTATCAAACCCAGACACCAATCTCTGGTTATTATGTTTTATTTCTCTTTTATGATCTCTTTATGATATACCCTCTGAAATTGACATTTGTTTTGCCTTCTCTTACTAAATATGCTTCCCTTTAAAAAAAATGGTAGACTTTAATCTTGTCTTTTATTTTTATATTGCTTACGCTTCTCTCTACAGCTTTCTTATTCTTTTCTGAGAGGGAGAATACCTAATAATAAAGAATTTTTAAACAGAAAAATGTGGGGTTTTTATCCAAGAAAGACATATCCTCTCATATCTCTTAAATGGGGCCAAATTTTTTCTTTATCCTTTTGCAACATTCAGTTTCAAGCGTTTTATAATGGTTGCTCTTTCCATTTATATTGCCGTAGTCATTGTCTACATTGCTTTCCTGCTCTGCTTACTTCACTTTGCATCAGTTCATGTTAAGTGTTTCCATGTTTCTCTGTTCATTATTTGTTACAGTACAGTAATATTCCATTACATTCATGACAACGATTTGTTTAGACATTACTCAATCAATGGACAGCTGCTTTGATTTCAGTTCTTTACTACATTAAAAGTACTGCCACAAACAATTTTTTTATGTATATGGAAACTTTCTTTTTGTTGATGCTTTCTTTGGTGTATATATACCTATGAATGGAATGTCTGGGCCAAAGAATATTGGCATTTTAGGTACTTTAATTGCATAATTCCAAGTTTTCTCTTCCTTTTAAACCTCTTCTATCTTTTCTCTATCTCTGTTTCATTGTTGAGTAAGCTCTTTGTGCGTATTCATGCCTATGTTCTGATCTCCTTTTGGGGGGGTTCACGATCCACTAAGACTCATGAGATACCCACTCTCTTCTTGCCTCCATCTTGGTATATCCTTCTTCTTGGTGTTTCTTAATTGTGCAAAAGAGTAAATTCCTCTCCCTGCTTCCTAAGTTCTTCCTTAATGTATTCCTTTTTTCCCCCTCTTCCCTTTTCTTTCTTCTCTTTAAACCAACAGAACAGAACAAAATTATACTAAAGACTTGTGCTTGCATGTTCTTCAATCCCTTCTATGACTCTTAAAAGCAATGGGATTTTGAAAGGGTATTTGTCTTTTCACCTGTTGGTTTGTGAGCACTCCATCGTTGTTGAGCCATTTCCAGTTGCTTAAACACAATATCTCTCATAGGCTTCTCTTGAATACAAGGTTTTGGTCTTTTCATCACATTCTATTAAATGTCCTTTCCCACCATAGGATTATATTCAGTGTTACATGGTAAGTTATTCTTGGTTGAAAGTTATTCTTGGTTTATTTTTACCCTTTGGGAATATAATATTTCAATATTTTCTCTGCTTATAGTATATTTCCTTTGACTCAGGAGCTCTGGAATTTGGCTATAACATTCCTGGGTGTGTTCAGTATGGGATTTCTTTCAGAAGGTTATCAGTGTATTCTTTTTATTTTCAATTGGCCCTCTGATTCTAATAGCTAGATCTTGGCAGTTTTCTGTAGTGAATTCTTGAAATATGGTATCTAAACATTTTTTCTGTTGGGAGTCCAATGATTCTTTTTCTTTTAATTAAAAAAAAATTTTCTTCCCAATGATTCTTTTGAAAAATGATGTTTTATACCCCCCCAATTACATGAAAAGACAATTTTTAACATTCATTTAAAAATTTTTTTGAGTTCCAAATTTCCTCACTCTCTCCCTCGTCTCCCCCTTCCCTGACTCAATAAGCAATTTGATATAGGTTATATATGTTCAATCATGGGAAAATGTATCTTATTAGTTATGTTGTAAAAGAAGACAGACCCAAATGGGGGAAAAACATGAAAAAAAATAAAGTAAAAGATAGTATGCTTTGATCTGCATTCAGACTTCATCAGTTTTTTCTCTGTAGGTGGATAGCATTTTTTATCCTGAGTCCTTCGGACTTGTCTTGGATCATTGTATTTCTGAGAATAGTTAAGTCATTGACAGTTGACCATCGTGCAGTGTTGCTGATACTGTGTACAGTGTTCTCCTGATCATGGTCACTTCACTTTGCATCAGTTCATGTAAGACTTTTTAGTTTTTTTTTTTTCTGAAATCAGCCTGCTTATTATTTCTTATAGCATAGTAGTATTACATTACAATCATATACCACAGATTGTTTAGCCATTCCCCAATTGCTGGGCATCCCCTCAATTTCTAATTCTTTCCCACTATAAAGAGCTGCTATAAATATTTTTGTACAAATAGGTCCTTTTCCTTATTTTTTTATCTCTTCGAGATACAGACCTAGTAGTGGTATTGCTGGATCAAAGGGTATGCAGAGTTTTATAACCCTTTCTGTGTAGTTCCAAATTGTTCTCCAGAATAGTTGGATCAGTTCATAACTCCACCAACAACGCATTAATATCCAAGTTTTCCCACATTGCCTCTAACATTTATTATTTTCCTTTTCTGTCATATTAGCCAATCTGATAGGCATGAGGTGGTACCTCAGAGTTGCTTTGATCTGCCTTTCTCTAATCAAAAATGATTTAGAGTATTTTTTATATGACTATAGATGGCTTTGGTTTTTTCATCTGAAAACTGCCTGTTCATATCCTTTGACCATTTATTTAATTGGGAAATGACTTGAATTCTTATAAATTTGACTCAGTTCTCTATATATTTTAGAAATGAGGCCTTTATCAGAGATAATTGCTGTAAAAAATTATTTCCCAGATTGCTGCTTTCCTTTTAATCTTGGTTGCATTAGTTTGTGTGAAAACCTTTTAATTTAATATAACCAAAATTATACATTTTACATTTAGTAATACGCTCTACCTCTTGTTTGGTCATAAATCCTTCCCTTTCCCACAGATCTGACAGGTAAACTATTCCTTGTTCTCTTAATTTGCTTATGGTATCACCATTTCTTTTTAAATCATGTACCCATTTTGACCTTATCTTGGTATATAGTATGAGATGTTTGTCAATATCTAGTTTACACTATATTGTTTTCTGATTTTCCCAGCAGTTTTTTTTTTTTATCAGATAGTGAGTCCTTGTCCCAAAAGCTAGAGTCTTTGGGTTTATCAAACACTAGATTACCTTGGTCATTTAATATTGTATCTTACGTCCTGGATCTATTCCACTGACTCATCACTCTATTTCTTAGCCAGTATCAGATAGATTTGATGATTGCCACTATACAATACAGTTTGAGATCTAGAATGGCTAGGCCACCTTCCTTAACATTTGTTTTCATTAATTCCTTTGATGTTTTTGACCTTTTGTTCTTCCAGATGTATTTTGCTATGATTTTTTTCTAGCTCTCTAAAATAATTTTTTTTTGTAGTTTGATTGGGATGGCATTGTCCTAAGCTTTTTGCGCTGGGGGCCTGGCCACTGCCCTGTTGTGCTGGGGTCTCCAAAACTGTCAGCTTGCTGCTGCTGTTAGCTTGGTGCACTGGAGCCTCTTGGCCTGGCCACTTACTGACTGCGCCGGGGCTGGAGACCTTACAGCTGGCCTCCTTTACAGTGGGCCTGCCGCACAAGGGCTGCAGGGCCTTGGTTGCTGACCTGTGCTGGGGATAGGGACCTCGCTCTGGCTTGCTCAGACTCTGCCTTCACTGAGCTGTGCTCCAGTTTTACCCAAATGAGACAGACCTTTCCTGCAGCCTGTCTAAGTTGTCTTGGGCTGGAAAATTCTTTGACCTGTCCTTTTGTCGGTTCTGCCACTCCAGAGTTCATTTTGAGATGATATTTCAAGTCGTTTGGAGAGTAATTTGGCAGAGGTCAGGGAAGTCCCTGCATTTTCTCAACCATCTTGGCTCTACCTCCTCTCCAGTGATTCTTCAATTGTCTCTATTCAACTTTTTTTCTTCCAATAAAGTTGTTTGTAATGTTTTTGACTTTACATTTTCTTCCATTCTTTTCCATCTCCAAATCTTTTGATTTTGTTCTAAATTTCTTGTTGTCTCATAAAGTCATAGAATTCTGATTACTCCATTCTCTTTTTCAGAAAGCCCAGTTCTTGGGAAAGGCTTTCCACTTTTGGTTAAGCTCTACTCCTGAAGAAGTCAATGTCTTCTGGGGCTGTCTGCTCTTAATATGGACAGCTTGAATTGTTTTGAGTTTTTCCTTATTGGACTCAATTCTACTTCTCTACAACTTCCACTCCTTCCTAGACAAATTCTCTCTTTTAAATATCTTCCCTAAGTCTTCTCTTACACTTAATTTAATTTTTTAATTGAAATTGTGTAATATAGCTTCCTATTTCCCTACTGACCTGAGCCAGCTCCAGGTTCTAAATACAATAATCTAGATTTGGTATAACCAGGAAGAGAATACAGTGGAGTTGTCACCTCCTTCTTTAAAAAAAAAACAAATCATTCCATTCCCTAGAATTATTTCTAAATCGTCTCCATTTTTCTTAGCTACTTTTTCTTTTGGATCTGTAATTTCATTGTTTAGAGAAATCCCACTGAGGAAACTCTGTTTGCCAAGGCATATTAGCAACTATTTTACCACCTAAGAGAACTGCCTGTGACACTGAGAGATTAAGTGACTTGCCCAGGGTTACAGAGCCAGGATGTGTCAGAGGCAGGACTTGAACCCAAATCTTCCTACCCCCAAGGCCAGATCTGTAGTCACTGGGTGATGACGCCATTCAGCTGATGTTTCATTTTCCAGTCTTTATATTATACATTTCAAAAATATAACCTTCCCCCCCCTATTTCCTATCACTAAGGAACCCTGTCTGGTAACACAGAATGGGACTATACTCAATGTATATCTCTTTGAGTCAGCACTGCCACCACCAGACCTATACCCGAGAAAGATAAGAGTCAAAGAATCCATATGTACAAAAACATTTATAGCATTTCTTTTTTTGTGGTGGCAAAGAAATGGAAACCGAGGGGTGCCCATCAATTGGAGAAGACTATATTAATAGTATAGGGGAATAGTATTAACGTAACAATATGACTGTGCAGTAAGAAATGAAGAGATAGTTTCAGAGAAGATTTGTATGAACTGATGCAGGGTAAAGTAGATCTCAGAGAATAATTTATACTATAATATCAGGAGTTCAAAACAATGAGCAATTCTGGAAGACTTGAGAACTGTGATAATATAATAATCAGTGAGGATTTCAGAAGACTCATGATGAAGAATGTTGCCCAGCTCATAAGAGAGAGACGATGGACTAATACGTACAATCAGAAACACATTTTTGGATATGGCCAATGTGGGAATTTATTTTGCTTCATTATGTTTATATAGCACAAGAGGTTCATTTTTTTTTTCAATAAATGAAGGGATGTAGGAGGGATAAAGGCTATTATTTGAAGGAAAGAAAGAAAGCATTTGTTAACAGTTTACAATGTGCTAAACACTGAACCAAGTACTGGTGATAAAAACACAAGCAACAAGAAAGATAGTCCCTGACCTGAAGGGGTTTATTAAATTCTAATAGGGAAAGGCAACATAAAGTAGAGCAAAAAAATGTGAAAAGGGGCTTAAGGAGAATTGTGTCACTGGCACAGAGGTATATATTTGAATTCTGACAGCCAGGAATCCCTTATACCAGGAGGGGAATGAAATAAAATAACAAATAGAAGAAACTTTTACTAAAAAAAAAAAGCTAGGCCACTGTTTTCTAGAAAAAAAAACCTGATGTGTTTGTGGTAATTCTAACAGGAAGCACAGACACTAGCATCTCTCACCTATCTCCAAAGACCTCCTCTGGCAGTAACGAGTGATTCAAGCACTTGGTAGCATGCTGTAGTAATCTCACCACTGCCCACTTAAAGAATACAGTTGCTAGGTGCCATCCATTCTGACTAACCCTCACCTCCTGTGCCAGATCCTCCAGCCTCCTGATCTGGCTCCCAAACTCCTTATGTCATACCCCTTCCTGCCCTGGTCCCTTGTGAGTATGGTTTCTGTGACTTCTAAGGATATACCACCACCTGCCACATCACTGAGACTTAAAGGAGGAATTTGAACAGTGCAATCACCTACCTCCCTTAACAGACTTCTCTCCATCTTTTGTTATGCCTCCTATATTCATTTCTCAATGAAGTCACATACTGTCACCCACTGCTACTTTCCTCATCTTCTTGATACTGACTCTCTGGCTACCAAAGAACAAACACTACACCCCAACCCTAGCTGTCCTCTCTCTTATTACAGTCTACTTCCGCTCTGCCACATGAGGTTCCACTCCAGACTTGCCTGCCCCTTTCACTGTGCCCTCTAGAATGCCTTCCATAATGAATGCATTTCCTTCCATCTTAAATATCTACTTTTTGTGCTTCTTCCATTCTTACTGAGACATGGATACCTCCTGAAGGGATTGCTTTACTAGGTACCCTGTGTTGTATTAGATGCATCTTCTCTATACCTCCCACTCCCCAATCAGTGGTGGAGGTGGGGTAGTCACAATACTCCTTGTTCCCCATTGCCAAATCTAGACATTGCCTTTCCTTCTCCTTCAGGGTCATAATATCCAAATTTATCACCAAGTCAAGCTCCTGGTGGTCATTATCTACTGACCCCTAGGACTTTCTCCCTCCTTCTTCAATGAGTTCAATGTCTGGCTCATAGTCTGTCCACTCTAATTCCTTCATACTATGGGAATTCCACATAGATACCCATGTTCCCTTGAATACCCTAACTTTCTAATTCCTCAATCTATTCAATCTCTATGATCAACTCTTCCACTCCTTTTTATCTACACACAGAGATGAGTCTACACTTAATCTTGCCAGTACTCACAAATATTCTACTTGGATGTTCATAAATTCTAAATTTTATTTCTCTTAATCAATAAATATTTATGAAGTGCCTGCTATGTTCCAGACACTGTGATAAGTGTTGGAGATTCCAAAAGAGGCAAAAGAAAGTCCCTCACCTCAAGGAATTCACAATATAATTCGGGAGACAACGAAAAAACAAATATATACAAATAAGTTATATAGAGCATAAATAGGAAATAATTGAGAGGCGAGGTACTAGAATTAAGAAATGTTGGGAAAGGCTTCCTGTAAAAGATGGGATTTTAGTTGGAACTTAGAGAAAGCCAGGGAAGTCAAGAGGGAGAACATTCTAGTCTTGGGGGACAGCCAGAGAAAATGTCCAGAGCTGAGAAATGGAGTTTCTGCTTGTACAATGTCAAGGAAGCCAGGGTCACTATATTGAAGAATACATCGTGAGGACTATATTGTATAAACTGTTCTCCTATTCAGCCCTAAAATTTACCATTTTGGGAATCTCTCAGAAAAGTTTTTGATTTAGTTCCTCTGTGTTTAAAATGGAAAAAAAATTCAACAAATAATTTAAAATGCTGTGAACTGAGGTTGAAGTCCTACAGAAATCACATGTTCTTGTTATACAGTTAAGTTTCTAAAGCAAACAGCTCTGTGAGAGAGGCTTAACGTACACAGTTTCAACTTCCACCAAAATTTATAAACACCTTCCGGCTACAAAGCATCGTAGGCACTGGGAAAGACAGAGAATGGAGATACAACGAAGTCTTTGACCTCAAAGAACTAAGAATACATCAAGGAAATAGGATGCAGACAAATAGACATAATATGGATAGTGAAAAAGATCATGAGCAAATGAGAGATACAGAAGTTCACTGGATAATATGAACAATTTTGATGATATAAAATTAAAAAAAATTTTACACACAAAAAGAAATACAAGTAGAATTAGAAGAGAAGCAGGAAATTGGGGTAGGGGGAATCTTTGCAAACAAGTTTCTTTGATAAAAGTCTCATTTCTAAGATCTATAGAAAATTGAGTCAAATTATAAGAATAAGAGCCATTTCCCAATTGATAAATGATCAAAGGATATGAATAGGCAGTTTTCAGAGGGAGAAATCCAAGCTTCCAATAGCCATATGGAAAAAAAAAAGCTCAAATGTAATAATTACAGAAATTCACATTAAAACAACTTTGAGGTAGTACCTAAAACCCATGAGATTAGTTAAATTGACAAAAAAAATGTCAACTGCTGGAAGGGCTGTGAGAAAACAAGTGCATTAATGCACAGGTGTACATTGTGTGCTGTGCACTTGGCACAGCTGTGAGCTTATTTAACCAATCTGAAAAGTAATTTGGAACTGTGCCCCAGTAGGTTTAAACTTTTGACTCGTGATACAGCTGCTAGATCCATACCCCAAAGAGATGAAAGAAAGATAAAAAGGACCCGAATGTACACAATTATAACAGCTCTTTTTGAGGTGGCAAAGAATAGAAAATAGATGGACTGTCTTCTAACTGAGGAATGGCTAAACAAGTTATGGTATACAAATGTAATAAAATAGCAGTATGCTTTAAGAAATGATGAAAGAAATGGTTTCAGAAAAACCTTGGAAGACTCCTATGAATAGATGCAAAGTGAGCAGAACCAGAAGAAAAATTTGTACAGTAACCACAATATTGCAAAGATATTGAACATTGGGGGTAGCTAGGTGGTGCAGTGAGTAGAGCACCGGCCCTGGAGTCAGGAGGACCTGAGTTCAAATCTGGCCCCAAACACACTTACTAGCTATGTGACCTTGGGTAAGTCACTTAATCCCAATTGCTCTGCCTTCCCCCCTCCAACAACAACAAAAAAAGAGAGATAATGAATATTGGAAGACTTAAGAACTCTGACCAACACAATGGCCAACTAAAACTTCAAAAGACTCATGATGAAGCTTGCCATCCACCTGCATATAGAGAAATGATAGACTCAAAGTACACACTGAAGTTTTCTTCCTTCATTTTCTTCCTTTCCTCCTTCCTTCCTAATGGAGGAATTTATTTTTGCATAAATATAAATATTTGCAACAGGTTTAGGTTCCTCCCTGCCCCTTTCAATGTGTGGGGGAGAGAATTCAGAACTGAAAATAAACTGAAATTGAATTTTAAACACAACCACAATAAAAGTGATGCATGATAAGTGCCAAAGAGAGGTGCCATACAGGTGCTAATCTAGGGAGTTAGGAAAGACCACTGGCATCTTCTTTTAGCCCTGCCCCCAACATTTAATGGAAGGACATCTTTAGTTCTTGGCTGAAAGCCAATGCAAGTACAAAAAGAGTTTATCGATTTGTCATTTTATGCATAAGTTCTTTCACAATCAGTTGCCAGCTAGAAAATTCACAGATATTTTCTTAAAACTGCTCTAGAGAAGAGTTCCTTCATCAGTTGGCAGTTGAAGAATTAAATCATTAGTTTAATTCAGGAAAATATTCCCTTGTTCTTTCCAGAGATACAAACATAGTTTCACCTGAGAATCCATGACATTCTAATTACCTAATCAGGATTCTGTCTCCTATAAATGAAGGTGGAAAATGCAAGATCTACTAAAGAGAGGAGCTTTCCTTGGGTCGGAGTGGCTGGTTGTTTCACGAGACGCCTGGCTCCTCTCTCAGATCCCTGACTTTTTGTCTATCACCTCCCAGAAAATAAGCGAGTAAGTGAAACTTGAGATTCTTTCGTAGATGAACACCTTGTTTCATCTACTTTTTCCTGTTCTTTCTTTCCCGACTCAGAAGCACTGTTAAAATGCTCCTGCCTTTAATTTGAACTTACGTGCAACTTTCTTTGCATATCCTGAATGATGATGCTTACTGTTCCTCAGAAACTACACTTCTACTGGCCAGCAGTTTCCTATTGATATTTAAAAAGAAGTCAAGTTCCAACCTGTTTTGTTCTCTTCTCTTCCCTTCTAGCCCTCATCATGTTCCTTGCCCCGTTCTAGGTCTAACTGGCACAAAATGGATTATGGCACTAATGTCTTGTTTTCTGCCTGAATGAGAATATTTCTTCATTTTTGTAAATGATTCAGACAAAAATGAATTGCTCTCTAACTCACTTTAAATTAACTGGGAATAGCTGCTTTATTTATTTAAAAATGTTCCCCAGTTACATGTAAATACAATTTTTAACATTCATTTTAAAAACTTTGAATTCCAAGTTCTCTCCCTTCCTCCCTCCCTATGCCCACCCCCCTCACTGAGAAGGCAAGCAGTTTGATATAGGTTTTACCCACATAATCATGAAAGACATATCCATAATAGTCATGTAGTGAAATAAAACATAGACAAAAAAAAAACCTCAAGATAAAGTGAAAAAAGTATGTATCAATCTGTATTCAGACACCATCAGTTCTTTCTCTGGGGATGGAGCATTTTCATCACAAGTCCTTCAGAGTTGTATTGGATTGTTATATTGCTGAGGATAGCCATGTCATTCACAGCTGATCATATTACAACAATGCAGTTACTTTGTACATTTCGTTTTGCATCAGCTCATGCAAGTCTTTCCAGGTTTTTTTTAAAAGAGTATCTTCCTCATCCTTTCTTATTGCACAATAGTATTCCATTATATTCATATATCACAACTTGTTCAGCCATTCTCTAATTGATGGGCATCTCTTTACTTTCTAATTCTTTGCCCCCAGAAATGAGCAGCTATAAATATTTTTGTACATATTAGCCTTTTCCTTTTTTTTAAATCTCTTTTGGGGCACAGACCTAGTATTGCTAAGTCAAAGTGTATGTATAGTTTTACAGCCCTTTGGGCATAGTTCCAAATTGCTCTGTAGGATGGTTAAATCATTTTACAACTCTACCAACAGTGCATTAATGTCTCATTTTTTCCCCCACATCCCCTCTAACGTTTGTCTTGTTGTCCCATTAGCCAATCTTAGGTCCTGTAGTTATCTTCAAGCTACTATGATGTTGAAAAGTTTTCTTGTAGCAACTAATAAAATCATTGTGATACTATGATCTTAAAAATTATTTTGTAGCAACTAGCAAAATCAGGAGTCAGTTTTAGCAAGAATGCTTTCCAAAGGGAGCATTCTTTTTCCTTCTATGAGCTGGGCCCCAGATAGGGAGCCACAGTCCTGTCACTACTGTATTACGGTGTTTTCATTCAAGTACTCGAGTGGCTTATGACTCAGTTGCTTGAATTATTTCTATCATCATAACCACCACCTATAAATGGTACTTAAAGACAGCATGAATTTTCTTCTTGTAGCTTAAGCTTCAGTTTGGCTTCTCTGAGAAGTGCTGAATCAATTCAACAAACATTAAGCACCTGCTGTATGCAAGTTCCTGGGAAGAGAGTGATAAATAAAACAACCCTGGTCTTTGGTAGCTTGCACAGTAAAGGAAGAAAGACGTAGACACAACTCCATCAGACAGAAGGGTGGGGAGGAAAAATGAAAAGGAAAAGGGTCAGGCAAAATAGTACGACAAACTTAAGGTATAAGTGCTTTGACTCAGGAAACATTTCTTCAGGGAAGAAATAACTAAGTTCCCCTTTGATGAAGGGAAGAGACTTCACCGAGTAGGAGAGAGATGAGAATCCAGGCTTGGAGATAATGAGCCAAAGCATAGAGACAGGTCAAGGTAAGATATATTAGCTAGGAAGTAGAATACCCCACAAAAGATGAGAAAAGTAGATTGTAGAGGAATATGAGGAACCAGATTGTTGAAGGCCTTGAGTGACAGGATCACAAATTAGCCAATAAAAGAAAGAAGAGGAAGCCACTTGTTTCTGAATAGAGGAACAGCATGATTAGAGCAGTGCAATGGACATATAACTTGGGCAGTGGTTTGAAAAAAGGATGGGAGAACAGAGAGAATGACAGTGGGATGGCCATTTAGGTAGCATTACAATCATGTTCAGGACAGAGGTCTCCAATATGGTCTTAATCAGATTGAAATGTAATGAAGTCAATATGTGTCCGCCATCTCAGGGAAGCAGATTATGGAAGGCCTTGAGTGACAGGATAACAAATTAGCTAGTAAAAGAAAGTAGAAGAAGAAGCCTCTTGTGGTTTTTGAGTGGAGGAATGGCATGATTAAAGCAGTGCAATGGACATATAATTTGGACAGTGGTTTGAAGAAAGGATGGGAGGACAGAGATAGACTGATAGTGAGACGGCTGTTTAGGCAGCATCACAATCTTTAGGACAGAGATCTCCAATGTGGTCTGAATCAGATTGAAATGTAATGAAGTCAATGTGTGTCCCTATCCCAGGGATCCTTATATATGGTTTAATGCCCTGTTTCAGTTTGAGTTCAACACCACTGGTCTAGAATAGAAGTGAAGGGGCCCGATGTAGAAATAGAGAACAGGCAATTGTTAAGAGCCTATAGAGATAGTTCAATCAGTTACTGAGAGAGGAGATAAGCTAAGATAATTTGGAGATCATGAGCCTGGTTGACTGTTGGTGGTAGTGCTGCTTACAGGAACAGCCAAGTTAAAAGGTGGGTAAAGGTATGAATATGAGCGTCATTTATGTCATGTCCTACATGAGATAAAACACGGGTAGAGACACTGGAATAGGATGGATCCCAGGAAGGGGGTGAAGGAATAATGGAACTTCAGAGATGGAAAGCATCCTGATGGCCTTCTAGTCCAACCCATGCACAAAAGGAATATCTACTTTAACTTTCCCTGTCACAAGCAGTCATTAAGCCTCTGCTTTTGAAGGACTACATTACAGGCTGTCAGAGAAATGGAACAGGAATCTACTGTCTCCCAAGGCAGCCCGGTCTTCTAGGCCAACTCTTAAAAAGTATCCTGCATAAAATGAAGCACTGGATACTAAAATGAAATACTGGATACTATCAGAATTGATAAAAGCATTATGGAAAAACGATTCTCCTTGTCTATGAAATTCATTTTTTATTTGTCAATAATCTGGAAATACTGTTAGAGGCCGTTTATTATAATACAGATGTAGTCAGTTGTTGGTGTGAAAGGATACTAACTGGTCTTTAAAAAACAAAGTCCTTAGAGACCCAACAAATTCAGTAGTCTATGAAAACCCTAAATACAATAGTTGGCACATATATTGCAATTGGAATTTTACCAGGTACTTTACAAATTATCTCATGTATTTACAGGCAGCTAGATGGCACAGTCTCAATCAGGAAGACTCATCTTCCTGAGTTCGAATCTGGCCTCAGATGCTGCTTAGCTGTGTTACCCTGGGCAACCTTTTTTACTTTAACCTTTTTTGCCTTAGTTTCACCATATATAAAATGAGGTGGAGAAGCAAATGGCAAACCACTCCAGTGACTTTGCCAAGAAACCTCCACGTGGGGTCACAAAGAGTCAACACGACTAAAAAATGACTCAGCAGTATGTATGTTTGCAACATACTATCCCTATTTTATAGATGAAGAAACTGAGGCAGACCAAGGTTAAATGATAGGCGTAAGGCCACATTTGAACCTGAGTCTTATGATTCCAGCATCAGGGCTCTTTGTACTGAGCCACTCAGCGGCCCAAGGATCAAGGCTCTCTTTTACTAGAAAATGTGAATGTGTCAAACTGAAATCAAAATAAATTCTCAAAAGATTTTGAAACTTCTAAAAAAAAAAAAAAAAGAATGCTAGTGCCTTTGGTACTTCTTTATTGTATCTGTCTTATGGAAGATTAGAAGGAGAAAGGAGCTCGGTTAGAATGTTAGAAGGAACTAAAGCAGTCATTAGAACTGCTTTGATCCAGCAATAGTAGTACTAGGTCTGTATCCCAAAGAGATCGTAAAAAAGGGCAAAAGATCTACATGTACAAAAATATTTATAACAGCTTTTTTTTTGTGGTGACAAAGAATTGGTAATTGAAGGAATGCCCATCAATTAAGGAATGGCTGAACAAGTTGTGGTGTATGAATGTAATGGAATACTATTTTGCTATAAGAAATGATGAGTAGGAAAATTTCAAAAAAAATCTGGAAAGACTCACACGAACTGATGTTGAGTGAAGTGAGCAGAACCAGGATATCATAGTACTTGATAACAGCAATATTGTACAATGATCAACTCTGATCGATTTAGCTCTTCTCAGCAATGCAATGATCCAAGACAATTCCAAAAGATTCATGTTGGAAAGTGCTGTCCACATCCAGAGAAAGAACTATAGAGTCTGAACGCAGATCAAAGCGTATTATTTTGACTTCTTTTGTCTTTAATGGCTTTCCCCCTTTTGTTCTGATTCTTCTTTCACAATGTGACTAAAGTGGAAATGTGTTTGAAAATGTATCACCTGTATCAGATTGCTTGGCTTCTTTGGGAGGAGTGAGGAGAGGTAGGGAGGCAGAAAAATCTGGAACTCAAAATTTTATAGAAAATGAATGTTAAAAACTATCTTTACATGTAACTGAAAAATTAAAATACTATTTACTACCCCCCCCCCCGCCAAAAGATCTGTTGGTTATAGAAAGTACAGCTCATTTTGAATAACTCCTACGTTTTTGTTCTGTGACTTTTCTCCCCCTGACCCTCACCCCCTTGCTTCTCAAATCCACAAAGCTGGAAGCTTGGTTCTAGGATTATTAAACATTGACCTTGGAGTCTGTTAGAATTCTGGGGTTCACAGTATTCTTTGCTGCTGACTCCAGGGACACATTTTGAATAGGTCTTTAGGATAGACTAGCTTATGAACAGTTTTAGGTCGGAGAATAGATTGCTTCACCCTCCCTAAGGGAAACTATTTGATCACCTCTGCTGCAACCAAGGTGTTTTTGATATCTGCTCCCCAACCTTGGTTTTGGGTCAAGAAGTTTAAAGTTGTGACTTTAAGAGGATTTCAAGATATAGGAAGCAGGGGAAAATCTAAAACTTCTTCCCTTCTCAGTAGCCAAGAATAGTTTTTGTATGTTCATATTGTACTTGCCACAGTTCAGATAAGCTGAGGCCAGCCAGCTCTGTCCCAGGTGAAAAGAAAGCAAACTTCAGGGTATTAAAAGCAATCTTTTTCCCTCGAGCAATGCTCAAATAGAGGGAGAAGTGTTTGGGTTTCTTCTTGCCTAGCCTGTCCCCATCTCCTAGTTAAATTCCTATAGCCTATTTTTGTTTTTCAGCTTTCCCACCAGTTGTTCTGTCTTTCATTTGTTGCTAATCTGGTACCGTACCTTCCTTTAAATGCATTTCCATCATAATTAGAGATTTAGAAATTTAGTAGTTCTATGAGTACAGGGAGCCTTAGCTATGGTCCTGGGAGAGCATCACTACTGGTTTTAGCAGAGCCTGATCCTACGAACAGCATCAATTGGGAAGAGAGTACAGATTTCCATGTCCCTGCCCTCACCCCCTACCCCTTTTCGTTATGGTTAGCTGTCTAATTCCCAAGATATTAAATAGGTAAGCTGACTTCTGACAAATTTCAGAAATGACCTGTAATAGAAAAAACTATTGACCGGTTCACTGTCCACAAATTTACCTACATATCACATATACTATCTTGGCCCTAAAGCCAAGGAGTGCCATTTATTGATCATAAAGGGATTTGAAGTTCCTGTACTTAAAGCATAGATGGGGTTGATGAGGATATGTTAAACTGTAAAAAAAAAAAAAAAAATGCAGCCATGCCAAGTGATCATTTTAGGATGTGAGATTTTAAGCCCCTTGGGAGAATTAGAAAGAGTGGTTTAATCAGTCAAGAAGGGACCCTCACTTGCTGTAGAACTCAGCTCCTGAGGAGATTGACTGAACTGAGTGTCATTCTGGTAAAATAGTCAATCATTTTTCTGTCCAACGATGTTGCTTATCTTCTCCCTCAGGCAGAGAGAGTTATCCTTAAAAGGATGACCAAGCATTAAAATATACTGAACACCTAATCTATGGTTATATTTTATAATTACCTTATAAATTACGTTATAAATATTATAAATATAAATAAATACATTATATAATTACATTATAAATACATTACATTTATAAATAGATTATAATTACAACATATAATGATAGAAAAATCAAATGCTCTCCTCTCTTCCAATGTATACACTAATTAAATGGTTACCATGTTTATAAAAGTCCTCAATTTTCTGAGAATGACTTTATTTCAAGTAGTTCTCCCCCCCAAAAAAAATTAGTTAAAAAAGGTACAGGGAGAGGGTAAATTAGTGAAGTTAGGTATTCATCAGTGTGTAACTTCTTGTCTGTTCTTACTGCCAACATCCCCACATAAACTCTGAAAACAAGCTCTCAGTGCCATAGTTCAGAAAAAATTCCGGATGGGATCTAACTGTCTGGTTAACTACATTCATGTTGGATGATACTGAAATCAAGTGTGCTCCATCAAAAAGCGTAATGATTACCAATTATAGGAAAATTCTCCTCTAGTCCTAGACAAAAAAGTCATGACTTCTTGAACTTTCTTCCCCCAGGCAAAATTCATTCTGTCCTTAGGAAGACAAGGTCCAAAGGAAGATATGGAAATCAGTGATGCTCCACTGGTCTCTTCTCAACACAGATCACAAGAAGAAACTTTCTGGACCAAATACAACAGACCCCTCTTAATTATCTCAGTTGGAGGAACAATGTTTTTAATTGGATTCCTTATTACAGTATTTGTTGCTACTGGCTACATTCCTAGTCATTTCCCATTGGGATCACCTTGTATTTGTATTGGCCTCTCTTCTATAACTGTTGGAAATATATTGATGATTCTCATAGATGAAATGAAGTCATTGAAACTTTTAAGAGATGCTGGGCAAAATACAACCCAAGGCACTATCGTGATGCGGAATAGAGCCCGAACCTCTACCAGGAACCTCTTTCAAGAGCCTGAACCTCTACCAGGAACCTCTACCAGGAGCCAGAACCTCTACCAGCCTCTACCAAGAACCTCTACTAGGAGCACGAACCTCTACCAGGAACCTCTACCAAGAGCCAGAACCTCTACCAGGAATACAACCCAAATCTCTTTTATGATGCATAACAGAACCCAAGCTACTACCACAATCCAGAATACAACTGAAGAGTCTACTTTGGTTTAAACTTCTTTATATTTCAAAATTCATAATTATATAAACATACAAAAATTTCATAGTGGCTAAGTTTCCAGGAATTTCCAACATTGTATACAGAATGTGAATGAAACCAAAGGTCTTTCTCCTGTTCCCAGGGAGTGGGTCTGGTTGGTCACTTAGAAAACCAAGGCTTGAGAGAACATAAAACATGAAGAGGATTCCTGATGATGCCTAGGCTGGGGCAACAGATGGGGACCACACTACAGAAGATGCTGCCCTGAGGAGGGGGAGGTGGGGAAACAACCACAGAATTGATAAGAGGTTGGGAGCCCTAATAGATATTACATATGCTTTTATCCCCTCCAGCCCCTCAAAACACAAGTGTCCACAGGTGTTCATAGCCATGGTTGGGCTGCAGCTCAGTCAGGGTTTGCTCTGCTTTGTGCCCTTGTGAGGAGTTTAAAACTTGAGGATAAAGCTTGGGCCAATCCCAGATGCTCCCTGATTGGTGGTGGTGAGAGGCAAGCAGGGATCTTTGAGACCATCTTCCCCTAGCTGCTTGTAACCAAGTCTTCCCTCTGGAGAGTTGAATGGGAGGCTGGAGGGGGAACTGGTGCTGCTCTTAACCCTCTGCCACTCATTCTTGGCTGGCCATATGGGAAACATGGAAGGGACAAAGGGAAGAGGGATTTCTCAAAAGTCCTCATAATTCAGGCCATCTTCTGCATTGCTTCTCCAGCCAGGAAGTACATCAAGAACTTGTTTTTCAGACTGAAGCCTTGGTCATAATGGAAGGCCCCCAATATTTTCTGCAAGTTATCATGGGAATGGTCTGTAACTCATTTTCATAATTACTAGAATGTCATTGTTACTAGGCTACATCTTTTCACTTAGAGTTCCCAGGTCCTCACAAACTTTGATCTGATCAATCTCTGATTTCCTTGGAAATAGGGGCTTCTAAGTTAAATAGGGTCTGCAAATATCCAGCCCATTAACCACGTGTCTATTGCAGTGGAATGTTCCTTGGCCCCTTGTAACAGCTCTGGGGTCTTGTACCACAGTGTCATCAATATCAGCATGTAAGCTTTTAAGAAGGAGTTGTATTCTCTGGCCAACCCCAAATCACCAACTTTTAAAATGCCCACTGAGGAGCAGGTTGGAGATCTTCAGGTCCTAGAAAAGGATCCAGTCAGTTGTCAAGAAGATGCTTCACCCTTCACAGAAGCTAGATCATCAGTGTCTTCACTTCCCTGGCAGAGATGGCTACCTCATTGCCTTCATGAGGCTCTTGAGGTCATGTTCCACATAATTCATCGTGATGGAGATCTTGACCATGTTGTTGTCCAACAGGCTCTCTAAGATAGTGACAATGTTTGGGTGCTGAGCTTTCAGGATGGTATTGACTTCCCAGAGAGAGATAATCAGGAAGTCTTCTTTCTCCTTTTCCATTTTCATCAGGCTTGATATCCTTTGGTTTGCATACCACAGCATATGTGCTTTCTTCATTCCTGTTCAGATTCTGGGATTCTTCTACTCACTGACCACCTTGGAGGGCAGGCAGCTATTTGGGGAAATCCTGCTTCACCTCAATGGGTGATAAGGCTGGAGAGTTGGAATGTAATCTCCTTCCACCATGGTGTTGGATTACAGTATCCCCTCTCCCACTTTTCTCTCTCCCAAACCTTGACTCTAACTACTAAGATATGGTTTCCATTTTCTTGCTCTTCTTCTTTGCTCATTTCTTCAGCAGACTGATTAGATCCTTCCTCAGAATTACTGCCTATGCCTTCCTCTTCTTCTTGCTCTTCTGATTCTTCACTGCTGTTCTCTTCTTTTTCCTCTGAGTTAGATCCTGACTCTACTGAGGAGGACTCATCTGATTTGGTCTTTCTCTTGCTGTTGCTTATATCTTGTAAATCAGAAAGGTCATCCCTCTCTTCCAGTTTCTTCTCTTTGACTGGTTTCCTGCCATGCCCTTGCTCAAATCCTTGGCTGCTGGAATAAGGGGCTTTAATGTCCGTGTCTTTGTTTTACTTTGTCCCCATAATTTTCTCACACTTTTACGTCATGAGCAGAAACTTCTCTTCTGGCCTTTACTCTGTGCCTCTTCTCAGAGTCTCTTCCAATTACTTCTGTTCTCTTCCTCCTTCTGCTGCTCTCCCATCTGTCCTTCTCACTCTCTCTTTAGCTCCAGCTGTTCAAGACGATCCTTCTCCCTTCTGGAATGTTCTCAAGCCATCTCCTCCTTTTCTGCCTTTCCCATTCCCACCAAGTTTTATCTTGCTCCTCCAGATGCCTTTTTCACAGTTCATGTTCTCGTTCCTCTTTCACCCTGGCATGCTTCATTGTGCAGAATGACGGTGATGCCCACATTTCTCTTTCCTTTTCTCATCAATCCCGTGATAAGCTTTTTTCCTTATATAGCATTTGCTGGGGTGGTTTCATGGTCAAGGAGTCATCTTCTTCACCTCTATCTTCCATAGAATTTTCCTTCCTATAAAGTGAATTTCTGATTGTTATCTCCATGAGGTGACCTCTCAGCTTTCCCTCTTCAAGGAAATCCCACTTGGAATTCTCATCACCAGAATTTTTAATGTGTTTTACCTCTGCCTTCTCTTCATGTTTCTTCCTTCCCTTTTTTTCCTGAAATATTTCATCTAAAGTTTTCACTTTCTAAGAACTCTTTTCATTACTCATTTGAATTGAGGCACACACTGTACCTACCACCTCTAACACCACAGCTGCTGCCCACCCAGAGATTGAGGGGAAACAGCACCGAGTGCAGGAGAGGCGGGCATTTCCTGTTTGGCATGACCTAGTGATGTCACATTAGAGCTTTTCATCTAAGTTTTTAAAAAACCTTCCTCTCACATGAAGTTTTGAACATTAAAATTGTCCATTTTAAATTGATACTCTTTAACATCTGCAGTGTTTTCCTTCTCTTAAATGTGTTTTCTCTAAATTCTACATTTCCAGGGAGAATTCTAGGGCTTGAATGTCCAAGGTCTAAGATTTCTGCTCCTCTTACCTTGTAGTCAGACTAGGTAGATCAGAGAGGTGAACTCAGGTTGTGTGGGTGTGGTATTTCCTACCTAGGGCTCAGAAGAACTTCAGAAGTCAAATAGTTGTTCAGCTCCCCAAAAGAACAGTTTTAAATTGTTAATCTAACATTTCCTTACAAGAAGCTTAGATCTGTCCCTTTGAAACTTCCACCCACTGCTCTTTGTGCTTTCTAGGCCCAAACTGAACAAATTTAATACTTTTTTATACTGGCAATCTTATGGGAAAGTGCCATCTCTCTGAGGCAAAAAGAGGTCTCAGTAAAATAACTAAGGCAGCTTGTTGACCCAGTGGAAAATGCTGGGCCTGGAAGACCTGAGTTCAAATGCAGCTTCAGACTCCTAGCACCTGGGTGGTCACAAAACCTCTGCCTGTATCAGTTTCCTTGTACTTCAGTGGACATAACAATAGCACCTCCCAGGATTATGGTGAGGCTAAAATGGGAATGTAAAGTGGTCTTACAATTGCTACATGATACTATTGATTCTTTTATTTAATAAACATTTATTAAGTGCCTACTTTGTGCCAGGAACTGAACTAATTAATGGGGATAAAAACATAAGCAACAAGAAAGACAATCCCTGACCTCAAGAAGGTTACATTCTAATAGGGAAAGACAACACAAAGTGGAGCTTGAGAAGAACTGTGCCACTCAATCAAAGGCATAGTTGTGAAGTCTGACAGCCAGGAGTCCCCATTCCAGAAAGGGAATGAAATAAAATAATGAATAGGACAAATTTCTATTAATAAAAGATAAGCATCAAAACTTCAGTATTGGCTCCAACAGCCAGACCACTGTTCTCTAGAAAAATAACTCTGATGTGTTTGTGGGATTCCAACAGGAAGCACAGACACTAGATTTCCACCTGCCCCACAAAGATTTCTTCTGGCAGTAACCCAGGCCAATCAGGCACCTAGGAGCATGCTGTAATAATTCCCCTACTGCCCACCTAAAGAGTACATTTTCTAGGGGCCTGTAACAACAATGTTGCTAGCAGCTTCTGTGGCTAGGTAAGACCAATAACACCAGCACACAGAAGGGCTGTTAACAAAGGTCCTTTGATCTGCTTTTCTAAGGAAAGTAACTTTAAGGGGTTAACAATCTCACTTTAATTAAACATACATATATCATTTACTTAGTTTAGGGGGAAAAGATCAGCCTCCTTGATGCAGGTTGGGGTTGAGAGGTGCTTGAGACCCCGACACATCGGGTCCTGCTGAATGAATTTGACTCAAGCCTTCTCAGCCAAGGAAAAAGTTTAAAATTAAAATATTAGATTTAAAATTTAAAATTACATTTAAAAATATTAAAGATTCACCATAATGGGTTGTCTTAAGAAATCTCACCATTTGTGATGCTTGTTTTCACAAGCTACTGAGCTAGATTGAATCTAAGTTCCTTCATGGAGGCAAAATGAGACTTATATAAAGATTGTGGGAGGGATTGAGGGGTGGTCTTGAGTAGTCTGGGATGACTAGAGGAGGGGTTTAGAGCAGACTGGGGTGAGGTCAGACTCCAGGGTGGGAAATAGCTGAAGGCTACCTGAAAATGACAGACAATAAGAGAGCTAGGGTAACAGAGCTAGGGTATAGATATTTTGATCAGGATCAAGGGTGAGAAACAGCCAGGACACAATTCAGAGGTAGCCAACGGAAGGCTAGGCTAGGGTATTTGGGCATGAAAAGCCAGATCAAGTGGGAAGATTCAGGGTGGGATTCAAGGGGGTTCCCACAGTCTAAACCTCATCACCCTTAAGTTCTAGACAAATACAAATTACAAACAAATCAACAGACAGACCTTGTCTGATCAAATCACATAGTTACCAAAAAGAGAAGTACCAACATCTGGGTTTTCAAAGAGGCGGGATGCAGCTTCAATGGCTTGCCTAGAGTCTTGTCACCCACACTCTTTCAATGAGTGTGCCCCTAAAAGTCAAATCCTAATCTTCCTGTACATATACCCTATTCAGGACCCTGAGGGCTAGCACCAGGGTGTGGGAAAGCTCCTTAATCATTAGCACCACATCATATACATTGTTTCCAATCAATGACTCCCCATTGCCTTAGTGTTGAGAAACACTCCAAAACAAAAGGGGTCCACTTTACCCGCCCCATTTAAACAAAGATGAGACTCATTAAAGGCACTTGATAGCCTTAACATCCCAAAAGAGAACAGCAAAAAGTCCTGCCCTGATTACCATCACAGTGCCCTTCACTCTGACCAACACAAAGACCAACCACAATTCCAAAAGATTAATGATGAAGCATGCCATCCATCTGCAGATAGAGAAATGATGGACTCAAAGTGTACATTGAAGCTTTCTTCTTTCTCCTTTTTTGTTTGCTCTGAGTGGAATGAGTGAAGACCTCTCATAAAAAGGACAAATTGAATAAATAGGAATAAGTAAGATAGTAAGGCCTCTCATGAAAGCTAAACTTCAGCTTTCTACAGCTTTCTACTTAAGTTTCTCTGTAAGACAAGTTAGTGACCGTGGGAAGACAAGTTAGTAACCGTAGGATCCCCTGAGAATAAAAATAGGACACAGGATGTTCCCATCCTGTGTATTTACCTAAGGGTGAAAGGCCCAAAAGAAAGAAGGGTTGAGGTGAATAAGTCAGCAACCATAAAATCCTCTGAGAGTAAGGATAGGACACAGGATGCTCACATCCTGTGTATTGACCCCAGGAAAAGGGACCCTTGGCTCAGAGAAGAATGGACGAAAAGCCGGAAAGCCAGGTGCAATGGAGACGTGCAAGACTAGTTAGGTGTAAGAATGATGGGAGACAAATGTAAGTGTGCTGGGGAATATCCGTCACAGATGTAAGGGTGATGGACAGCATTCATTGCAGAAGCAAGAATGGTGGGAGAGGCTAGTTTGCACAGATGCGAAGATGAGGTAACCAGCAACTGGCTTCTGCTTGTCACAGATAACCAAATTATTTTTTCATTGTCATTGTCACTGAGGTAGATTTATCACTTAAGATGTAAAAATGGTGCATCACCTGCTTATCAAAAATAACCATACCATTTGTTCTTTGTCATTGTCACCAGGGTAGATTTATCACGTCCAGATTGTACCCTCAAAGCTTGTGTCTTCAAGCCAAGAGGAAGGAGGTTGGGAGGGGGAACTGAGGTTAGGTACCTATATAAACACCCAAATTTTCTGTGTACAATGCACTCTGACACTGCAAGGACCCTTGGTGCTCTTGGTGCCTGAGTTGCCCTTTCCTGTGGGATCGTAATAAAATTTCCTTTCTACTTTCACCTTGAGATGCCTCTGCTTTAATTCTTTAATTTGTAAATCTGTGCCACACAGCTCTTTCCTTCCTTCCATCCTTCCTACCATTCTTCCTTCCTTCCTTTATTCCTTTCATTTTTCTTTCCTTCCTTCCTTTCTTTTTTCCTCCTTCCCTCCCTTCCTTTCTTCCTTTTTTCTTACTCTCCTTCCTTTCTTCCTGCTTTTATTTCTTGCTTTCCTTCCTTCTTGATGTAGCCAATGCTGGAATTTGTTTTGCATAAATATTTGCCAAAGGTTTAGCCCAGCCCCCCTCCTCAATGGGTGGGGGAGAGAATTCAGAATTGAAAATAAAATTAAATTGAATTTAAAAAATAACCACAATAGAAAGAGATGCATGATAAGTACCCAAGAGAGGTGGCATATAGGTGCTAATCAAAGGAATTAGGAAAAACAGTTACAGCAGTTTTGTTTAGAAGCTTCTTTCTTTCATCTCTGCCTCCAACATTTAATGGAGGAACACGTTTAGTTCTTAACTGAAAGCCAAAGCAAGTACAAAAGGGGTTTATCAATTTGTCATTTTATACATATGTTCTTTCATAATCAGTTGCCAGCTAGAAAGTTGACAGTTACTTGTTTATAATTGCTCTTGAGAAGACATCCTTCCCCAATTGAAAGCTGAAGAATTAAATCATTGGCTTAATGCAGGAACATATTCCCTTGATCTTTCCAGAGAGTCACCTGAGGATCCAGGATATTCTAATTGCCTAATCAGGATTCTGCCTCCTATAAATGAAGGTAGAAAATGCAAGATCTGCTAAAGAGAGGAGCCTTCCTGGGGTCAGAAAGGCTGGTTGTTTCACAAGACACCTGGCTGTTCTCTCAGATCTCTGATTTTTTGTCACCCTGCCACCTCCAGAAAATAAGCCAGTAAGTGAAACTTGAGATTCTTCCAAAAATGAACACCTTGTTTCTTTTACTTTTTTTCTGCCCCACCACAGAAGAATTCATAAAATGTTGCTGCTTTTGATTCAAAAATAATTGCGAATTCCTTTGCATATCCTGAATGAACTTGCTGTTCCTCAGAAACTAAACTTTTACTAGCCAGCAGTTTCCTGCTGATATTTAAAAAGAAGTTCCAACCTATTTTGTTCTCTTCACCTCCCCCTAGCCCTCACCTTCTTCCTCACCCTCCCCAGGTCTATTTAGCACAAAATAGGTTGTGATATCAAGGTCTGATTTTCTGCCTGAACAAGAATTTCTCTATTTTTGTGAATGATTCATTCAAAAATGAGCTGTTCCCTAATTCACTTTAAATTAACAGTGAATAACTGTTTTAGTAATCTTCAAGATACTATGATGTTAAAAATCTTTTGTACCAAGTAGCAAAATCAGGAGTTGCTTGAACATGAATGCTTTCCAAAGGGAGCATTCTGTTTCCTTCTAGGAGCTGAGTCCCAGATCAGGGGCCACAGTCTTTTCAATAACGTATATAGGGTATTCATTCAAATACTTAGGTGGTTTAAGATTCAGATGCTTGGGTGGTTTAAGACTTATTTTAATTATCATAACCACAACCTATAAGTGATCATAAGAAGGGGTATTATGGTGTCTTGTTTTGTTCCCACCGAAGTTATTTGGAGATAAATCAATAGCTGTGAGGAAGCTTGCTTACTAAGATAATGGCCATCCTGGCTAGGCTGGGATAAACCAGTTGGACCAGAAAGACTAGGCTGGGACAACCAGTTCAAGCCTGAGGGGTCATGCCCTGGTCATGCACCCTCACTACCGGGCCTGAGTAATCTGCATATGTAATCTGTATAATCTGCATAAATCAAGGGAATGTAGGGAAATGAAGAATGGAAACTAATCCTAACTCAGGCAAGGAGGGTAGAACTGATTAACCTCATTTCTGCTTCTGTATCCTCACTACCATGCCTATGTACACTACATAAATTAAGAAGGGAATGTAGGAACATGAAGAATCTAAACTAACCCAATATCTGATAAAGGAAGTAGAAATGGTTAACCTCACTCCTGCTTCCACGTTGGTGTAGGTATTTTTAGTGAACACCATTCTGCCATGAGAAGTGTTATAAATGCCTTTACTCTGTCCACTGTGTCTGGGTTCTTTGGGGAAAAGTGGGCTATTACATGGATCTTCCTAAGATTGTACAACTAGGTAAACAATGATCTGTGGGGGCCACCATGTGGGTCATCCTCAGGGTTTGACCCTGCCTAGGGAGTTCTGTGGCCTCCACAGATTAAAGGGTTATCACTTGGGTCCCTGCCTAGGGAGTTCTGTGATCCCCACACCTGTGTGTCTCACACGATACCTAAAGATAAAAAGAATTTTCTTCTCGTAGCTGACTTGGGCTTTAGTTTGGCTTCTCTGAACAGTGCTGAATCAATTCAACAAACATTAAGCACCTACTGTAGGCAAGTACCTGGGAAGAGAATAATAAATAACACAACCCTTGTCTTTGGTAGCCTGCACAGTAATGTAGGAAAGACATAGACAAAGCTCCCTCAGATAGAAGGGTGGAGAGGAAAAATGCAAAGGAGAGGGTCAGGCAAAACAGACAAACTTGAGGTGTAAGTACTTTGATGCAGGGAAAGTTTATTCAAGGAAGTAATAATAACTAAGTTCCCCTTGGAAGAAGGGAAGAGACTTCAATAGAGTAGGGGAGAGAGGACAATCCACTCTCGGCTTGGGGATAAAAAGCCAAGGCATGGAGACAGGTCAAGTTGATACATTAGCTAGAATGTAGAATACTCACAAAAGAATGAGAAAGGTAGATTGTAGAGGAATAAGAAGAAGCAGATTATGGAAGGCCTTGAGTGCCAGGATCACAAATTAGCCAGTAAAAGAAAGTAGAAGAGGAAGCCTCTTGTGGTTTTTGAGTGGAGGAGTGGATGGGATGGGCTATTTAGGCAGCATTATAATCCTCTTTAGAACAGTGGTCTCCTATGTGGTCTGAATCAGATTTAAATGTAATAAAGTCCAATGTGTGTCCCCCATACCAGGGATCCTTATATATTGTTGCCCTATTTCAGTTTGAGTTCAACACCCTTGACTAGAATAGAAGTGGGGAAAGTATAGAAGTAGAGAATAGGCAATGGTTAAGAGACTCTATGGGGTAGTTCAATCAGTTACTGAGAGAGAAGATAAACTAAGATAATTTGGAGATCATGAGCTTGGTTAACTGCTGGTGGTGTTAAGCTTTAGGGGTGCTAGGGACCACAAAATACTGACATGCCAGGTCCTGCTTGAATGAATTTGACTCAAGCCTTCTTTCGGCCAAAGAGAAAAAGTTTATTAAACATATGCCGTATTGGGTAGAGCCTTAAGAAATCTCACCATTTGTGATGCTTCTCTACAAGTGAACCAGATTCAATCTGCTGAGCTAAATTGAATCTGAGCGCCTTCATGGAGGCAAGATGGAACTTACATACAGAAAGACTATGGGAGAGATCTAGGACTGGTTCAGGAGTGATGGAAGGAAGGGCTTAGGGAGGGTCTTGATGGGAGTGGCTAGTAGCTGAGGTTGTTGTGTTTATCCTTCGTATTCGAAGAGGACCATGACATCAGGGAGATGATGACATGACTTGCACTTGACTTTGATTTGAGTGAGGGAGGGCTATGCCAGGTCACCAGCCTCACTTTCTTCTCCAGAGTCATCTGGGCCCAGTGGCCAGATATTCATCAAGATGACTGGAGATGACCCAGAATGCAATGGGAGAACTTGGCTCTTTCAGGCTAAGGCCTTTTCATGTACTCACTTAGAGAGAGTTAAGGCCCATTCTTGAATAGGCCTCTTTAAGAAGTGAGTCAACAGATAGCTCCTTTAATTGGAAAAAAGAAAAAAAAATCAAGCTAGGCAGAGAAGATCCTCAGGGTTGCTATTCCAAAGAGAAATAGTTACCATTGACATTTCACTCTAAGGCAGGAGGGCCCAAAATATAGCCATTAAGTGGAGAAAGTGAGGCTGGTGACCTTGCACAGCCCTCCCTCACTCAAATCAAAGTCAATTGCAAGTCATGTCATCATATGCCTGATGTCATTGTCCTCTTCAAGAACAAAGGACAAACACAACCTGTGAGTAGATCAGCTACCTGAAAGGAGACCCAGCTAGTTGGGTGACAATCTTTCTCTCCTTCTCCCACTCTGTCCCTCTCCTCTCCAAAGGAGGGTAAATTTTGATGGCTGGAAGCTGCCCACTTAACTTGGGGTTTACTGGCTAGATTTCTTTCTCCATCTGTCCTTCTGTCCTTTTCTCAAAACCCAGTTCACTCTGAAGCTCACAGATTGGACCACAATAGGTCCTTGCTCACGATACACTTAATGGCTGTATTTTGGGCCCTCTTGGCTTAGAGTGAATCTCAATAGTAACTGTTTCTCTTTGGAACAGTAACCCTGAGGGGCTTCCCCTCCCAAATTGATTTTTTTTTTAATTTTTTTTTCTAATTAAAGGGGCCATCCCTTGACTCACTTCTTAAAGAGGCCTATTCACTGAATGGCCCTTACCTCACGAAGCCAGTATGTGAAAAGCAGCTGAGGTAACTAGAGGTCAGACACCACAGTCACCCTGCTAGGGATCCCAGGTGGGAAGTTGCAGGAGGCACTCCAGAAGTTAACAGACTGTATAGGGCTAGTCTAGTTTAAGAGTAGCAGATTTGGTCATAGGTATTTTGATAGGATCAAGGGTGGGAAGTAGCTGGAAAATGGAAGGCTAGGCTGGGTTAAGAGTAACAAGAGATTTGGGCTTAGGGATACTGAAAACCTTACTGCCTCAGGCTGTCAAGTAGGAAGATTCAAGGAGAGTTCAGGGGTGGGTGTGAATATGAGCAGCACTGATGTCCTGCGCTATTTGAGATAGGACACAGGTAGAGACTGGAACAGGACTGATCCCAGGAAGAGTGTGAAGGAATAGCATAACTTCAGGGATAGAAAGTATCCTAATGGTCATTTAGTCCAACTCATGCACAAATGGAATCTGTACTTTACCTTTCCCTCCGACGAGTAGCCATCAGGCCTCTGCTTGAAGATCTACAGCGTAGGCTGGCAGAGAGATAAGGCAGGAGCCTACTGCCTCCCAAGGCAGCCCAGAATTCAGGCCAAATCTAAAAAGTGTCCTGCATAGAAGGAAACACTGATGCTATGGGAATGGATAAGAGCATTATGGGAACATGATTCTCCTTGTCTATGGCACTCACTTTTTATTTGCATGATATTTGGAAATTAGAGGCCATTTATGTTAATACAGGTGTGGTCAGTAATACAGTATGAAGCAAGGACTTTAACTGATCTTTAAAAAACAAAGTCCTCATACCAAACAAGTCCAGTAGTCTGTGAAAACCGTAAATATAATAGTTGGGACATATATTGCAACTGAAATTTTGCAAGGCACTTTACATTATCTCATGTATATACAGGCAGCTAGGTGGCACAGTGGATAGAGTACCCAGATTTAACTTATGTTCCTGAGTTGAACTATGGCCTCAGACATTTCCAGTCTGTATGCCCATGGGCAAGTCATTTAGCCCTCATTGCCTCAGTTTCTTCATCTCTAAATTGAGCTGGAGAAGAAAATGGCCAACCACTCTAGTAACTTTACCAAAAAAACCCCCACAGCAATTCACAAAGAGTAAGACATGACTGAAAAATGACTGAAAAACTTGTACATTCACAACAGTTGTAGGAGGTAAGTGCTATTATTATCTCCATTTTATAGATGAAAATTTTAAGCAGAGGTTAAGTGACAGGCCTAAGGCTACATCTAAACTTCAGTCTTGTGATTCCAGGACCAAGGTTCTATGAACTGAGCCCCCAAGGGGCCTAAGTAGCAAGTCTGACATAAGGTTTTCTGTTAGAAGACTTCTTTGGATGGGGAGGTTCTCTGGGTTGAGCTACTAGAAAAAGCTAGTATGTCAAACTCAAATCAAAATAAATTCTCAGAAGTTTTATAAGTGTTTTAAAAAGAAAGAAAAAATAGAATGCTAGTGCCTTTCCTACTGTGTCTTGTGGAAGACTAGAAGGAGGATAGAACTAAGGTTGCTGTTGTCTTTAGAACTGTTGACAGTACAATTGCTTTTGAATAACTCCCAAGTTTGTGTTTTGTGACTTTTCTTCCCTCCTACCCTTCTGTTCTCCAATCCACAAAGCTGGCTCCAGGACTATGAAACTTTGACCTTGGAGTTTGTTAGAATTTGGGGGTTCAAAGTATCCTTTGCTGCTGACTCCAAGGACATATTTCTAAAAGATCTTTAGGATGGACTAGCTTATGAACATCAGCACTAAAGGAAACCATTTGATCAACTCTGTCTGCTACAACCAAGGTGTCTTGCATATCTATTCACCAACCTTGATTTTGCGTCAAGAAGTTTAAAGTCCTGATTTTAAGAGAATTTCAAGATATATAAAGGCAGTGGAAAATCTAAAGCTTTGTTCCTTCTTAGCAGCCAAGACTGTTTTCTCTATTCATTTTTGTACTTCTGTGATAAGCTGAGGCCACCTCTGTCCCAGGTAAATAGCCACCTGCAGGGTATTAAAAACAATCTTTTCCCCTGATAATGCTCAACCTGAGGGAGGAGTGTTTGGGTTTCTTTCCTACCTAGCCTGCCTTCACTTCCTAATCAATTTCCCAGATCCTATTTTTG
>CM053624.1:248952999-248981697 GCA_028646595.1 Phalanger gymnotis | reverse complement strand
CGGAATATCGAATTCCAAGCCCTTTGATCTCTTAATGTAGAAGCTGCTAGATCTTGGGTTATTCTGCTTGTGTTTCCACAATACTCAAATTGTTTCTTTCTGGCTGCTTGTAGTATTTTCTCCTTGACCTGGAAACTCTGCAACTTGGTGACAATATTCCTAGGAGGTCTTAAAACTTCTAAAAAAAAAAAAAAAACAATGGATAGAATGCTACTGTCTTTCCTATGTCTTTACTGTGTTTGTCTTATGGAAGATGCTAGAGATTAGAAGGAAGTAAGGTTGCTCTATTACTTAGAAAAGTTGGCTACAGAAAGTACAGCTGCTTTTGAATAATTCCCAAGTGTTTTTCTGTGAGTTTTCTTACCCCAATCTTCCTTCTTGAATCGACAAAACGGGAAATATGCCTCCAGGACTGTTAAATGTTGATCTTGGAGTCTTTTAGAATTCTGAGATTCAAAATATCCCTTGCTGCTGACTCCAAGGACACCCTTCTAGTAGGTCTTTAGGATAGATTAGCTTGTGAACTGATTTATTTTGCGGATCAGATGGCTTCATCACTAAAAGAAATCATTTGATCACCTCTGATGCAACCAAGGTGTTTTTGATATGTACTCCCTAGCCTTGCTTTTTGATGGAGAAGTTTTAAGTCTTAACTTTAAGTGGATTTCAAGATATAGAAAGAGGAAAACCTAAAGCTTTTTCCTTTGTTAGTAGCCAAGAATATTTTTGTAAACTCATTTTTTTGTACTTCTGTGGCAAGCAGAGGCCACTCTGTCCTAGGTGAATAGAAAGCCAACTTCAGGATATTAGAAGCAATCTTTTCCCCCAATAAAGTTCAAACTGAGGAAGAAGTATTAGGGTTTCTTTCCTGCCTAGCCTGCCTCCACCTCCTTATTTCATAGATCCTATTTGTTTTTCAGCTTTCCCACAAATTGTTCTAACTTTAATTTGTTGCTAATTTTTCTTCTGTACACCTCAACTAATTTACTACACTCTCTTTTAAATATATTTCCATCACGGTAGGAGATTTATGAACTTAGGAATATTTTGGGTGCAAGAGCCTTGATTATAGTCCTAGAATTTCATCACCACTCATTTTAGCAGAGCCTAACCCTAAGAAGACCATTAACTGGGAAGACAGTACAAGGTTTCTAAGTCCTTTCCCCCACCCCCACACTGCAACCCCCCCCCCTTTTTTGCAAGCTGAAAATATTTACTATTACAACTACATGAGGCTATTCACAAACTATACAAAATAAGAGATAATGAACATGTGCATTTATACAACTGCAATCAGTCATACTGGATCCCAGCTGGTGGAAGTTCCCAGCACAACATCATTAATCTGTGGAGAAACAGAGCAAGCTTTCTTCAGACATAGGGCCCTCCATTGCTCCAAGGTCAACACGTGGTTTTCTTTTCCTTTGTCCACTACTCAGAGCAGGTGTTTACCTTCCTCATCCACCGGCCATTGGAGGAGGGTTAGGGCCTTTCAGGTGATTTATCCGGCCCATTCTGCGGGGAGGATTTCCTGGAGGCCCTCTTCCGTCATCATACCGGGAATCAGATGAACTAACATAGCCTCTTCTTTTCACATCTTGTTGAAGCAGGCTTTTGAAAAACGTAATCACAAAGTCAGCGATTCCCCAAAAGGGATCTGTTATGAATGATAAACTCCATAATGACCGATTCCGGTTGTCTAAAACTTGCCCGTTCGAGATGTAGACCATGGTGCCGCTCCTGCCCTCCGCCCTCCATCTCCAGTCTGCAACCCCCTTTTTACAGATAACTGTCTAATTCCCAAGATGTTAAACAGTTAAACTGACTTCTGACAAAGTTCAGCAATGAGCTGTATTACGAGAAACTTTTGACTAGGTTACACATTGTCCACAAATTTACCAACATTCCACATATGGCCAAAAGCCAAGAAATGACATTTATTAATCATAAAGGAATTTGAAAACCCTGGACTTAAAACATAGATGGGGATTGATGAGGATATGTTAAACTGTTTTAAAAAATGTAGCCATGCGTATTGAACCTTTTAGGATGTGAGACCAAGTCTCTTGTGAGAATTAGAGCAGTTTAAACAGTCAAGAAGAAACCACACGTGAAGTAGAACCCAGCTCCTGAGGAGACTGACTGGGCTGTGTGTCCTTTAAGGGTCATTCAGGGAATATAGTTGATCATTTTTCTGTTCAATGATGGTGTTTTCCTTCTCCCTCAGCCAGAGAGGGGCATACATAAATGATGACTAAGTGGTGAAATCTACTCAACACCTAATCAGTGGTTATATCTTATAACTACATTAAGTAAGGTAAAGGGATCGAATCCTCTCTCTCTTACAACTTTATTATTATACAATCAGGTAATGGCCACCATGTATAAAAAAGACCCAAATTTCTGACAATGACTTCATTGAGAGTATTAAAGAAAGTAGTTAAAGTACAGTGAAAAGCAAATGAGTGAAGTAGGTATTCATTACTGTGCAACTTCCTGTCTATTCTTACTGCCAACATCCCCATATAAACTCTGAAAACAATCTGTCAGTGCCTCAGTTCAGAAAAATGCCAGATGAGAGGTGACAACCTGACTTAATTACAATCAAGTTGGATGATAGTGAAATCAGATGTTCCAGTGGAAAGCACAGTGATTACCAATTACAGGAAAAGTCTCCTCTAGTCCAAGACAAAAAAGTCTTGATTTTTTTTTTCTTAAGGCAATTGGGATTAAGTGACTTGCCCAGGGTCACACAGCAAGCAAGTGTCAAGGGCTGGTGGTCTATCTACCTACCTGCCCCAAGCCATAACTTCTTGAACTTTCTTTCCCCAGGCATAAAGTTCATCCGCTCCTTAGGAAGACAAGGTCCAAATAAAGACATGGACGTCACAGGTCCTCCACTGATCACTTCTCAAGAGCAATCACAAGAAGGTACTTGCTGGACCAAATACAAAAAACCACTCATCATAGCCTCAGTGGGAGGAATAATATGTTTAACTGGAATCCTTATTTCAATAGTGACTGCTGTCACTGGCTCTATCCCTCAATACACTTCATTGGGATCAACTTTGTTTTGCATTGGCCTCTCTCCTATTGCTGTTGGAATACTACTGATGATTTTCATAAATGAGATGAAGTTGTTGATTCCTGTAAGAGTTATGGAGCAAAATACAACCCAATCCCCTATCATGACGTCCAGTAGAACCCAAACCTCTACCACAACTGAGAATACAACTGAAGCCACTAGTGAGGTTTAAACATTTTTACCTTTTAACATTCATGACAATCTAAATATATAAAAACTTCACTATGGCCAAGTTTGCAGGAGTGTCCAACTTTGTACAGAGTCTCAATCGAACCAAAACTCTTTGCCCTGCTCTCAGGCAGTGGGTCTAGTTGTTCCCTTAGAAAACCAAGGCTAGAGAGAGTATAAAACATGAAGAAGATTCCTGCTGATGCCTAGGCTGGGGCACCAGATAGGAATCACATTACAGAAGGTACTGCCCTGAGGAGGGAGAGGTGGGGAACCAAAGAGTTGATGAGAGGATGGGAGCCCCAATAGGTATTATCTATATTTTATGCCCTCTAGCCCCTCCACATGTGCTCACAGCAATGGCTGGGCTGCAGGTCAGGTATGGGTTTGCTTTGCTTTGTACCCTGACATGGACTTTAAAATCCAAGGCTAAACCTTGGGCCCCCTGTTGGTAGTGGTGAGATGGAAGCAGGTATCTTTGAGATCATTATCACTCAGATTTTTGTAACCAAGTCTTCTTGCTGGGGGGTAGGTTGGGAGGCTAGAGGGGGAATTGGTGCTGCTCTTAACCCTCTGCTGCTCACCCATGGCTGGCCATCTGGGAAAAATGGAAGGAACAAAAGGAAGAGAGGTTTCTCAGAAGGACTCATATTTCAGGCCATCTTCTGCATTGCTCCTTCAACCAAGAAGTATACCAAGAACTTGTTTTTCAGAATGAAGCCTTGGTCAGAATGGTGGGCCCCAAATGTTTTCTGCAAGTTCTCATGGGAATGGTCTGTAAAACTTATTTTCACCAATACTGGAATGTCATTGTGACCAAGTCGAATCTTCTCACTTGGAGTTCCCAGGTCCTCACAAACTTTGTTGATCTGGTCAATCTGATTTCCTTGGAAATAGGGGGTTCTAATTTAACAGATCTGCAAATATACAACCCCCTCACCACACATCTATTGCAATGGAATGTTCCTTGCCCCCTTGTAAAAGCTCTGGGGCCTGGTGCCACTGTGTCACCACTACCAGCATGTAAGCTTTTAATGGGTTCCTGGAGAAGGATCCAGTTGTCATGAAGATGCTTCACCCTTCACAGAAGCTGGATCATCAGTGTCTCCACTTCCCCTGGCAGGAAGGGCTGCTTCATTGCCTCCTTGAAGTTCCTGAGGTCATGCTCCACATAATTCATCACGAGGGAGATCTTGTCCATGTTACTGCCCAAAAGGATCTCCCAGAAAGTGACATTTGGGTGGTGAGTTTTCAGGATGGTACTGATTTCCCTGACAGATATTCAGGAAGGCTACTTTCTCCTTTTTCGTTTTCAACCATTTCAGGCACACAATTTCATCAGTCTTTATGTCCTTTGCTTTATATACCACAGCATATGTGCCTCCTTCTCCTGCTTCAGCTCAATGAGAGATGAGGCTGGAGAGTTGGCATGTAATCTCTTTACACCGTGGTGTTGCATTGCAGCATCCCCATCTCCCATTTCTTCTCTCTCTCCCCCAAATCTCAGTTAAATTTGACTCTGTCACAATCAAGATATCCTTTCCATTCTCTTGCTCTTCCTCTTTACTCATTTCTTCAGCAGACTGATTAGATCCTTCCTCAGAATTACTGCCTGTATCCTCCTCTTGCTCTTCTGATTCCTCCCTGATGTTCTTTTCTTCCTCCTCAGGGCCAGGTCCTGACTCTGCTGATGAAGACTCACCTGAGCCGGTCTTCCTCTTGCTGACATCTTGTACATCAGAAAGGAGATCCTCCCTCTCTTCTAGTTTCTCTCCTTTGACTGGCTTCCTGCCATGCCTCTCAGCAGTCTTCTGGAAATGTTCTGTGATGAGCAGAAACTTCTCTCCTGGCCTTCCTTTCTGTGCCTCTTCTCAGAGTCTCTTCCAATTCCTTCTGTTCCCTTCTTCCTTCTGCTGCTTCCTCATCTTTTCTTCTCATTTTCTCTTTAGCTCCAGTGATTTAAGATGATCCTTCTCCCTTCTGGAATGTTCTCAAGCCATCTCCTCCTTTTCTGACTTTCCCATTCCCACTAAGCTTTATCCTGCTCCTCCCAATGCCTTTTACACAGCTCATGTTCTCACTCCTCTTTCATCCTGGCATGCTTCATTGTGCAGAATGATGATGATGATGCCCACATTTCTCTTTCCTTTTCTCATCAATCCTGTGATGAGCTTTTTCCCTTATGGAGCATTTGCTGGGGTGGTTTGATGGTCAAGAAGTCACCTTCACCTCTATCTTCCATAGAATCTGCCTTCCTATTAGTTGAATTCCTGATTGTTATCTCCATGGGGTGACCTCTCAACTTCCCCTCTTCTAGGAAATCCCACTTGGAATTCTCATCAGAATTTTTAACGTATTTTACCTCCACCTTCTCTTCTTTCTTCCTTCCTTTCTTTTCCTGAAGCATTTCATCTAAATTTTTTATTTTCCATGAATCCTTTTCATCACTCATTTGAATTGAGACACACACTGCACCTACCACCTCAACACCACAGCTGCTGCCCACCCAGAAGGGACTTGAGGAGAAGCAGAACTGAGTGCAGGAGGGGTGTGCATTTCCTGTATGCCATGACCTAGTGATGTCACATTTGAGCTTTTCATCTAAGTTTTTAAAAAAAAACTTCTCATAGGAAGTTTTGAACATTAAAATTGTCCATTTTTAATAAATATTATAGTCTTTAACATCTGTGGTCTTTTCCTTCTCCTAAACGTGATTTCCCTAAATGCTACATTTTTGGGTGCTGGGAAGAACCTTTAGGGCTTGAATGTATTAGCTCTAAGATCTCTGCTGGTCTTTCCTGTAGTTAGACCCCAGAGCATTTGTGCCATTGTTACACAATAGGCAGAATAGAGGTGAACTCAGGTTTTGTGGGTGGGATCCTTTGTACTTAGGGATAGGGAGAACTTCAGAAGGCAGATAATAATTATTCCCCCCTAAGTAACTGTCCTTACCTAGTCTTTCCTTAAAATAAACCTAGATCTCTCCCTGTAAAACTTCCACCCACTGCTCTTTTTGCTTTCCAGGCCCAAGCTGAAAAAATGTAATCCTGTTTTGTAGCAGTAATCTTATGGGAAAGTTCCCTCTCACTTAGGCAAAAGGGGATCTCAGTAAAATAAGGAGGCAACATTTTGGCTCAGTGGATAATACTGGGCCTGGAGCCGGGAAGTCCTGAGTTCAAATGCGCCTCAGACTCCTGGCACATGTGACCACAAAACCTCTGCCTCTATCACCTTCCTAGTACTTCCCTGGAAAGAACAATAGCACCTCCCAGGATTATGGTGAGGCTAAAATGAGAATGTAAAGTGGTTTTACAATTGCTAGCTGACAATGTTCATATGCAATTTAATAATCGTTTATTAAGTGCCTGTTATGAGTCAGGTAGTAAATTAAGTACTGTGGGGAAAAAAATATAAGAAACAAGAAAGACAATCCCTGACCTCAATAAGGTTACATTCTAACAGAGAAAGACAGCACAAAGGGGAGCTAGAAGTGTGAAAGGGGCATTGAGGAGACCTGTGCCACTCAATAAGAGGCACAGTTTTGAAGTCACACGGCCAGGAATCCCTATTCCAGGAGGAGAATGAAACAAAATAATGAATAGGAGAAACTTCTCTTAAGGAAAAAAAAATTAGAGTCAAAATTTCAGGTTTGGCTCCCATAGCCAGGCTATTGTTTTCTGGAAAAGAATTCTGAAGTGTCTGTGGTGATTCCAACAGGAAATACAGACACTACCATCTTCCTCCCTGCCCCTCAAAGACCTCTTCTGGCAGTAACCCAGGCCATTCAAGCACCTGGTAGCTTACTATAATAATACTACCACTACCCACCTAAAGAATACAGTTTCTAGGTGACTTCTATTCTGACTAATCCTCAACTCCTGTGCCAGATCCTCCTACCTCCTGATCTAGTTCCCAAACTCCCAGTCATACCTCTTCCTGCCCTTGTCCTTTGTGGGTCTGGTTTCTGTGACCTCCCAGGATATAACACCACCTCCTGTCACAATGTTGAGTCTTAAAGGAGGAACTTGAACAGTGCAATCACCTGCCTCCTTTAACAGACTTCTCTCCATCTATTGTTATGCCTCCTATACTCATTTCTCAATGAGTCACATGTTGTCAGCCCTTTTACTCTCCCCATCCTTTTGATACTGTATCCCTGGCTACCAAAGAACAAACCTCACTCCCCAGCCCTAGTTGTCCTCTCTTTTATTCCAGTCTGCTTCAGCTTTCCCATAGAAGGTTCCACTCAAGACCTGCCTGGCCCTTTCACTGTGCCCTCTGGAATGCCTACTCCATAATGAACACATTTCTTTGCATCTTAAATTTCTTTTATTTTTTTTTTGTTCTTTCCATTTTTTCTGATATGGAGACATGGGTTCCTTCTTCCTGTATTAAGTGCATTTTCTCTGTGCATCCCACTTCCCAATCAGTGGTGGAGGTGGGAGGCGTCGTCAGAATACTCCTTGTTTCCCATTGCCAAATCTAGACTCTGCCTTTAATTCTCCTTCAGGGTTATAATATCCAAATTTATCACCAAATAAAGCTCCTGGTGGTCATTATCTACTGACTCCTTGGGCTTTTTCTCTCCTTCAATGAGTTCAGTGTTTGATTTGTAGTCTTTCCACCCTGATTCCTTTATAACAGGGGACTTCCACATAGATACCCATGTTCCCTTGAACACCCTAACTTCCTAATTCCTCAATACATTCATTCCCATGATCACCTCTTCCACTCCTTTTTATCTACACAAACAGATGAGCCTACTCTTAATCTTGCCAGCACTTACAAATATTCCACTTTGATGTTCATAAATTCTAAAATTCATTTCTCTTAAACATTTATGAAGTGCTTGCTATGTTCCAGGTACTGTGATAAGTGCAGGAGTTTCCAACAGAGGCAAAAGAAAGTCTCTGACCTCAAAGAGTTCACAATATGATAGGAGAGACAACCAACAAACAAATATATACAAATAAGCTATATAGAGCATAAATAGGAAATAATTGAGAGGTGAGGTACTAGAATTAAGAAGCATTGGGAAAGGCTTCCTGTAGAAGATGGGATTTTAGTTGCAACTTAGAGAAACCCAGGGAAGCCAGGAGGTGCAGATAAGGAGAGAGAGCTTTCTAGACACTGGAGACAGCCAGAGAAAACATCCAGACTTGAGAAATGGAGTGTACTGTACAATGGTTCAACATGAAGGAGGCCAGAGTCACTAGATGAAACAGTACACAATAAAGACTATCATTGAATAAACTATTCTTCCAGTTCTGCCCTAAAATTTACCACTTTACAAGTCTACTAGAAAAGTTTGTGAATTACTTCCTCAAGGTTGGAAATGAAAAAAAAATCAATAGATAGTTTAAAAATCTGTGAACTGAGGTTGAAGATTTACAGAACTCTTATGATCTTACTAAATTTTTGAGTTTCTAAACATACATACATACCTGAATTTCTCAAACAGCACTGTGAAGCAGGCTAAATGTAGGCAGTTTCAGCTTACACCATACTTCACAAGCACCTTCCAGCTGCAGAGTGTTGTACTAGGCACTAGGAAAGGTAGAAAATGGAAATAAGACAAAGTCCTTGGTCTCAAAGGGCTAAGAGTATATTAAGGGAATCGGACACACACCTAAATAAGTATAATATTTATAAAGGATCATGACTAAACAAGAGATAGAGAGGTTCACAGGAGTTATAATGTACAACTTTGATGATATAAAATGGAAATATTTTTGCTAAACAAAAGCAACCCAGCTAAGATTAGAAGAGAAGCAGGAAATTGGGGGAAATCTTTGCAAAAATTTCTTTGCTAAAAGAATATATAGGAAACTAAATCAAATTTATAAAAATAAGAGCCATTTGCCAATTGATATGTGGTCAAAGGATATGAAAAGGAAGATTTAAGAAGAAACCCATGCTTTCAATAAACCATAAGAAAAAATATTCAAATCTAATAATGATATAAATTTGAATTAAAACAACTTGAGGTAGCACCTAAAGTTCTTCAGATTGGCTAAGTTCACAAAAAATGGAAAATTACAAAATATTGGAGAGGCTGTGAGAAATCAGGTAAATTAATGCATCGTTGGCAGAGTTGTAAATTCTGAAAATCAGTTGCAACTATGCCCAAAAAGCATTTAAACTGTGGGTATCCTTTGACCTACTGATTCATATCCCAAACAGATGAAAGAAAGAGAAAAAGGACCCAAATGTACAAAAATATAGCAGTTCACTTCGAAGTGGCAAAGAATTGGAAACTGATGGGCTGCCTGTCAACTAGGAGAGTGGCTGAACAATTTAAGGTATATGAATGTGCTGGAATAGCACTGTGCTTTAAGGAAGAATGAAAGGAATGGTTTCAGAAAACCTGGGGACAACTTCTATGAAGTGATGCAAAATGAAGTGAGCAGAAATGATGTGGATGCGATCTGAATTCCTAAAAGGAACCAGGAGATCATTTTGTACCGTAAACACAGCACTGTAAAGATAATGAACTTTGGAAGACTTAAGGACTCTGACAAACACAAAGACCAACCACGATTCCAAAAGACTCACCACAAAGCATGCTATCCACCTGCAGATAGAGAAATGATGGACTCAAAGTGCACACTGAAGTTTTGTTCTTTCTCCTTTTTGTTTCCTCTTTCTGTCCATCCTCATTATTCTTTCATCCTTCCCCTTTCATTTTTCCTTCCTTCCTCCCTCCTTTTTTACTCACTTTACTTCCATCCTTCCTTCCTTCTTTTCTTTCTTGCATTCATCCTTTCTTGATGTGGCTAATGCAGGAATTTGTTTTGCATAAATATACGTTTGTCAAAGGTTTAGCCCAGCCTCCCTCCTTAATGGGTGAGAATTCAGAATTGAAAAGAAAATGAAATTGAACTTTAAAAACAACCACAAATAGAAAGAGATACATGATAATTGCCAAAGAGAGGTACCATTCAGGTGCTAATCAAGGGAATTGGGAAAAAAACAGTTATAGCACTTTTGTTTGGCAGCTTCTTTCAGTCCTGCCCCCAATATTTACTGGAGGAACACCTTTAGTTCTTAACTGAAAGCCAATGCAACTACAGAAGGGGCTTATCAATTTGTCTTTTTATGCCTAAGTTCTTTCACTATCAGATAGGTATTTACTTATAACTACTCTTGAGAAGAGATCCTCATCAATTGCGTGTTGAAGAATTAAGTCACTGGTTTAATTCAGGAAAATATTCCCTTGTTCCTTCAAGAGCTTCACCTGAGAATTCATGATATTCTAGGTATCTAATCAGGATTCTGCCTCTCATAAATGAAGATGGAAAATGCAAGATCTGCTAAAGAGAGGACCTTTCCTTGTGTTTGGGATGAAATACCCTCACCAATTAAAAAGTTAATTTATAATAAGGAGCCATCTCAGGGTGGGAACAGAAATAAATTTTACTCAATTCTTGAGAATAGGGTGTCCTCTGCCAGAGGAGATCTAGCAAGGGAGGCTCTTTACAAGAGGCAAAGCACCAATAATTATGCCTAACGCAAGAGAATTCCCACCCACCTCTGGCCCTTCTCACCATTGGCTGGGAGGCAGGCTTACAATCTGAGCATGAAAGCTAGACAAAGAACCGGGAATTCGAGGCACAGAAACTCTAATTCCCATTCCCTTAGTTAATGATTACAACTGAGGTGACATCTATAAATCTAAAGAAGGAGAATAGGATGAGGGGAGGGGGAGACCCTCTCCACTCTTTTACAGTACTTTTACAGTAAAGGAAAGCAGGTCACAGTGACCCTATTCTTACTGAGCAAATCTTCAAACCAGAACCATAAGAAAGAACAAAAAGTTTCAGGGTAAACTTTCCCAGAGGCTGAGCCATCAGATTCTCATGGCCTCAGAATTTTTCCACTTCCCTATTTCCCTATTTCTTAATTTTTAAACATTTCTTAGTATAGATATATATTTATACATATCTTCCCTGTGAAGTCTTCACATTTTATTTACCTCACACGCTTGGGTTGGAGTGGATGGTTGTTTCACTAAACACCTGGCTGTTCTCTCAGATCGCCAACTTTTTGTCACTCAGTCACCGCCAGAAAATAAGCCAGGTAAATGAAACTTGAGATTCTTTTTTAAATGAACACCTTGTTTCTTCTACTTTTCTCTGTAACCACTCCTCCCCCTTCACAGAAGCACTCATAAAATGTTGCTGGTTTTGATTCAAAAATATTTGCAAATTTCTTTGCATATCCTTAATGATGATGCTTGCTATTCCTAAGAAACCACACTTTTACTAACAGCAGTTTCCTGTTGATATTTAAAAAGAAGTCAAGATCCAACCTGTTCTATTCTCTTCACCACTCCCTAGCCCTGACCTCCCTTCCTACTCTCTCCTAGGTCTATTTGGCACAAAATAGGTTTCAATATCAATGTCTTATTTTCTGTCTGAATGAGAATTTCTCTATTTTTGTAAATGATTCAGACAAAAATGAATTGGTCCCTAACTCACTTCAAATTAACTGGAAATAACTGCTTTTAGATACTATCAAGATACTGTCATGTTAAAAATCTTTTGTAGCAATTAGCAAAATTGTGAGTCTCTTTAATGTGAATATTTTCCAAAGAGAATATTCTGTTTCTTTCTAGGAGTTGGGCCCCAGAGTTGGAGTTGGTCTTTTCACTAATTAATACAGGGTATTTATTCAAGTACTTGGATGGTGTAAGACTCGGATCCTTAACATTTTAATTATCAAAACCATAACTTGTGATACTTAAAGGCAAAGAGAATTTTCTTCTTGTAGCTGACTTAGGCTTCAATTTGGCTTCTCTGAGCAGTGCTGAATCAATTTCTCAAATATCAAGCCCTTACTGTATGCAGGGCCTGGGAAGAGAGTGATAATTAAAACAACCCTGGTCTTTGATGGCCTGCACAGTAATGTAGGAAAGACATAAACAAAACTTCTCTCAGACCAAAGGGTGGAGAGGAAAAATGCAAAGGAGAGGGTCAGGCAAAACAGTATTGACAAGCTTCAGGTGTAAGTACTTTGACTAAGGGAAAACTTCTTCAAGGAAGTAAGAATAACTAAGTTCCCCTTGGAAGAAGGGAAGAAATTTCAACAGAGTGGAGGAGAGAGGAAAATCCATTCCAAGCTTGGGGATAATGAGCCAAGGCTTAGAGATAGTGAAGGTAAGGTACATTAATTACAATGTAGAATATTCAAAAAAGGATGATGAAAAAGTAGATACTGGAGGAATCTGAAGAGGGGGATTGTGGAAGGCCTTGAGTGCTAGGATAACAAATTAACCAGCAAAAGAAAGTAGAAGAGGAAGCCTCTTGTGGTTTTCAAGTGGAGGAATAGCATGATTACAGCAGTGCAATGGACATATAACTTGGGCATTGGTTTGAAGAAAGGATTGGAGGACAGAGATAGACTGACAGAGGGACAGCTTGTTTAGGCAACATTACAATCTTTAGGACAGAGGTCTCCAATGTGGTCTGAATCAGATTGAAATGTAATGAAGTCAGTGTGTGTTCTCCATCCCAGGGATCCTTTTATATGATTCAATGCCCTATTTCAATTTGAGTTCAACACCACTGGTCTAGAATAGAAGAGAAATGGGGTGAGGGGTTGTAGAAGCAGAAAAAAGGCAATGGTTAAGAGAGTTAGAGGTAGTTCAATCAGTTACTGAGAGAGAAGATGAACTAAGATAATTTGGAGACCATGAGCCTGATTGACTGGTGGTGGTAGAGCCATTAATGGAAATAACCAAGTTAAGGGATGGGTGTGAATATGAGCACCATTAATCTCATGTCCTATTTGAGGCAGGACACCCAGGTAGAGACATGGAATAAGACTGATCCTAGGGAGAGGGTGAAGGAATAGCAGAACTTCAGAGATGGAAAGTATCCTGAGGGCCATCGAGTCCAACCCATGCACAAAAGGAATCTGCACTCTAACTTTCCTTCCCACAAGTAGTCATCAAGCCTCTGCTTGAAGATCTGCAGTGTAGGCTGGCAGAAAGATGAAGCAGGAGCCTTCTGTCCCCCAAGGCAGCTCAGAATTCTGGCCAAATCTAAAAAGTGTTCTGCATAGAAGGAAACACTGATGCTATGGGAATGGATAAAAGCATTTTGGAAACATGATTCTCCTTGTCTATAGCAGTCACTTTTTATTTGTCATGATATCTGGAAATAATGTTAGAGGCCATTTATTATAAAACAGGTGTCAGTTGTTGATGTGAAGGAAATACTCTAATTGATACTTTAAAAAACAAAGTGCTTAAAGACCAAACAAGTCCAGTGGTCTATGAAAACCCTAAATATAATAGTTGGCACACATATTGCAACTGAAATTTTGCAAGGCACTTTACACATTGTCTCTTGTATACACAGGCAGCTAGGTGGCACAGTGGATAGAGTGCCCAGACTGGACTTACGTTCCTGAGTTTGAATCTGGCCTCAGACATTTCCTATCTGTGTGGCTATTTGGCAAGTCACTTAGCCCTGTTTGCCTCGGTTTCTTCATCTCTAAGATGAGGAGGAGAAGAAAATGGCCAGCCGTTCTAATGACTTTACCAAGAAATCCCCACATGGGTTCACAAAGAGTCCGACATGACTCAAAAACATTCACAACAGCTGTAAGAGGTATGTGCTATTATTGCCCTCATTTCATAGGTGAAGGAATTGAGGCAGATAGAGGTTAAATGGCAAGTCTAAGGCCACATCTAAATCTAAGGCCAGATCCAGAGCTCTATGAATTAAGTCCCCTAGGGCCTAAGTAGCAAGTATGACATAAGACTTTCTCTTACAAGACTACTTTAGATTGGGAGGTTCTCTGAGTTGAGGTACTAGGACAAGCTAATGTGTCAAACTCAAGGCAAAATAAATTCCAAGAAGGTTTAGCAATTAAAAAAAGAAAAGATTGAATGCTACTGCCTTTCCTGCTTCTTTACTGTGTCTGTCTTGTGGAAGATTAGAGGGAGGAAGGAACTAAGGATGCTCTAGTCTTTAAAACTGTTGGTTACAGAAAGTACAGCTGCTTGGAATAACTCCTAAGTTTTCATTCTGTGACTTTTCTCTCCCTTCCCTCTACCCTCTCTTTTCAAATTCACGAAGCTAGAAACCTGGCTGCAGAACTATGAAACTTTGACTTTGGAGTCTGTTAGAATTTCAAGGTTGAAAGAATCCTTTGCTGCTGACTCCGGGGTCACACTTCTAATAGGTCTTTAGGACACATTAGCTTGTAAACAATTTTAGGAGAACAGATTGCTTTGATGAGGTCAGGAAACCATATGTTTTGAGGGTGCTTGAGACCTCAAAATACCAACACACTGGGTCCTGCTCAGATGAATTAGACTCAAGCCTTCTCACAGCCAAAAAAGAACGAATTTTGTTACAGGTTCGCTATCTTGGGTTGAGTCTTAAGAAATCTTCCCATTAGTGGTAGATTGAATCTGAGCCCCTCCATGGAAGCAAGATGGAGTTTATATACAGAAAGATTGTGGGAGGGATCTAGGGTGGTCCTTGGGTGATGGAAGGAGGGGTTTAGGGAGGGTCTTGAGGAGGAGTCTAAGGAGGAGCTTGATGGTACTGGGGCAAGGTTAGACTCCAAGAACCAAAAGAATGGGATTAAGGGTGGAAAGTAGCTAAAGGTTATCTGGACATAACACATTATGTAGGGCTAGGCTAGTTTAAGGGTAACAGATTTGGGCATAGGGCATTTTGATAGGATCAAGGGTGGAAAGTAGCTGAACCATGGAGGGCTAGGCTAGGTTAACCTAGCCTAGACATTTGGGCCTAGCAATAATGAAAGGCTTATGGCCTCAGCCAAATGTCTCAACTAGTGGAAAGATTCAAGGAGAGTTCAAGAGGGCTCCCACAGTCTAAACCCTATCAGCTTCATCAGCACTAAAGGAAACCATTTGATCAACTCTGCTGCAACCAAAATATCTTTGATATTTATTCCCCAACCTTGGTTTTGAGTTAAGAAATTTAAAGTCCTGACTTTAAGAGGATTCCAAGATATAGAAAGGCAGGGGAAAATCTAAAGCTTCTTCCTTCTTAGTAGTGAAGACTGTTTTTGTCTGTTCATTTTTGTACTTCTGTGATAAGCTGAGTCTACCTCTGTCTCATATATGGAAAGCTATCTGCAGGGTATTAAAAACAATCTTTTCCCCTGATAATGCTCAAACTGAAGGAGCATTGCTTGGGTTTCTTTCCTACCTAGAATACCTTCATCTTCTAAGTAATTTCCTAGATCTTATTTTAATTTTTGAGCTTTCTCACCAATTATTCTGTCTTTGTTTTGTTGCTAATCATTTTGTCAAACTGAAATAATTTACTACATTTTCCTTTAAATGCTTTTCCATCATTATTGGAGATTTATAAACTTAGTAATTCTTTGGGTGCATTGGTGCTGGAATTGGACCACTAGTGGTGTTACCAGAACCTAACCCTATGGAGACCATCAGTTGGGAAGATAGTACAAGATTCCCCACCCCCACCCCCTTTCTTTAGGCTAAACTGCCTAATTCCTAGGAGGTTGAATAGTTAAACTGACTTGTGATGAAATTCACAAAAGAGCTGTAATAGAAGAAACTATGAACTAGGTTATACACTGTCCACAAATTTACCTACACACCATGTATGCCATCTTGGTCCAAAAGCCAAGAAGTGACATTCACTGACCATAAAGGGATTTAAAATCCCTGGGTTTAAAACATAGATGTGATTGATAAGGATATGTGTAATTGTAAAAAAAAATAACTGCAGCCATCCCAAGTGATCAATTTAGGAGGTGAGATTTTAAACCCCTTGAGAGAATTAAAAAGAACAGTTTAATTAGTCAAGAAGGGACCCTCACTTGAAGTAGAACCCAGCTCCTGAGAAGATTGACTGGATTTTGTCTTTTGAGGGTCGTTCCAGGAGCACAGGCGATCATTCTTCTGTCCAATGGTGTTGCTTTCCTTCTCTCTCATCCAGAGAGGGCGATATTTAAAAGGATGACTAGGTGTTGAAATCTACTTAGCACCTAATTTGTAGTTATATTTTATAACTACATGAATAAAATAGAGGGATCGAATCCTCCCATTTCTTAGGACTGTATTAGTATACAATAATTAAATGGTCACCATGTTTATAAAAGCACCCAAATTTCTGAGAATGACTTCATTGAGAGTATTTTTAAAAAGTTTTAAAAAGTGCAGGTTAAAGCAGAATTAATGAAGTATTACTCAGTGTGCAACTTCTTGTCTATTCTTATTGCCAACATCCTCATATAAACTCTGAAAACAATCTCTTGGTGCCATAGTTCAGAAAAAATCCCAGATAGAATGGAACAGTCTAATTACATTCACATTGGATGATAGTGGAATCAAATGTGCTCTAGCTGAAAGCAGAAATGATTACCAACTACAGGGAAAGTCTCCTCTAGTCTTAGAGAAAAAAGTCATGACTTCTGAAACTTTCCCCAGGCAGAAAGTTTATGCTGTTCTTAAAAAGACAAAGTCCAAAGAAAGATGTGAAAATTGGTGATCCTCCACTGGTCCGTTCTCAACAGAGAACACAAGAAGAAACTTTCTGGATCAAATACAAACTCTACCTTGTCATAATCTTAGTGGGAGGAATACTGTTTTTAATTGGATTCCTTATTTCAGGATTTGCTTCCTTTGGCTACATTCCTGACTGCTTCCTCATAGGAATAATGTACCTTTCTGCTGGCCTCTTCGCTTCAGTTCTCACATCTGTACGGATGGCTGTCGTGTATCAAATGGCCTTTAAGAGTTGTGAAGCTGAATACAACCGGAGTCCCTATCATGACATCAAGTGGAACCCAAATCTCTATCACAACAGAAGATACAACTGCAGCCACTACCAAGGTTTAAACTTTTTTACCTTTTAAAATTCATGACAGTCTTAATATGCAAAAACTTCACTGTGTCTAAGTTTGCAGGAAAGTCCAAATTTACATAGAATCTGAATCAAACCAAAGCTCTTTGCCCTGCTCCCAAGAAGTGGGTCTAGTTGTTCACTTAAAAAAACCAAGGCTTGAGAGAACATAAAACATGAAGAGTATTCCTGATAATGTCTAGGCAACAGATGGGGACAACTCTACAGAAGGTGCTGCCCTGAGGAGAGGGGAGGTGGGGAAACACAGAATTGATGAGAAATTGGGTGCCCCAATAGATATACATACAGTTTTATGCCCTCCAGCCCCTCCAAACCCTGTGTCCACACATGCTCACAGCCATGGCGGGGCTGCAGCTCAGTTTGGAGTGACCTGGTGATGTCACATTTGAGCATTTCATGCAAGTTTTTAGTTACTTTCTCTCATATGAAGTTTTGGACATTAAAATTGTCCATTTTTAATAAATATTATAATCTTGGGCATCTCTAGTGTTTTCCTTCTACCAAAACAGGATTTCCCTAAATTCTGCATTTTTGGGGGTGGGGGAGAATTTTTAGGACTTGAATGTCTGTCTAAGCTAGGGGTGGGAAATATGTGGCCCTCTAGGTCCTGAAGCCCTTTGATTGAATCCAAACCACCAAAAAATCCTTTTATGAAGGATATTAAGCTCTAAGATGTCTGCTTTTATTCCATTGTAGTCAGGCCCAAGGTCATTTGTGCAAGTGTTATACAAGGCAGAATAGAGGTGAATTCAAGTTGTGTGGGTGGAGCATTTTGTACCTAGGGCTGGGAAGAACTTCAGAAGTCAGATACTGTAGTTATTGGGCTTTCCAAAGGAAAAATTTTATTGTTATCTACACTTTCCTTACAAGAAGCTTAGATCTGTCCTTTGAAACTTCCAGTCATTGCACCCCTTTATACTTTCTTCTGTTAAAATGAAAAGCCCTGTGAACTGTTAAAAATGGAAGAAAGCCGAGGTCCAAAAGGTGGAACTGGGAGGAACCAGAGTCTCATCACAGTTTACAAAGATTATAGTGGCATTTTTTTGCCTCAGAAGCAGCCTGCAAGCTGGAGCAGTGAGACAAGGTTCACACCTGCCAAGAAAGGAGTTATAAAGCTAGGGCTGTTTATACATATTTGAGGTAGTAAGCATATATGGCCAAGTCAGGATTAACAGAGAAACACCATAAAGTGGGAAGTGGGGGTCTAGGGAGAAGATATCTGTAAATAAAATAAATCAGAAAGGAGAATGTTTGCTGCTCTTTAGAGAAGTCAGGAACCAAGATTTTTACTTTTCTCTCAGAACTGGTCTGAACTGGCTTCAGCAGTTGCAGGCATCTCTGAGTTTACTTCCCAAAGGATCACTGGTATGTCATGCAGCCCTGGGTATCAGAAATCCTCCTGTTTGTCTAGTCATGTTATTCCATTTTCTGGTTCCCCTGTAAAAAAGGGAAGCTTTAAGCATATTTGATCGGTTACGACAAGAATTACAGAGCTCATGTCCACACTCGGCACAAGCTGAACAAATCTGATCCTTTTGCAGTGGCAAACTTGAGGGGAAGTGCCATCTCTCTGAGGTGAAAAGAGGTCTGAGTAAAATAACTGAGGCAACTGGTTGGGCCAGTACATAATTCTGGCCTGGAGTCAGGCAGACCTGAGTTCAAATGCAGCCTCAGACTCCCAGCACTTGTGTAGCCACAAAACCTCTGCCTGTATCAATTTTCTTGTACTTCAGTGGAAGTAACAATAGCATTTCCCAGGATTGTGGTGAGGATAAAATGGGAATGTAAAGTAATCTTACAATTGCTAGCTGATACTATTATTCATTTTCAATTTAATAGACATTTATTAAGTGCCCGGCACTTATTTATTATGCTAGGCACTGACCTAAGTAATGGGGATAAAAACACAAGCAGCAAGAAAAACAATCCCTGAAATGAAAAAGGTTACATTCTAACAGGGAAAAACAACACAACGCTGGAACTGAAGAGTGTGAAAGGGGCATTGAAGAGAACTGTGCCACAGAGGCATAGTTTTGAAGTCTGACAGCCAGGAATCCCTATTTCGGGAGGGGAATGAAATAAAATAATGAATAGAAGAAACTTCTATTAAGGAAAAAAAAAAGACGAGTCAAAATTTCAGGTTTGGCTCCAACAGCCAGGCCACTGTTTTCTGGAAAAAGAACCCCGATGTATTTGCGGTTGATTCCAACAGGAAGCATAGACACTAGATCTCCCAGCTGCCCCCCAACCCCCTCCAAAGACCTCTTCTGGCAGTAACCTGGACCACTGAAGCATCTGGTAGAATGTTGTCCTAATCCCACCACCGCCCACATAAAGAACATAGTTTCTAGGTGTCCTCCATTCTGACTAACCTCCAACTCCTGTGCCGGATCCTCCTGATCTAGCTTCCAAACTCCCTGTCATACCTCTTCCTGCCCTTGTCCCTTGTGACTGTTTTCTGTCCCAGGGTACAACACCACCTCCTGCCACAATGTTGAGACTTAAAGGAGGAACTTGAACAATGCAATTACCTGCCTCCTTTAACAGACTTCTCTCCATCTATTTTATGTCTCCTATACTTATTTCTCAACGAGTTACATATTGCCAGCCCCTTTACTCTCCTCATCCCCTTGATACTGAATCCCTGGCTACCCATGGATGAACCCTACTGCCCAACCCTAGCTGTCCTCTCCTTTATTCCTGTCCACATCAGCTCTACCACACAGGGTTCCACTCCAGATGTGCCTGCCCCTTTCACTGCCCTCTGGAATGCCTGCTCTATAATGAACACATTTCCTTGAATCTTAAACTTCTTTTATTTTTATTTTTTTGCTCTATCCACTTTTTTCTAATACTCATTGAGACATGGATTCCTCCAGGAAGGCACTGCTTCCCTAGGTACCCTTTCTAGTACTGCATCCATTTTCTCTATACTTCCCACTCCCCTATCAGTGGTGGAGATGGAGGAGTCAGAATATTCCTTGTTCCTCAATGGCAAATCTAGACTCTGCCTTTACTTCTCCTTCAGTGTCATAATATCCAAATTTATCACCAAGACAAACTGGCGGTCATTATCTCCTGAACTTAAGGGCTTTCTCCCTTCCTCTTCAATGAGTTCAATGTCTGGCTCATAGTCTTTCCACCCTAATTTCTTTATACCAGTAGACTTCCACATGGATACCCCTGTTCTTTTAAATACCTTAACTTCCTAATTCCTCATTCTATTCATTCCCATGATCACCTCTTCCACTCCTTTTAACCTAGACACAGAGATGAGCCTTCTCTTAATCTTGCCAGCACTCACAAATATTCCACTTTGATGTTCATAAATTCTAAAATTCATTTCTCTTAATCAATAAACATTTATAAGGTGCCTACTCTGTTCCAGGCTCTGTGATAAGTGCTGTAGTTTCCAAAAGAGGCAAAAGAAAGTCCCTGACCTAAAGGAGGTAACAATATGATGGGAGAGATAACCATCAAACCAATATATACATACATATATATATATATATAAAATGAATTATTTATAGGTTTATATTAAACAGGAAATAATTGATTGGCAAGTGCTAGAATTAAGAAGGGTGGGAAAGGCTTCTTGTAAAAGATAGGATTTTAGTTGGAACTTAGAGAAAGTCAGGGAAGCCAGGATGTGCAGATGAGGAGTGAGAACTTCCCAAGCATTGGAGACAGACAGAGAAAATGCTCAGAGCTCAGAAATGGAGTGTCTTATAAGTGAAACATCAAGGAGTCACTATTGAAGACTGCACAGTGATGACTATCATTATATAAATTGTTGTCCCAGTTCTGCCCTAAAACTTATCATTTTACATATCTATCAGAAAGGCTTGCGAATTATATCCTCAATGTTTGAAATGGAAAAAAAATTTGACAGATATTTTAAAATGCTGTGAACTGAGGCTGAAGATCTATAGAAACCATATATTCTTATTATACAGTTAAGTTTCTCAAGCAAACATCTCTGTGAGTAGGCTTAATGTATGCAGTTTCCACTTCCACCAAAATTTATAAGCACCTTCCAGCTGCAGATTATGGTACTAGGCACTGGGAAAGCCTGAAAATGTCAATAACACAAAGTCTTTGACCTCAGAGAGCTAAGAATGCATAAAGCAAATAGAACCCACACATAAATAAGCATAACTTGGATAGTAGGAAATATCATGACTTCACGAGAGATGAAGAGGTTCACAGGGGATAAAATGGACAATTCTGAAGATATAAAATTAAAAAGGTTTTGTAGGAACAAATGCAATACAACTAAAATTAGAAAAGAAGCAGAACATTGGGGGGAAGTCTTTGCAACAATTTTTTTTAAATAAAAGTCATTTCTAAGAAATATAGAGAACTAAGTCAAATGTATAGGAAAGAGAGCCATTTCCCAATTGATAAATGGTCAAAATATATGAATGGGCAGTTTTCAATGGAAGAAATCCAAGCTTTCTATAGCCCTATGAAAAAAATGCTCAAATGTATTAACTACATAAGCTAAAATTGAAACGACTTTGAGGTAGCACCTCAAACCCATCAGATTAGCTAAATTGATAAAAAAGGGAAAAATACAGTTGCTAGAGAAGCTATGGGGAAAAAGGTACACTAATACACTGTTGTCAGAGTTGTGAATTCATTTAGCCATTTGTTAGATAGATAACACACAGGAGCCACAGGAGGTTTCAGAGTCCTGCCTCCAACAGGTTCACTTTTGATCTGGTCAGACAGGAAAGACAGCTTCAAATAAGCTTTATTCTAGTCTAGTTTTCTCTAGCACACTATTACTGATAATGGAAGCACAACAAACTCCTACAGCCTTCCCTCAACACCCTTTTCACAGGAGCTGTCAAGAAGGAGGGGCAACTACCCCTTCATCTCAATGGGGTCAATCGAGACAGGCACAACTTGTGCATCCCCTAAATCCCCTCAAACCTCAATGGGAGTGGGTTGAGGCAATCATAGATTTCCCCCCCAAGCCTTGATGGAGGCCGATCAAGGCACACAGCATCTCAGCTTGTGCGTTCAACCATAAAGTTTCCCCAATCATTTACCACTGACCACCTGCTTTATAGGGCAATAGACAAAGAAGGCATATTGTCAGTAATAGCCTCACCAGTTTACATTACCTCATCCCTATATCTCACTGAGCAGTCGCAGTGGATATTTATAATTTCAGCATACATGTTTATATTATTTATCATTATATAATGCTCCACAAGCATGATGGAGATGTTTTGAACCATGAGCCTGGGAACTCATATCTAATACATGGGAAACAGAGATTGTTATGGCCACGGATGCTGGGAAATTGAACTTTAAGAAATAATAACAAAAATCCTCCTTAAACACACTAAAATCCACCTTACTGACACCATTCTGAAAGGAATTTAGAAATATGACCCCAAAGCATTTAAACTGTGGATATCCTTTGACCCAGTGCTACTGCTGTGAGATTTGTATGCCAAAGAGATCAAAAAAAGAGAAAAGGCCCAAAATGGACCAAAATATAGCAGCTCTTTTTTTGGCGGCAAAGAATTGGAAACTGATAGTGCTATGAATTCGAAGAATGGCTGAAGAAGTTAAGGTATATGAAAGTGATAGAATAGGATTGTGCTTTAAGAAAAGATGAAAAGAATGGTTTCAAAAAAAGGGGAAGACTCCTATGAATTGGTGTAAAGTGAAGTGAGCAGAACCAGGAGAACAATTTATACAGTAAATACAGTACAGTACTGTAAAGATAATGGACTTTGGAAGACTTAAGAACTCTGACCAACACAGTAATTAACCACAATTGCAAAAGACTCTTGATGAAGCATGCTATCCACCTGCAGATAGAGAAATGATGGATTCAACTCACATTGAAGCTTTCTTCCTTCTCTTCCTTCCTTCCTCTTCCCTCCCTTAATTCCTTCATTCATTCTTTCCTTTGTTCCTTCCCTCCTTCCTTCCTTCATTTCTTCCTTCCTTCTTTTATTTCTTCTTTCATTCTTGACAGGCTAATGCAGGAAATTGATTTTGCATAAATATATGACAGGCTTTGCAACAAGTTTATTTTCTCCCTCCGAGAAAATTCAGAATAGAAAATAAAATATAATTGAATGAAAAAATTAACCACAGGAGAAAGTGATGCATAATAAGTGACAAAGACAAGTACTGTTCAGGTGCTAATCAAGGGAGTTAGGAGACCATCCCAGTAATTTTGTTTGGCAGCTTCTTTCTTTCAGCCTTGCCCCAATGTTTAAGGGAACACCTTTAGTTCTTAACTGAAAGCCAATGCAACTATAAAAGGGGTTTATCGATTTGTCATTTTATGCATAAGTTCTTTCACAATCAGTTGCCAGCTAGAAAATTCACAGAAATTTATTTATAACTGTTCTTGAGAAGAGTTCCTTCATCAGTTGCTAGTTGAAGAATTAAATCATTGGCTTAATTCAGGAAAATACTCTTTTGTTATTTCAAACGATACAAACATAGTTCCACCTGAGAATCCATGACATTCTAATTACCTAATCAGGATTCTGCCTCCCATAAATGAAGTTGGAAAATGCAAGATCTACTAAAGAGAGGAGCTTTCCTTGGTTGGAGTGGCTGGTTGTTTCACGAGACGCCTGGCTGCTCTCTCAGATCCCTGACTTTTTGTCATTCAGTCACTTCCAAAAAATAAGCCAGGTAAGTGAAACTTGAGATTCTTTAATAAACGAACACTGTATTTCTTCTGCGTTTTCCTGTCCTCTATCCTCGGCCCCAATAGCACTCTTAAAATGTTGCTGCTCTTAATTTGAACTTACTTGTAACTTTCTTTGCATATCCTAAATAATGATGCTTGCTCTTCTTCTGAAATCACACTTCTGCTGGCCAGCAGTTTTCCTGCTGATATTTAAAAAGAAGACAAGTTCCAACCTTTTTTGTTCTCTTCTTCTTCCCCTAGCCCTGAGTTTCTTTCCCACCCTCCCCTAGATCTATTTGGCATAAAATGAGTTATGGTACCAATGTCTTGTTTTCTGCTTGAATGAGAATTTCTCTGTTTTTGTAAATGATTCAGACAGAAATGAATTGCTCCCTAACTCACGTAAGTTTACTGAGAATAGCTGCTTTAGTTATCTTCAAGGTACTATGATGTTAAAAAGCTTTGGAGAAACCAGCAAAATCTTCAGGATACTATGATGTTAAAAATTATTTCATAGCAACTAACAGAATTGGGAGGCCCTTTAACATGAATGCTTTCCAAAGGGAGTATTCTGTTTCCTTCTAGGAGCTGGGTCTCAGATGAGGGGCCATAGTCTTTTCACTACTTATGACAGTGTATTTATTCAAGTACTCAGGTGGTTTAAGACTCATATGCTTAATTTATTTCTATCATTGTAATCACTACCTATAAATGGTACTTAAAGATAAAGTGAATTTTCTTCTGGTAGCTGACTTGGGCTTCATTTTGTCTTCTCTGAATAGTGCTGAATCAATTCGACCAACATTAGGCACCTACTATATGCAAATCCCTGGGAAGGAAGTGATAAATAAAATAACCCTGGTCTTTGGTAGCCTGCACAGTAAAAGATAAAAGGCATAAACATAATTCCCTCAGATAGAAGGCTGGGGAGGAAAAATGCAAAGCAGAGGTTCAGGCAAAATAGTATGACAAACTTCAGGTATAAGTACCTTGACTGGGGTGGGGAGAATTTCTTCAAGGAAGAAATAACTAAGTCCCCTTTGAAGAAGGAGAGAGGGAGAGAGGGATAGGAGGTGAGGGAGGGACAGAGAGAGGAAAAAAAGGCTTGGCATAATGAGCCAAGGCATAGAAACAGGTCAAGGTAAGGTACATTAGCTAGAATGTAGAATACTCAAAAAAGGATGAGAAAAGTAGATTGTGGAGGAGTGTGAGGAGGCAGATTGTGGAAGGCCTTGAGTGCCAGGATCACAAATGAGCCAGCAAAAGAAAGTAGAAGAGGAAGCCTTTTGTTCTTTCTGAACGGAGGAGTAGCATGATTAGAGCAGTGCCATGGACATATAACTTGGGCAGTGGTTTGAAGAAAGGATGGGATGACAGAAATAGACTGACAGTAAGATGGCTGTTTAGGCAGCAATACAATCTTTAGGAAAGAGGTCTTCAATGTGGTCTGAATCAGATTGAAACGTAATGAAGTCAATGTGTGACCCCCATACCAGGAAACCTTATATATGGTTTAATGCCCTATTTCAGTTTAAGTTCAACACCACTGGCCTAGAAGAGAAGAGAAATGGGGTTAGGGGTTGTAGAAGTAGAGAACAGATTCTATAGCGGTTGTTCAATCAGTTACTGAGAGAGGAGATAAGCTAAGATAATTTGTAGATCATGAGCCTGGTTGATTGGTGGTGGTAGTGCCTCTAACAGAAATAGCCAAGTTAAAGGATGGGTGTGAATATGAGCGCCAATTTTTGTCGTGTTCTATATATGAAGTATGACACAGGGGTGGAGACCCTGGAATTGGACTGATTCTAGGAAAAAGGTGAAGGAATAGCAGAACTTCAGAGATGGAAAGTATCCTGAGGGCCATTTAGTCCAACTCATGCACAAAATGAATCTGCACTTTAACTTTCCCTCTCACAAGTAGTCATCAAGCCTCTGCTTGAAGATCTACAGTGTAGGCTGGCAGAGAGATGGGGCAGGAATCTACTGCCACCCAAGGCAGTCCAGTTTTCTGAACAGCTCTAAAAAGTGTCCTGCGTAGAAGGAAACACTGATGCTATGGGAATGGATAAAAGCATTATGGAAACATGATTCTCCTTGTTTATGGCACTCACTTTTTATTTGTCATAATATCTGGAAATAATGTTAGAAGCCATTTATTACATTACAGATACAGTTAGTATCAAGAAAGAACTCAAATTGATACTCTAAAAAACAAAGTGCTTAAAGACCAAACAACCTCAGTCATCTATGAAAGACCTAAAAATAATGGTTGGCACATATGTTACAGTTGAAAATTTGCAGGGCACTTTACACATTATCTTATGTATGTACAGGCAGCTAGGTGGCACAGTAAATAGAGTGCTCAGAATGGAGTCAGGAAGACTCATGTTCCTGAGTTCAAATCTGGCCTCAGACATTTCCTATCTGTTTGACCCTGGGCAAGTCACTTAACCCTGTTTGCCTCAGTTTCTTCAAGTGTAACAGGAGCAGGAGGGAAAAAAATGGTAAATCACTCCAGTAACTTTGCCAAAAAACCACCATATGGGTACACAAAGAGTCAGACATGACTGAAAAATGACTCAACAATATGTATGTTCACAACAACTGTAGGACATAGGTGCTATTATGATCCCCATTTTGTGGCTGAAGAAACTGAGGCAGACAGAAGTTAAGTGACAGGCCTTAGGCCACCTTTGAACTTCTCTTGTGATTCCAGAACCAAAGCTCTTGGTGCTGAGCCTCCTAGGGGCTAAGTAGTAATTCTGACATAAGGTTTGCTGTTATAGGACAACTTTGTATTGGAAGGTGCTCTGGGTTGAGGTACTAGAAAAAGCTAATGTGTCAAATTCAAATCTAAATGAATTCTCAGAAGGTTTTAAAAGTTCTTAAAAAAAAAAAAAAGGACAGAATGCTAGTGCCTTTTCTACTTCTTTACTGTGTCTCTCCCATGGAAGATACTAGAGATTAGAAGGAAGTAGGTTGCTCTATTACTTAGAATTGTTGGCTACAAAAAGTGTAGCTGCTTTGGAATAATTCCCAAGTGTTTTTTTGTGAGTTTTCTTACCCCAACCTTCCTTCGTAAATCAACAAAACTGGAAACATGCCTCCAGGACTGTTAAACGTTGACCTTGGAGTCTGTTAGAATTCTGGGATTCAAAGTATATCCTTTGCTGCTGACTCTAGGGACATACTTCTAATTGGGGAACAGATTGCTTTATCATTACAAGGGAAACCATTTGATGGCTCTATTGCCACCAAGGTGTCTTTGATATCTACTCCCCAGCCTTGCTTTTTGGTGAAGTTTTAAGGACTGATTTTAAGTGGATTTCAAGATATAGGAGGCAGGAGAAAATCTAAAGCTTCCTCCAATTTAGTGGCCAAGAGTATTTTTGTAAGCTCATTTTTGTACTTTTGTGATAAGCTGAGGCCAGCTCTGTCTCAGGTAAATAGAAAGCCACCTGCAGGGTATTAAAAGCAATCTTTTCACCCCAACAAAGTTCAAACTGAGGGAGAAGTGTTTGGGCTTCTTTCCTGCCCAATTTGCTTCCATCTTCTAGTTGATTTCCTAGGTCCAATTTTTTTTGTTTTTCAGCTTTCCCAGCAATTGTTTTGCCTTTAATTTATTGCTAATCTTCATTCTGTCCAAACGAACTAATTTACTACACCTTCCTTTTAATATATTTCCAACATGATTGGAGATTTATCATCTTGGGAATTCTTGGGTGCAGGGAGCCTTGTCTATGGTCCTGGAATTGGACCACCACTGGTTTTTAGCAGAACCTGACCCTACGGAGACCATCAACTGAGAAGATAGTACAAGATTTCTATATCCTTCCCCTTCCCCCCCGTACCTCTTTTTTATGGTTAGCATCTAATTCCCAAGATGTTAAGTAGTTAAACTGACTTCTGAGAAACTTCAGAAAAGAGCTATATTAGAAGAAATTATTAACTTGGTTATACATTGTCCACAAATTTACCTGTGTTCCATATATACCAACCACCTTGGTCCAAAAGCCAAGACATGACATTTATTGATCATAAAGGAATTTGAAAACCCTGGACTTAAAATATAGATAGGATTGACGAGGATATGTTACTCAGTAAAAAGAAAAAAAGTAGCCATGCATAGTAAACCTTTTAGGATGTGAGACCAAGTCTCTTGTGAGAACTAGAAAGAGCAGTTTAACAGTCAAGAAGAGACCTCACTTGAAGTAGAACCCAGCTCCTGAGGAGACTGACTGGACTATGTGTCCTTTAAGGGTCATTCAGGGAATATAGTCAATCATTTTTCTATTCAATGATGGTGCTTTCCTTCTTCCCTCAGCCAGAGAGGGGCATACATAAATGATGGCTAAGTGGTAAAATCTGCTCAACACCTAATCAGTGGTTATATTTTATAATTACATTAAGATAGAGGGATCAATTCCTCCCTCTCTTACGACTTTATTACTATACAATCAGGTAATGGTCACCATGTATAAAGTCCCAAATTGAGGGGCGGAGCCAAGATAGCGTCTGGGAAGCAGTGACTGGCGTGAGCTCCCCACCAAGTCCTTCCAAAAACCTATAAAAAATGGCTCTGAACCAATTCCAGAGCTGCAGAACCCACAAAGTGGCAGAGGGAAGCAGGGCTCCAGCCCAGGACAGCCTGGATGGTCTCTGGCTAGGGTCTGTCCCACATGGAGCTCCCAGCCCCCAGCTGAGGGAAGCGGAGCTGAGCCCAGTGCACATGGCGCGAACAGACCAGACGCGGACCTACCAGACCAGGAGACGAGCGGAGAGTGCCCTAGCATCCTGAATTACTGAGCTGTGGTATCCACCAGACCTCGCAACCCACAAACAGCAAAGACAACAGAGAAGGTTAGTGGGAAAAGCTGCGGGACAGGACGGAG
>CM053624.1:248921317-248952499 GCA_028646595.1 Phalanger gymnotis | reverse complement strand
GGCAGAATTAGCCAAATGGAAAAGGAGGTCCAAAAGACCACTGAAGAAAATACTAGCTTAACAATTAGATTGGAGCAAGTGGAAGCTAGTGACTTTATGAGAAATCAAGATATTATCAAACAGAACCAAAGGAATGAAGGAACAATCAATTATTGAATCAGGACCAGGATTTTTTTCAGAAGCCTATAGGTTATTCAGTCTCCGAAGGTCATTGCTGAAAATGAAATTGAATTAACTTTCTCCTCCATCTTGTTTAGACTCTACCCAGATGGAGAAGCTGTACTGATAATGTATTTTTGCTGAATTTGAAGATCTTCCCCATCCACTAATAGGCCTATGTGACCTGCTTACATCACAGGAAGCCTAAGTTGCATGTGGTGGGAAGAGCTTGCAGAATGAGTGGAACAGGAAGGAAGCTAGTTAGAGCTGAGGGAGAGAGAGAAGGTGAGCTAGCTGTCCTGCGAATGTGTTTGTGGAAAGGGGGGGTGGGAGGAAGGGCTGGGGAGAATGGTTTTGGGATGGAGCTGTTCTCTGTAGTGATAATGTGTTTTAACTTCTTTTTTGCTATGATGGATTCAGTTTACTGGTGTTGGGATTTGGCCTTCTGGTGTCTGAACAAATATTTTGCTTCTGCCTTCCATAGGACAGTCTGTTATATTTTGTGGTTGAGAACCATGCTGGCATACTCATAACAATAGCAACCTTTGTGAATATTGCCTTGGTGACACATTTGGCCTCACAAACAAGATCGCAGGGTATAAAAATCTCCATTTGGTGGCAGAAGGGCTTTAGAGGAAGAAATGGATATCCCAGGATGGGAGGATTTCCCTTATTCCTTCCTAGCAAGGGAATGGGCTGAAGGCACAAGACTCTGCAAAAACTGGGAACAGAGGCTACAGACAGGAGAATCTAGAGATTTAGAAAGATGTTTTCAAGGAATTAAAATTAAATCAGGGAAAGAACTGCCAGGAATGTCTAGAAGAGGTTGGATTTTCTAACAGGTTATTGTATTTTATGTAAAAGCAGAGACAGACTGTTAAGGAGAAAACTCAGATGGAAAGAAAATTGGCTAGTTTGTAGGAGAATCTTTCTGTGCCACAGCAAGATGGGGGATCTCAGGTGGCAGAAGAACAGATTACTGTGCTGGAGTCTGCTGGTTTGAACGAGGATTTTGCTGTTAACTTAATTAAGGAAAAATGAAGAGCAAAAAGTTAAAAGTGCATACAACCTTATCACAGGATGAGTCTAGTTGTCCTGGTAATGGGTGCCAGAAGAGCGTGTGGGCAGAAAATGAAACAATGTTAGATGAGACTCCTCAGGCAGCCACATGCCCAGTACTACAAAAGAAGCAGGAGACCCAGGGAGACAATACAGTACTTAGAGGGGTATCTCAAGTTTTTACTCAGCAGGAGGTCACAGATATCTAGAATCGGTTCACTCAGAGAATGGGAGAATCATTAGTGTCTTGGATGGTAAGAATCAGTGATGAGGAGGCTGGAGGGAGTAGTATGGGTAGATAGCATGGATTGCTTGAAATTCATAGGTATTAGTCAGAATCCTTTTGTACAGCAAGCTTTTAGGTATCACCATCTGCAAGGAGGTAACAAGATGATTAATCTTTTAGCTTTAGCAGCAGAAGGATACAACAGGAAGTATTCTACTCACTCTATGTGGCCCAGTGCAGATAGACCCTGGTATTCACTTAAGGACTGTATGAGAAAGTTAAAGGAGGAGATAATGAAGACTGCTATTATGATGGGAAATGTAGATGCATACTATGATACCCCCTTAGGAGTTTCTCATAGAAATATCATAGTGAAAACAGCTCTTCTTGCTTATAAGCACCTAGTTCTGACTCTGCTAACTGGGGAGATAGGGTGCTCTCTTTAGGAGGTGCTGGATAAGATTTCACATTTAAGTGACTTCGGAGACCGGGGAAAAGATAAATTTCCTTGAGAAAGAAGAGTGAATAGCCAGCAGATTCAAAGTCAGAATAGATTGACAAGAAAAGAATTGTTTACCGCTCTATTGAGAGCAGGGGTAGATTTTGGAAAAATAGATGATATTCCAATTAATGAACTCTACAAAATGTACCGAGATAAGGGGCTTAATAGTAGATAGAATAGAGAAGTAAGAACTGCCTGATATCCTACTGAACCCCTGTATTGAAGTGTGTCACACCTTCAGGGACACTAGGAAATAGGCCAAGCCCCAGCTCAGATTAAAGAAATACACAGACAGGATTACAGATCCCATATTAATCTGACTACATATTAGAAAAATGGGTCAAATACTGTAACTAGTGCATTAATAGATACAGCGGCAGAGGCCTCCCTTATATATGGAAACCCTGATAAGTTTAAACATGGAACTCCTATTACCATCACAGGACTAGGAGGGGATAAAATATCAGCCAGATAAGTCAAACGAATGAGGAAAATTGGACAATTACCTAAGAAAGAATATACCATGGTAATTGTACCCATTCCTGAATACATCATTGGAATAGATATACTGAGAGACATGACTCTAAATTTACCTGGGGGGAGATACCAATTTGCAGTAAGGAAGATAGGAATTAACACAGTTTTAGTGGGAAAAATAAAAATGGACCCGATCACTTTACCTGAACTTTCTGAAGTAAGTACTTTAAAACAATATTATATGCCAGGTGGGCAAGATGAAATTACCAATACTATAAATGACTATGTTGAGGCAGGAGTGTTAGTCCCTACAACCACTTGAGGAATAAATCCTGTCTGGCCAGTAGAAAAGTCAGATGACATGTTTTGAATGACAGTGGATTATAGACAGTTGAATAAGGTAACTCCTCTCTTGTATGCTACTGTTCCAGATACCGTTCCCTTAATAGAAAGGATCCAGAAATATGATGGGACTTGGTACACAGTTATTGATTTGGCCAATAGTTTCTTTATGATCCCAATAGATTTTAAACAATGGGACCAGTTTGGTTTCACATGGCAGGGCCGACAATATACTTTTGCCTGCTTGCCACAGGAATATCTGCATATCCCCACTGTTTGTTATAGGATTATGGCTGAACATTTGGATGAATTAAAGTCACCTGATGTATAGCTTACCTACTACATAGATGATATTATGATACAGGGAGAAAATATAAAAGAAGTGGAGAAGAGTATGACACTTTTGATTGAGCATATGAAAAGCAAAGGGTGGGAATTTAGGATTTTGATCTAGGAAACTCCATTCATCTGGAGTTCAATATACCCCTCTTGAAAAGCAGTTGTTAGCTGCATATTGCCCTTTAGTAGAGACTAAACAACTGACTCTGGACCACAAAGTAATATTAAGGCCTGGAATCCCAATTATGTCTTGGGTAATGAGTACTCCAGCTTCTCACAGAATTGGACATGCACAAAAGGCTAGCATAATTTGGTGGAAATGGTATATTTAAAATAGATCTAAAACAGGCAAAAGTAGAGTTTCTGCTCTACATGAATCTATAGCAAACATAGACACTGAAGGAAATGATAAACCCCCTGAACCAAAGCAATAGTTGGTACAGTCCTTGGTAAAATGGAATGAGGGATATGATGGATTAACTGAAGAACAAAAGAAACATGCATAGCTGACTGAGGAGACTGCAAAATATTTGGGCCACAAAAGATATTGGAAAGCAGTAGCTTATAATCCACATACTAAGCAGACTTTGGAAAGTACTGGGATAGGTGGAAGTAGTCAATATCCTGAACTTATGACAGCACATTAAGCTATCAAAACAGAACAAGAAGGACAGCGTCATATATTTACTGATTCATGGGCAGTAGCTAATGCTTAAGCTACATGAATGCCCATGTTGAAAAATCAAAATTGAGAAATTCAAGGCAAACAAGTTTGGGGCAAATAATTATGGGAAGATATATGAAACATATCTTTGGTTACTCATTTGTCAGTTTTTCATGTAGATCCTCACATGGCCCTCATCACACCAGAACGTGAGTACAATGCACATGATGATCGACTAGCAAAGATTGCTACTCAACATATTGTCCCTACTCTGACACCAACTGATGATCTGGTACTAGAAAAATGGATCCATCAAACAGCCAGCCATTTAGGGATCCAGGTCATACACCGGTGGGCACGAGATCAAGGTATTAGTATCTCTCATTCATTGTTAAAACAAGTAGCAGAGGAATGTTATATATGTCAATTGGAAAAGGAACAAACTGTTCCTTGGATAGTAACTGAAGAGATAGCAAGGGGGAAAGTTCCAGCCCAGATTTGGCAGATAGATTTTATTGGTTCCCTACTGCAGGATAAAGGGTGCAAATTTATATGTACTCGTGTTGACACCTATTCAGGTGTACTAGTGGCGTGTCCTTATAAGAATGCAACTCAGAAGTCCACCTGTAAAACTCTAGATATCATAAGTCTATATTATGCAACCCCAATGCAGATTCAAAGTAACAATCAGTCACATTTCAAAGGTAATGAGATGAAAAGATATTGTATACTAAACAATATAGAATGGATATATCATATTCCATATCATCCACAAGCATCTGGGTTAATTGAAAGAATCGGTGGCTTATTGAAAGAACAGTTAAGGAACTTAAGTTCTAATAATTTGTAACATTGGAAGGATAATTTGCTCACTGCTTTACATAATTTGCATAATAGATCATTGGGAGGAAGTATGCCTCTAGCCAGAATGATGACCCCAAATTTGCAAATTAGAAAACAGCAAACTCATAAGACCACAAATATTGAGTATTGGACTGTGAGGCAAGATGTCCCAGCTCCGTAGCCAAGAACACCTGGTTCAGCAGGATATGATTTATATTGTTTAGAGGACTTTTGGTTGGATAGAAAAGAAATAAGAAAAATCTCTACTGGAATATATATGAGAATCCCTAACAATCATTTTTGGAGAGATATTACCTAAATCAGGATTGGCAGCTTGAGGAATACATGTATTGGCTGGAGTGATGGATTCTAATTATCAAGGAGGAATTATTGTGACATTCCAAAATTTGGGTGAAGAACCTATACAGTTTTGTAAAAATGATAGAATAATTCAAGTGATTATTATTCCTTGTGAAACAATAACCCTTGTGAAAATCGACCTTCCTTTTGAAATAACTAGCAGAGGAACTGAAGGGTTTGGTTCTACTGATAGAATAAAATTGGGAGCTAAAGAATGGGTAAAACAGAAGCCAGACGATGTTCAAAAGGCTACAGAAATTATAGCACACAAGACAGATAATACTGTAAGTGTTGTTTATTTGGGAGAAGATGATTGCCAAATTGTACCCATAACTCATATATTCTACAGTGAATGAGGCTATGATAGTGGATTCATGGACTCCTGAAACATGGCTGACCCTACAGCTACCCTGCTTCTGGTTATTGTCTCCTTGTTTCTTCTTGGTTTTTGTCTGTCAAATTTGTTTGCTAGATTTGTTTCCTGCAGGCTTAGCACCCTCCACCAGCAGATGCTTGATCCCTTAAGCCAGATGTCACCCTCTGTCCACAACTGTGATGTGTCACCTGGACCTGGTGTTGACCAAGCTCCTGACGCCAGCTAAAGAACTGACCTCATGAATGGGACTCGACCTCTTAGGGCAGGGACAGCTCTACATCTGATTTCAGCAGGAAATAACCATGGAAGACAAGACCTTTGCCCCTTACCCCAAGATTTTAAGCCCCAATCATTCAAGGGGGAAATGATGATATTGTTTATGTGCTTATTTTGTGTTATCCCTGTTACATTGTTGTAAAGTTCTGTTGACACCAGCTGCCCCACTGACCTATGTGATGGATAAGAAAGATCTTGGGGCCGAATGTATTGATAATATATTTTTGCTCAATTTGAAGCTCTTCTCTATTCACTAATAGGCCCATGTGACCTGCTTATGTCACAGGAAGACTAAGTTGCATGTGGTAGGAGAAGCTTGCTGAATGAGTGGAACAGGAAGGAAGCTAGTCAGAGCAGTTAAAGCTGAGGGAGAGAGAGAAGGTGAGCTAGCTGTGCTGTGAGTGTATTTGTGAAAAGGTCCCGGAGTGGGGTGGGGGAAGGGACTGGGGAGAATGGTTTTGGGATGGAGCTGCTCTCTGTAGTGATAATGTGTTTTAACTTCTTTTTTGCTATGATAGATTCAGTTTACTGGTGTTGGGATTTGGCTTTCTGGTGTCTTAACAAATGTTTTGCTTCAGTCTTCCATATGGAAAGTCTTATATTTTGTGATTCAGAACCACACTGGCATACTCATAACAATAGCAACCGTTGTGAATATTGCCTTGGCAATACAGAAACCCATGGTGCTCTATACAGGTTTGGTTTGGGATAGATTCTTTGATTAGATTGCCCAAGGCTGGGTAATTTAGAAGTAAATGACATAACCAAAGTCACATTCCCCCACCACCTCCTTAGAACAGGTCCACCCATCATTGTAATACTCATTCTTCTCATTAATTGTTAACCAATCAGAATAACCCAACTTTTCTAAATAAACTGTGCACCCACCACCATGATTTGGCTTTGTTCCAAGAGAGATGGCCAGACGACCATTCCTTTTATTAATAAAATGATTACCCAGAAACTACGCGTTTTGAACTTTTTAAACATCACAACATGAATGTAGCAACACTTTGATGGGCCGATTATTGGAGATCAGCAATGGCTTCAAGGTGGGGATAGCTTTTATAGGTAACTTTTAGACAAATCCAGATAGGTCCACCACAGCAAAAGAGGTTGGTCCATTGCATCTTAGTTCCTCCCCAAGGGAACAAAGGAGCAAGGTAGCAACGACGATTTGCAGGTAGGGTTACATGACAAAAAGCAGGTAAAACAAAAAGCTGCAAACTTGGTGTCTCCTCCACCAGAGTCTCCCCCAACACTATTTGATAAGCAGGGCTGGGAACAATGGGTAACTAAGCCAACATACCACATTTCACCACATAATCATCACAGATTTTATGCCAAATTTTTTGCAAAAAAGTGGAGTGCAACCATTATGTGAACCTTTTAAAAATTGTGCTGAAATTACTTTAAAAAATCATTTATTACTAAACTGTCTTTGGTACAAGATTAGGATTCATGGAATACTCGTAAATATACATCATAATTGAATACTGACAATGTTCATGCACTGTTCATGCAACAATGGTCTAGGCTCCCAGCTCACAATGCGCAAGAGATAAATGGGTATCCACATGCCACTGGTGAATGCATTGCTGCTCTGTTTATCTTTAGTGGTATGATGAACAGAATCATACTATATGACAATTGCAAGATGAAAGGTTATAAACCAATATTTGGACCGAAAAGGCAGAGTGTTTTAATTATGTGGTGGCAACAATTATGCAGTGAAATATGGTAACCTTCAACACAAGGATGGTTTAGCATAAGGCAAACTATTAATGTAATTGATTATATCAATAAAAAGTAATAAAAAATAATAAGATTCTATCAATAGATGCAGAAAAAGCTTTGATTCATTTCTATCAAAAACACTTGAAAGTGTACCTATAAATTTATTTTCCTTAAATTGCTAAAAAAAAAAAAGCATTTACCTAAAACCCTCAGCAAGCATTATTTGTGATGGAGATAAGCTAGAAGCCTTCCCAGGAAGATCAGGTGTGAAACAAAGATGCCCATTGTCACCTATGTTATTCAATATTGTATTGGAAATCCTAGCAATAGCAGTAAGAAAAGAAAAAGAAATGGAATCAGAATAGGAAATGAGGTAATAAAACTATCTCTTTTTGCAGACAATATGACGTTATACTTGGAAAATTCCAAAGGCTCAACTAAAAAGTTATTTGAAACAATAATTTTAGCAAAGTAGCAGGACATAAAGCATTCTCATACACACACACACACACACATACACACACATACACATCTCACAAACAAAACCCTGCAAGAAGAGATAGTAAGAGATACTCCATTTAAAATAACTCTAGACAGTATAAAATACCTGTGAGTATATCTGCCAAAACAAACTCAGGAAATATAAGAACAAAACTATAAAAAGCTTTTTATATAAACAAAATCAGATATAAATAATTGGAAAAAAATTAATTATTCATTGGTAGGAAGGGCCAAGATAACAAAAGTGACAATTTTACCTAAACTAATTTATATATTCAATATTATCCCAATTAAATTACCAAAAAATATTTTTCTAAGATAAAATAATAACAAAATTCATTTGGAAGAACAAATGTTCAAGAATATCAAAGGAACTAATAAAAAATGTAAAGGAAGGAGGCTTATCAGTACCAGATTTTAAACTATATTTCAAGGCAGTAATTATCGAAATTCTCTGGTACTGTCTAAGAAATAGAAAAGTAGATGGTTGAACAAAGCAGCAAATGACTATAGTAACCTTGTGGTTAACAAGTGTAAAGACTTAAGTTTTTGGGATAAGAATACATTATTCAGTAAAAATCGTTGGGAAAACTAGAAAGCAGTCTGGCAGAAATTGGGCAGAGATCAATATCTTACACCATTTCCTAAGAGAAGATCAAAATGGATGCATGACATATATAAAGAGAGATGTTACAAGAAAATTTGAAGAATATGGAACATGTTAGCTAGTCAACTTATGGATAGGTGAACAATTTATGAATAAACATGAGCTAGAGAGCAATGTGAGGCATAAAATAGATAATTTCAATTACACTACGTTAAAAAGTTTTTGTACAAATAAAACTAATGTAGCCAAGATCAGAAGGAAAGCAGAAAATTGGAAAAAAATTGTATAGATAGTTTCTTAGACAAAGGTCTAATATTTCAAACATATAAAGAACTTCGTCGAATCTATAAGAATACAAGTCATTCCTCAATTGACAAATGGTCAAAGGATGTAGACAGAGTTTTATGATGAAGAAAACAATTTATGGTCATATGAAAACTGCTCCAAATCATTATTGATTAGAGAAATGCAAATTAAAACAACCTTAAGATATCATTTTACATATATCAGATTGACTAAAATGATTGAAGGGGAAAATGATAAATGTTGGCGAGGATGCAGAAAAATTGGGACAGTAATTCACTCTTGGTGGAACTACGATCTGGTCAAATCATTTTGGAGAACATCCTGGAATTATGCTCCAAAAGTTATAAAACTGTATGATCTTTGACTCAGCAATACCACTACTAGGTACGTTTCCAAACATGATTAAGGAAATAGGAGAAGAACCTATATGTTCTAAAATACTTATACTATCTCTCTTGGTGGTGTCAAAGAACTGGGGATGCCCATCAATTGAGGAATGGATGAATAGGTTGTAATGGAGTACTATTATGCTATAAGAAATTATGAGCAGATGGACTTCATTATAACCTGGAAAGACTTATATGAACTGATGATGAGTGAGGGGAGCAGACCCAGGAGAAATTGTACACAGTTACAACCACATTGTGCAATGATGAACTTCGATAGACTTGGCTCTTCTCAGCAATGCAAGGTTCTAAGACAACTCCAAAAGGCTCATGATGGAAAATACTGTCCACATCCAGAGAAAGAACTATGAATTCTGAATGCATATGGAAGCATACTATTTGCTCTCTCTTTTTTGTTTTGTTTTGTTTTTTCTTTCTCATGGTTCATTCCATTGGTTATAATTCTTCTTTACAACATGACTAATGTAAAAACATGTTTAATATGAATATATGTGTAGAGCCTATATCATATTGCATGCTGTCTTGGAGAGGGGGGAAGAGGAGGGAGGGGGAGAAAATTTAACACTCAAAAGCTTGAACTGAATGTTGTAAACTAAAAATAAATAAATTTATTATTTAAAATAAATTTAAAAATTAAAAAAAGAAAGGTTGGGAAAGGCTTCCGGTAGAAGATGGGATTTTAGTTGGAACTTAAAGGGGAGCCAGGGAAACCAGGAGGTACAGATTATGAGGAAAAGCATTCCAGGCATGGGAGACAGGCAGAGAAAATGCTTAGAGCTGAGAGATGGGGTATCTTTTTGGTGGACCCACAGGGAAGTCAGTGTCACTGGATAGAAGAGAACATGGCAGGTAGTAAGGTGGAAAAAGACTAGAAAAGTAGGAGGCTGAAAGGCTTTGAATGCCAAAGAGAGGATTTTGTATTTGATCTTGGAGGTGATAAGGAGCCATGGCTGTTTGAGCTTGTGTTGAGGGTGACATGGTCAGACTTTAGGAAAATCATTTTGGTGGCTGAATGGAAGACGGATTAGAGTGGGGAAAGACTGGAGGCAAACAGGCTCACCAACAGGCTATTGCAATAATACAGGCATGAAATGATGAGTGCCTGAACTAGAGCAGTAGGAATGTCAGAGGAGAGAAGGGGGCACATTGGAGAGATATTACAAAGGCAAAATTGACAGTCCTTGGCAATAGATTGAATATGGTATTTCGGGGTGAGGGGTAGGAGGAGGCTGTGAGAGATAGTGAGTTGAAAAACTCCAAGATTTGGAGCCTGAGGTACTGGGAGGATGGATGTTGTTGCCCTTACAGGAATAAGGAAGATAGTTTCCTTTCAGTTGTGTTGAGTTTAAGATGTCTGAAACGCAGCTGGATGTGAGATTAGAAATTAGCAGAGAGGTTGAGGCAAGATAGGAAGATATGAGAATTGTCAACAAAGAGATGGTAATTAAATTCATGGAAGCTGATGGGGGAGGGAGGGTGGGACAGAGAAAACAGCCCAGGATAGAACTTTGTCAGACATCTATGGTTAGAGGGCACGATCTGGATGAGGATCCAGCAAAAGAGACCGAGAAGAAGCAGTCAAATAGACAGGAAGAGAACCAGGAGACAATGGTGTCCCAAAAAACTAGAGAGGAGACTATATCAAGGAGGAGGGGGTGACCAACAGCATCAAAGGCTGCAGAGGTCAAAGAGTATGAGGACTGAGGTAAGGCCATTGGATTTAGCCACTATGAAACCACTGACAACTCTGGAGAGAGCAGTTTCCTTGGAATGATAAAATTGGGAAATAGTTTAAGAAGTTAAAAAGGGGGAGGGATAGAATTTGGAGCTCAAACTTTTTTTAAATTTTAAAAATTGTTTTAACATGTAACTGGGGAAGAAATAAAATATATTAAAATGATCTCTATAAAAAGAAACTAACAGATAAATTTATCCCTTTAGCAAAAAAAAGACACTAAAAAGAGAATGAGAGGAGTGAGAAAGTGGTAGCACCTATTGTACATAGCATTTCCTTTTTTTTTCTTTTGGCAGGGCAATTGGGGTTAAGTGACTTTCCCAAGGTCACAAAACTAGTAAGTATGTCAAGTGTCTGAGGCTGGATTGGAACTCAGGTCCTCTTGACTCCAGGGCCAGTGCTCTACTCACTGCACCACTGCACCACTGTACCATTAGCTGCCCCATACATAACATTTCCAAGGAGTTAAGTCACAGAAGGCAGAAGAGATATAGGACAATAGCAAGAATGGAAGGATTAAGCAAGGGTTCTCTCAGGATGGGGAAGGCATGGGCATATTTGTAAGCAGTAGAGAAGCAGCAAGGAGAGATTGGAAATAAGTAGTAGAGAGGGATCAGTCTGTTGGAGGAGACAGGATGAAATGTGTTTGCTTGACTAGGTAAAGGAGTTAGTGTTGGTAATGAATAAGGTCACCTCAGCACATGAGACAGGAGTGAAGGAGAAGATATTGGCAGAAGGCATGTGATTGAGATGAGATGAGAAAGAAGGACAAAGAGGGAGCTCATGGCAAATGGCCTCAGTTTTTTCTGTAAAAATATGGGTTCAGGTTGAGAGGATGGTGGAGGGAGTGCTAAAGGAAGTTTGAGGTGTGGATCTCAAGGAGGAGGAAGTCTATACTCAATTTAAACAACTACATGGGTCCCCTTCACTTGAGGGTTTGGCTACACAGAATGGACTTCAATTTGACAAGACATTTCGGTATTCTTTCCCCACCTTTTTAACTCCAGGACATGCAGTATTTATTATTCTTCCCCTAAGCACAGTCACTTCAAATTTAGCACAGAGGTATGGAGAAGCTTGCTGGGGGAACAGTCATTCATTTCAACTTGTACTAATCAGTCACTCCCTTTTACCACTAGATGAAATCCCATTGCCTAGGATTAAACACAAGCTTCTCTGCTTGGCATTTAAAACCCTTTACAATTTGGATCCTATCAGGTTTATTATACATTATTAACTTTAATTTCATGATTCTAGTTAAACTCACCTATTTGCCGTTCCCTTGTATAACATCACATTTTCCATCTATAGATGGTGGAAAAAGTATTCCTTTATCAGTTGTACTTCTTTTTACAGTTATCCCTTCCACCTCAAGGGGGTTGGGGATGAGGCACCCCCCCCAATCTGGAAAATCTCAGTAAAATTTTTTGGCCCTCCTTTTGTACTAGAGAAGAAATCTGATTTACTATGGTAGTAAAAGATAAATATGATGATATTATATGATACTATACATCTATTTTGTGCATTTCTGAGTTTCTAAAATTTTCCGCATCAGTCTGCTGGCTTTTGTGTATTGTCTGCAGCTTCCACAAAATTCCCCCCAAATTTCCATTTTTTATGCCAACTCACAACATGTAGAAATCAAAGTGGGGAAAGTCACAATGTGAAAAGGGTAACTGTATATACATACACATATATGTATGCATATATATATACATTTTTTATAAATTTAATTTTTTTGGTTACATTTTGAGTTCCAAGTTGTCTCCCTCCTTCTCAACCCTACACTAGAGAAGGCCAACATTTGATATAGACATATGTATATGGAACTATACTTCCATATATTTGTTCTTCCTCTGGAGGTGGATAGCATTTTCCTTCATAAGTCCTTGATTGTGTCAGCCTGGATTAAAGAGAAGGCACCTAACATAGCAAAACTTATGATCTTTAGCTGGAGCAAGGGAGTTGCAACTGGGGTTCCACTCAGCAACAAGAATGGAGAGCCCCAAGAGGGAGCTGGGCACAGCAGAGGGAAAGGGGCTTTGGGTGCAGAGAGTTGGGCTATTCCAACGTTTCACAAGGGAAGGTGTTTTGCCTAACAAGTGAAAGTCCTGAGAGAAAATAACGGAATCAGGGAGGGGAGAATTTGGGATATTTAAAGAATAACCAAAGGCTGGAAGTGATGATGTCTGGTCAGTCTCAGGAAGGGGACAAAGTCAGCTTCACTCACTCAGAATAGCTTAGTCAGTCACAGTTATTCTTGGAACAATATTGCCCTTATTAAGTATCAGTTCTCTTGGTTCTGCTCATTTCATTCCGCATTATCTCATGCAAGATTTTCTGTTTTTCTAAAACCACCCCGCTCAAGTCATTTCTTACAGCACAGCAGTATTCGATCATAATCATATACCACAACTTATTTAGCCATTCCCCAGTTGATGGGCATACCCCACTTTCCATTTCTTTGTCACTACAAAGAGAGCTGCTATAAACATTTTAAAACATAGAAGTTTTTTTCCTTTTTCCCTGATAATCTTGAGAAACACACCTAAGAGTGGTATTGCTGGGTCAAAGGGTATACAGAGTTTTATAACTTTGAGCATAATTCCAAATTGCTCTCCAAAACAGATCAGTTCACAATTCCACCAGCAGTGTATTAGTGTCCCAATTTTTCCACATCTCCTTCATTTGTCATTTTCCCCTTCTGTCACTTTAACCAATCTGATAGGTGTGAGATGGTTAAGTGTTACTTCTTAAGACTCCTCGATTTCCCTCAAAACTCTGCTCAAATGCCAGCTTCCTCCTACAAGCAACCGCTTCCTCAACCCGCTCCTGGGTTGCTAGTGCTTCCACCAACATTACCCCGACCCTCTTCTTCCCCCGCCCACCTCCCAACTTCTGACGTACTTAAGAGTTTACGGAGGAAACGTTATTCATCCGACTCTTGAGAAAACAGTTCTATGTAGTACAGCAGGAATTCTTTTACAGGCAGTTGCCTTTATCATTATCAAGTTTTCACAAGGAGCCAAAATTTGCCCCTCTAAAACCAAACTCCCACCCATTCCCACTAGTTCCGCCCTCTGAGGGTAACAACGGAACAGCTCTGATTCCTTTTCCATTGGACAGCCCTTCAAATACTTGAAGACAGCAGTCGATTCTTCTTCCTCCTTCCTCATCTTCCCAGTCTTTTTAATTCGTTTCATAGATCTTCACGTGTTCTGCACCCCCTGCCCTCGCTCAAGACTCTGATCCGTTTGCCGGTGCCCTTTGTCATTGCGTGACGTGCAGAACTGAACCCTGCGCTCCAGATGCGCTCTGAAGGGACGCACGAGAGAGATGTAGGGGGACGAGCGGCTAGGACCTGGGCTGAAGACTCTTTCTTTCCGCGCAGGTTTGAGCCCGAGAACTTGGACGCTCCCTCAGCTTCCTCATCTCCTCTCCCTGCCCCCTTCCCCCCTTCGCTGAAGCACTTTTTCAGGGCGTTGCCATGGAGACGCGGAGGCCTTACCAGAGCCCAGGTAGGCGGTGCTGCCAGCCCTGGGGCCGGCGAGTGTCGCCTGCGAGCTCTAACTCAGAGGCTGCAGCAGCCGCAGAGGCTACAGAGTCCGCGGAGGCTGGAGAGACCTCGGAGGCTGGAAGTTCGGAGATTACAATTCCAATGCCTGGCCTGGATTACGAGATCCAGGACGGTATCTTCCCCACACACTTCGTCCCCTCGCACCGCAGCTCGTGTCACCTGGCTCTGGGCCGCTGCACTTCGGCTTTCTGGATGGCTGTGAGCTTTGATGTGGTGGGGCTGGTGATACTGCTAACAGGAGTCTTCTCCGACCTCTTCTTTTACGACTTGCTGCTCTACGCGGGTTCCATCATCATCTTTCTCAGCATCTTCTGGTGGGTCTTCTGGTATATTGGCAATGTCGAGGCGCCATCTGACCAGACTCTCTGGGCCAACAAGCAGCTCCAATTGCAGTCTTCCAGCTGCCTCCAATCCCTTTGGAACAGCCTTAGCCACCGGTTCATCTTTATGCGGAGCCGCCGCATAAGGACACGGAGAAATGTCTCCCTGCCGTTTACCTTGAAGATGGTCGATGCTTCCCAGCCAGAAACTCCTCAAACAGAGACCCCCCAAACTGGAAGCCTCCAGCCAGATCTCCACTCAGAAAGCACCCAGGCAGAAGACCTCCAGCCAGAAAGCCCCCAGTCAGAAAGCCCCCAGCCAGAAGACCTCCAGCCAGAAAGCCCCCAATCAGAAAACCATCTGCCAGAAAGCCCCCAGCCAGAAGACCTCCAGCCAGAAGACCTCCAGCCAGAAAGCTCTCCGCCAGAAAACCTTCAGCCAGAAAGCCCCCAATCAGAAAACCATCTGCCAGAAAGCCCCCAGCCAGAAGACCTCCAGCCAGAAGACCTCCAGCCAGAAAGCTCTCCGCCAGAAAACCCTCAGCCAGAAAGCCCCCAATCAGAAAACCATCTGCCAGAAAGCCCCCAGCCAGAAGACCTCCAGCCAGAAAGCTCTCCGCCAGAAAACCCTCAGCCAGAAAGCCCCCAATCAGAAAACCATCTGCCAGAAAGGCCCCAGCCAGAAACCTCCCAGTCAGAACGTTTTGGGGGTATAAATTCCGAGTCTGTGCTCATTACCAAGGAATCCTCCTTGTCAAATTTGGAGAAGCTCCTCACGGAAATGCCCTAAGATTCTGAAACTTTTAAACTCTAGCCCAAATCCTGAGCCTGAGCCTTTTGCAAAGGTCCCTTGCTACTTTTTTAATATCCTTTAGAACGACACTCAGGACCAGCCATATGATTTAATTAAACCACATCAGTTTGATCTAATATTAACCCATCTTCCCACCCTGCCCCCAAGCCGAGGAGTTGTCCCCTTTCCACTCCATGCTGCCACACTACCAACTGGCAGCAACGGATCCCCTGAATAAGAAAAGGGGAAAAGAGTCTACAAGTGGCTCCTACAGTCTCCCTGCTGCTTCCATTTGAACTATTTCGCCGTCTTCTCCAAGTGAGTACTTTTGGAAGAATATTAAAGTACATTATTCCTTAACTGTTACAAAATTTGTAGTCCTTAGAGATCTCAGAAGTGTTGGGCTTTGTAAGCAAGATGCTTATTAATCAATAAGTATTGATTAAGGCATTGGATTGTAGGCATTATAGACACAAAGACAAAAATGAAAGTCCTTGACTTCTAGCAATTTACTTTCTGTAAGGAAAATAGCATTCACAAATAAATAAATTCAAACTAATTTGAAGGGTGGAAAACCTACCAGATCAGGATGGAGTTGAGGAAAGGGTCTTTTGTAGGAAGAAGCTGGTTTTTGAGCTGAGTTTTGAAGGAAATCAGGGAGTCTAAGAAGTAGAGGCGATAAAGGAATCCATTCCCAAATAGCATCTGTAGATGGAAGATGTGATGTCATGTAAGGGAAACAGCAAGTAGGTTTCTTTGGAGTAAATGAAAATCAGTAATACATAATAAACCTGGTAGGAACTAGAGTTTAAAGTCCTGGTAGGACTTTAAATGCCAAGCAGAGAGTTTGTATTTAATCCTAGTGGCATTGATTTGGGAGAAGGGGTTCCAAACTTGTGGTTTTACTGTGCAGGGAACATGGAGCTTACTTTATAAAAAAAATTATAATTATATTTTTTTATTTTTAGTTTACAACACTCAGTTCAACAAGTTTTTGGGTTCCAAATTTTCTCTCCCTCCCTCTTCCCCCATTGCCCCCAAGATGGCATGTAATTTCTCCATATACTTTCACATTGAACTAATTTACATAATAGTCCAGGTATAAAGAAGAGTTGTAACCAATGGAATGAATCATGAGAAAGAATGGACGAAACCAAAAAAGAAAGGAAAAAAAGAGAGAGCAAATAGTTTGCCTCCACCTGCATTCAGACTCCATAGTTCTTTCTCTAGATGTGCATAGCTTTTTCCATTATGAGTCTTTTGGAGCTGTCTTTGAACCTTGCATTGATGAGAGGAGCCAAGTCTATCAAAGTTAGTCCTTACAGATACTGTGTGTCTGTAATCGTGTATAATGATCTCCCGGTTCTGCTCCCCTCACTTAGCATCAGTTCATATATGTCTTTCCAGGTTATAATGAAGTCCATCTACCCCTCATTTCTTATTTGTTTAGCCATTCTCCAATTGATGGGCATCCCCTTGAGGGAACTTACTTTCAAAACAGACTGGTAACTCTTCTGAAATTCTTAGTGTTAGAGAGTCAGTTGGTCAAGTGACTTACCCAGTATCACGCAGCCAGTATTTGTCAATCTTCCTGACTCTGGCTGACTGGTGATTAGAATACATTGTACCACATCAGAGCAGCTAGATGGTGCAGCGGATGAAGTGCTGGGCCAGGAGCCAGCCTTCATGAGTTCAAATCTGGTCTTAGACACTTCCTAGCCATGTGACTCTGGGCGCACCACTTTAACCCTGTTTGCCTCTGTTTCCTCATCTGTAAAACGAGCTGGAGAAGGAACTGGCAAACCACTTCATTATCTTTGCCAAGAAAAACCCAAATGGGGTCATGAAGAGTTGAACACAACTGAACAACAACATAGAATGGGCTAGTAGTAATACTCTATCCTGTGTAGAATCTATTTAGTAGATTTATAATGAGCCAGATCTCTACCAAAGTGCTACTTGATTGCCTCATCTAGGTGTGGAGGTGATCCTGGATTCTCAAAGCCCATGCCATCAAATGGAAACTCTAGAAGGTTTCACAAGCTTTAAGTATGGGCCTAGTGGTGATATTTATCTGTTGTTAGGTAGCTACATGGCATAGAAGGTCCGGAGTCAGGAAGACCTGAGTTCAAATCCCCATTAGACACCAGGTATGTGACCCTGGGCAAGTCTCTTAATCTCAGTCTCCTTTTCTGTAAAATGGGGATAATAACTGCACCTATTTTCCAGGATTGTTGTGAGGGATCAAATGAGATAATCAATATAAAGTACTTAGTATAATGCCTCGCTATATAAATATTATATAGCTGAACACAGTTTGGAGAAGCCCATTAATTTGAACTGATGAATTTTTTGACCATGGCAGCTATATAACACTAAATCACCCAAGTTTTCAGTCTACATCAGATCAGGTAGTCTACACCAATGAAATCATAGGTCTTTTAAGTATTAGGAGTGAGACTTCTAGCACGGACTTAGCATCCCATTTAATCCTGGCTATTAGAAAAGGTAAGAGGAAATATAAGGAGACTGGAACCAGTACTTGTTCACAACAAAAACATTTTCTCACCTTTATGTGTGGCTTGCTTGTGGGGCTTCCTTGTGTGTCATTTAAATATCTGTGTTAGCTGAGCTTCTGTTTCCCAGCCCTTTCCTCATCTGACCCAAACCTGGGGCAAAAGTAATATGTGAGATGAGCTTTTATAAGGTTCCACTTGTTTTGAATTCATCTTATATCCTTACCAAGAAATTCTAGTTAATTTCACATATAATGATTTGAGGTTGGGGGTTAAAAAACTTCTGAACTTAACCAACATCAATATAAATGCTCATTGCCATATGTATAGTAGAGCAGGAAAAGAGGATTTTACATGAAAGTGCAAATTTCTATTATGTACAGCTTGCTTTTCCTTTTAAATAAATAATTCAGGTGTAATTGTTCAAAGCTGTCCTGTTTGTCTTTGTTTTCTTCTGGTCTATTTTCTGTTAAATTCTGTGCATTAAAAAAAAAATTAATGGTGACCCTCTTTTCTTTCCTTTATTTTTCTATTTCTCTCCTTTCCCTTTTTTTTTTTGGTGGGAGTGGAGGCAACTCTACCTTGTCCACTAGGGCAAGGAGGGGACATCCAGATCCCATGTAACAAATGTGCAGAAAAAATCCCTACATTCTGAAATCATGTCCCATTCTGCACCTTGAGTGCAAGTCATTTGAGTTTAAAGCAAAGAATGAAGTTGAATATTGGACAAAGTCTAAAAACTTGATTTGTCTCATAGCATTTCTTGTTTTCACCACAATCTACTGCAAGAAAACATTATTTGCCCCCTAAAATTGAAATTTTCTGTAGGCAATAAAACAGGGTAGTTATTTTTGTCACAATATGGATACTTATTTGAAAACAGAAGGTAGTGAGAAAGGAAGGCCACGGAAGGCCGGGAAGGCCAACAAACAAACAAAACCCCCAGGAGTAAAGGACTATCACAGATATGTTACTGCAAGAGATTAAACCTGGTGGTTAATTTTTCAACTACTGTCACCTTTTCTTTAAGGAGATCTTTATGCTATTATAACAATCCTTATGGAGTTTGCGAAACAGATAAAAGATTAAGCCAACTAGCAGGAACTTAGGAGTTGAAGTTTAAATTTGTGCAATATTTAGTGTATAAAGAAATTCCATTAACTACCTCCATTTAGCCTTTAAGAAAAGCCAGGGAAAGAAAGAAAAGAAAAAGAAAAGCCTGAGTCACAATTAAAGTTTTAAGAACTACCAAGATTATATGTAATTTTAAATGGCAATAGTTTGGATGACATCAATACTTTGAATTAAAAAGTTGTATTTATCTTGCAGAATTTATCAAAATTGGTTAAAAGTAGATGCCATAATCGTAAGAGCAACACCTTTAGGTCCTGACCTGAAGGAATAAGGAACTCCCTGAAGTAGTCACACGTATTTGAATTTTCACTCTTTGAATTTATAATTGTATAAAACCAGGTCACTGCATCCAGCCCAATGGAAATATGCAATGTGAATCCAGAGAATGAGGCCACTTCACAAGATTCATGATTTAGGATGTAACTCTAGGTCAGTCACTAAGAAGCCACCCCACTGATCCTGCACAGCTTTGGAATAGCTCGTCTTTGAACACTTCTAGGATTTTCATGCATTCTTTTTGTGCTTAGTGTTCCCTGACTATGGCACATGCTCTCCCTCCTCTCCATCTCCAGGCTTATACTTTCCCAATCACTATCAAAACTTATCTATCCTCTATACTGAGGGAATTGAGGGGATTAGGACTGCAAGTGGTTTATTGTGTTAAATGAATGTACCACAGTGACTCTAGTCCATTTTCTGACTCAATTCTGGTGCTAGCTTACTTTCTATTCAAATATGGGTCTAGTCTAATTTCTGTCTTGTGAGAAAAGTTTATTATGTTGTTTGAACCTAGCTCTTTGTGTGTGGAAAACTGGACCACCTCTCCCTGCTGCTTAGAGACCCTTAACCAAGGACCTAGGTTATACTTGACCCAAAGATTGATGGAAAGAGTTTTCTCACAATTGGCAACCCATATGGCTTCTTTTTTTGAGGAAATCGGGGTTAAGTGATTTGCTAGTAAGTCTGTAAAGCTGGATTTGAACTCAAGACCTCCTGACTCCAGAGCCAGTGCTCTATCCACCGTGCCACCTAGCTGCCTCACATATGTCTCATCTGAAAACTGGCATCAAACCAATCACTCAGTTATTGTTTCCATGTCCTATTGATTGTTTACAGACATTTTGGAGAGTGGGTCACCTCCTTTTCTGAATTCAGGAAATTATACCTGTTTACTCTTCCCCTCCCAACTTGGAAAGTCCCTAATCTTTCATCCAATGAGGAATAAGATTACTTAATGTTTCCCTTTGATTAATTGTCCTCATTTGATTGTTTTTAATGTATAAAAGTCTGTCTCCCCTGGTATTTGAGTGAAGTTCAGGCCCAAGCTGAGAAGATCTGGTCCTGGTTTGTTGGACAATTGGCATTCATTGCCTAATAAATACATAAGCTTGGAAGATCAAGCCTTTGATTCCTCAGCCCTTTCATCTTTCTCCCGCCATAGTTTTTGTTGAGCTATGCTAGGATGAGGCAGGACCCAAACTTCCGCCAGCAGCCTTCCAGGAAAACTCTCTAGAGATCTCCAGTTAATCTTTCGCTGAGGAACATTTTTTGAGAAAGGCTGCCTCAGGAGGTAGGATTCCTGATATTTTTTCCCTTTTTTTCTTTGGAACTTGAGTAAAGTTTAGGATTTGGTTTTTGGTTTCTGGATTTAGTTTTGTTTAGTTTTGTTTTTTGGATTTTGAGGGTTAGTTTGGGCCCACCCCAAGGTTTGGGGAAGTATAGGAACCTCCTGGGAGGTTCACTTTTAAGAGGTTTGGGTCTAGTTTTCCCATGGATTTTTGGTTAGTTTTCCAGGGAAGATTTGGTTTCCCTTTGGGTGTGGAGAACTATATGTTTTCCCTAGGGATTGGGGAAGTTTAGGGTTTAGACTGGACTTGCTCCTAGAAGTGGAGTGGATTAGGTTTAGATTAAGTTTGCCCCAAGGACTGGGGTGTTTTTGCTTTAGGTTCAGTTTGCCCCAGGGACTACGGCAGTGTAGGTTTGGGCCCAGTCCAGGAATAGGATAGTTTTGGATTAAGTTTGCCCCAAGGAGTGGAGTAGTTTGAGTTTGGATTCGATTTGTCCCAGGGATTAGAGTAGTATAGGTTTAGATTAAGTTTGCCAGGGAATAAAGTGGTTTCGATTAGGGTTAAATTTAAGTTTACCTGTTTGGGGCCACCCCAGGGATTGTGGAAGTTTAGGTTTGGATTAAGTTTTCCAGGGAAATTTTGGTTTCTCCAGGGATTGGGGAGGTTTAGGTTCAAATTAGGTTTGCCCCAGTGAGTGGGGCGCTTTAGGGTTAAATTTTGGTTTTTAGATTATTTTTTCCCCAGGAGTCATGAAGGAGGATGAGTCCTAGCAATAGTAAGATACCTGTGGGTTCCCCCTTGGAGAGACTTTTAGTAGTGCAGGACCAGGGGATGTGGAACTACCATCAGTTACAATAAACAGCATGCTATTGAGCTATGTGACACAAAACTAGCACAAACCTGTAATAGATTCAGCTGACAATTTTTTTTAGCTAATTTGGCTCTTATAATTTTTGCAAATTAAAGAAATTAAGAAAATTGAAAAATCTTATTCTGATCAGATGAACTTTTGGTTTCTGCTCACCTCCCCCTAAAAGGAGTTTCTTCTTAATATCCTGTCATCATTTTGTCTGTTTTTGTGTCTTTGTAAAAGGTAAGATTTTTAAAAGGAAACTGCAGCCAATCAGAAGAACTGCTAAAAGGCTACAACCAAAGAGTTTAGAATGCTGGGAAAGATTATTGAAGTTTCATACTTAAAGCAATTGTATCAGTAAGCAGGACTAACTCCCACTTTCGACTTTCAACTGGAGATTAGGTTATTAAAAAAAAAACCCTGCAAAATACTTTTTTCTGTCATTTCAGGCTTGGCCACATTGGAATTGGAGAAATAAAGTCAGATGGAAGAACTTTCCTGGTTTGTAGAACTGATAAAAACATCTTAGTAGATTTTGGAGGTTTGGAGATTAGTGAGATTGGTGATTAATCATTTTCACTTAGCAATATATGCTGAAATATCTTAGTGAGTTTTGGGGTACCACTCTGTAGAATTTGTTTTGAGGAAAAATGAGAGTCAAAAATCTGTAAAAGTTTCAGGGGTAAACAGAATTTAGATCATACACACCTACCCCTCCCCCTATTAATAGCACAATTGTTTTATTATAATAAAGGAAGGCAACTAGTTTGAAAGTAATCCCAGAGTGAAGGGGGTGTGGGAATACAGCTTGGATTTAAAAATTTATCTGAAACAAATAGCTGCCTCTTGTTAACCCTTCCTTGACCATGAAAAGAGAAAAGGCTGTTTAAATCAGAGGCCCCCTAAGCTCCGCCCCCCCCACTTCAGTTCGGAGACATCCTGTAACTCTCCCAGTTCAGAGATCCTCCCCCTCTGGCCCTGTTAACCTCTTTCATCTCAGATCAGGTTCCCAAATAAAGGTGTTAGACCAAAAAAAAAAAACCGCTGGAAAATGCAGGATAACTTGTTACATTCAGGGCTCAGAAAATTTATTTGCTGTGTAATCTTTAGCAAGTTATCTTAACTGTTTGCCATGGTTTCAATCTATAAAGAGGAAAATAATGGTACCAACCTCCAAGGATTGTTGTGAGGATCAAATAATATGATTGTAAAGTGCTTTACACAGTAACTGTCATTTGGTAAGCACTATATAAATGCTGACTATTATTATTATTTCTTGAATTGGATGTAATTGCATACTGGATTTTAAATATAATAAGTATAAAATGCCAAAGGTGATAAGATTAATAATTTTTACATGGGATAATTTGGAAATGCATTCAGCTGAATTGATTTCATCTGACTGGTAATAACTTTTGTCTCATGTTTTAAATACATGATATCGTACATGTTATTATGGTATTTCTAAATTCTCTTATATTGTAAAATTTGGGAAATCATTGTATCAGAAATGCTGTGAGAAAAACAACTTTAAAAAAATCTATATGCTGTTAGATTGTGAATTAATCCTTGAAAAGAATGTGATAAAAACATATTTGAAAGCTATTAAATATTTATCTAATGGGGTATATTTTGTTTAAAAACAGATAATAATAAGTTCACTATAATAAGGAATGAATTTTCATTTAAAAAATTTTGCCTATCACTTCTAAAAATGATGAAAATGTATAGGGCAGCTTAAAGATTTAACTTCAATACCTTGATATGAGATAACTATCAGATAGTTATATGTTTTAAACAGGAGAATGTGGTTAGTTTTAACTTATAACTAAAGGATAAATGAAATGTTAACTGTTAGGGAAGCATAAGTAAAGAAATTCAAACCCTAAATTGTGGTTACTGAAGTTTTGCTATTTGAAGTAAAAACTCTTGGGACTATAATTTACTATTGTTTTGAGTTTTGATTACAGGGATGGTTGTCTGAATTGTATGAAGCCAATAGTAGAAAATGAGATGTGGTACAGTGTGAAAACTACTAAAGCTGGATATCTGTGTTGGGGAAAGCTTTGGTTTAGACTTTGGCTTGGCCTAAGATAGGATCTTCTTAACTCAGTTTTCTCATCGTGCTATTTCCTTTATAAACAGGAAATTTCCTCATCAGCTAAGTGAAATTCTCTGAAGTTTCAGGTTTAGAAACCCAAATTTAAGAGATTGTACTAAATTGTATTAAGTCTGTGTACTAGCAGATTTTATCAGAATTACCTAGGAACCTCTAAAAATTATTTGAAGCTAGAGAAGCAAAGGTTCCTTTATAGCAGTCCTGAGTAATGAAGCCTATTCCAGAATGTACAAGAGAGGATATCCAGTGACCAGATGACTATATGGGACATCTGGAACTCAGAATGTGCTGATTAAATGGACATTGGGAGTGGGTTACTAAGATATAGGGAGATTTGATGTTAGTTAATATTAGTTATAATTATTGTATTGCTTTGGTCTTTTGTTTCATGATATTTAAGTTTAAATTCTCCTGGTTACCTTGGTGACATGTAAATCTCCTTTCTTAAAATAAGTCCATCATAAGCTCTCTAGTTTGATCTGTAGCCTGACTTATTTAATTATGTTTATGAATATGTGAAAAACTTAATAGATTTAGCTTATAGATAAGTGATCCATGGGGAGAGTAGCTCCCAAATAAATCAAAAAGGGGGAAATTGAGGGGATTAGGACAGCAAGTCATTTATTGTAGGGATCACATGAATCACACTGACTCTATCTTGTGACTCAATTCTGTGGCTAGCTTAGCTTCTATTCAGTCATGGGTCTAGTCCCATTTCTGTCCTGTGAAAAAACTTTATTCAGTCATGGGAATTAGGAGAAAGCTTTATTGTGTTGTTTGAACCTAGCCCTGCATGGCTAGGAAACTGGACCACCTCTCCCTGCTGCTTAGAGACCCTTAACCCAAGAACCTAAGTTATGCAGACCAGAAACCCAGTCAGATCCAAAGATTGCTGCAAAGAGTTTTCTCACAATTGTACATCTCAAGCAGTCCATATATCTTGTCTGAAAACTGATCCGACACTGATCAATCGGTTATTGTTTCCATGTTCTTTGATTGTTTACAGACGTTTTGGGGAGTGAGACACCTCCTTTTCTGAATTCAGGAAATGGCCTCTGTTCACTCTCCCACTCTCAACTTGCAAATTCCCTAATCTTTCATCCAATTAGAAATAAGATTACTTAATGTTTCCTTTTGATTAATTGTCCTCATTGGATTAATTGTTTTTAATGTATAAAAGTCTGTCTCCCCTGGTATTTGAGTGAAGTTCAGGCCCAAGCTGAGAAGGTCTGGTCCTGGTTTGTTGGGCAGTTGGCATGCATTGCCTAATAAATTGATATGTTCTGAAGATCAAACCTTTGTTTCCTCAGTCATTTCATCTTTCTTCTGCAACAATACCATACATACCGTGAGTACTTTAATCAGTGGGGTATTCAGAGAGGTCTAGCACCTCTGGTTTGAGGGCTTGCTGAGCCCTTTTCAGGGCTGTTCACCCACCTTTCATGTCTACCTTTTACTAAACCATCAACTATGGCTCCACAGGATGGATAGGGGGGTGTCTACTTCAAGCTTGTAAAGATTTCCCCCAGTGGAATGAGCAGATAAGAACAATTTGTTCCAACAATCATCAAAGCATCTGAAGCAGGCACTATAGAACACTTAGAGCTTGGTCAGACATTGAAGATGTCAAGGTCATCCACTACATCCTGGGTCATCACTTGTTGTCTTGACTTTTGTCTTATCATTGGACTTTGATGAGTAAAGAGGAGAAAGTGAGGCTGAGGACTTTGTGCAATTTTGCCTCACTTAAATCCAATTCACATACAAGTCAAGACATCACCCCATGATGTCATTGGTCCTCTTTGAAAAGAAGGATGAACAATAAATAAACTCTACTCAGTGACTTCAAGGTTACTACTTCTTCCATGTTCCATGTCTTTGCAGGAACATAAACTTTGATAAACTAATTCCAGTGGAAGAAGTGAACTGTTACTTTCCTCTTGCAAGAAATAGTGACATCCCTCCCACTGGATGAAATGGCTTGGCATTTTAAAAAAAATTAATCAAAATGAATGCTCCTAATGGGATGGGGATTTTAGATAATGAAAGAGAGAAAGGTACTGCAATGGCAGGTCAGTGGAAGTTATATTTTTTGACACATCAAGGTTTTTGGGCCCTTTTTTGTAGATGGCTTCCTATTCAGCTGGTGTGGTCAATCCGGATAGAAAATAATGGTAGTAGAACAACCATTAGAGATGGAGCTCTAAGGTTACTTCCAGTTCTAAAATTCTTTGATTCTATAAAGGATGAGTTGCTAGATGTTTTAATCACAACCAAAATAGGTTGTATAGAATGATAGGCATAGCTCCTAACTAAAGGAAGGTGCCACTGTAACAACAATGTGGCTAGCAGCTGTTGTAGGGGTATAAGACCCAACAAGAGCAGCAACAAGAGCTACTAGCACAGGTTCTTTGATCTGTTTTCCTAAGGAAAGCAACTTTAAGGGGTTTACAATCTTACTTTAATCATTCATGTATCATTCACTTAGTTCAGGAGGAAAAGCCAGTACTCTGAACTTAAGAGCAAATACAAACAGAAATTACAAACATACACTATATAAACAAAGCAAATAAAGAATCAACAGACAGATTTCTGTCTGACAAAATCACAATATACAGTTACCAGAAAGAGAAGTACCAACATCTGGATTTCCTTCAAGGCTGGGGGGCCGGGGGAGGGGGTCCAGCAGCTACCCAGAGTCTCCACATCAGCGCTCTTCCAGTGAATGAGAGCCCCAAACAAAATGCTAACCTTTGAGTTTATCTACCCTTTTTAGGGCTTGAAGGGGTCACACCTAATCAGCAAAAGGGTGTGAGCCTGGGGCTTTACACCTAATAAGGCTTCATCAAAGGCACTTGATGACTTTAGCATTCCAAAAGAGAAAACAGTAAAAAAAAAAGTCCCACCCTAATTACTGTAACAGCCACATATATTAAGAATTGAAAGAGGTAGAAGATTTTCAGATGTGCTGTCGCATACACGCAGCATCACTAGTGACAAAGTATGACATTGTATATTTTTTAAATTAGAAATACTATACAAATAATTATATCTTAATGATTACAGATACTAATTGATAGTTTTCCAAATGAGAACAAAACAAGCCCCTTCTTAATGCCTATCAAATCTTATTTGAATTATTTTTTAGAAGCAAATTTGTAGAGAGAAGATTCTGGGAAGATAGTTGAGTAGGTCAGAAAATTCCAAGCTCTCTAGATTTCTTCCACAAACAAGACAAAATAGTGCCTCAGGGTGAACATAGAGCAGTAAAAATAAACAAGAGTTGGGTCAGAACAGTGGTCCTCTTGGGATAAGTGGAGAAGATCCAAATAAAAATCCTAGGACTGAGGTTTGGTCCCTGTGAAATAAAAACAATGCCAGGCTAATTCCATAGAACAGCAATCTCCAAGCCCAGGGGTTATTTGGGTTGGCAGATAGCCTTGGCCCTAGCCACAGGAATTTTCACATACTGGACAGTGTGGGGAGTTGGGCATCTGAATGGGGGAAGATTTAGGGAATCTCTGCTGATAAGAGACACCAGGCCCAGCTGTGCTGCCAAGATGTGGCCCTAGGTAAGAAGGAGTCAGCACGAGCCTGTTGAATGCAGAAGTAGTGGGCAGGGATGCTGCTAGCTGTGGACACTTACAGGAGGACAGAGTTCTTGGTTTCGGTTCCAGGCCAGAGGGGAGAACTGAAGGAGAATCTGAGGCTAGAGGCACTATTCCCCATTCCTCAGGACTAGAGGTGATTACAATAATAAACTGCCATAAATTTTAAAAAATGAGCAAAGGAAAAGAACTCAACCATAGAAAGTTACTATGGGAACAGAGAAGACTGGGGTTGACCTTCAGAGAAGGATACTGAAGCAAAAAAAAGTCTCTCTCTTACCCAAAGAGTAACATCAAATAGTCACTTGCCCAAAAAGAATTTATAGAATAACTTAAAAAAGACTTCAAAAATCAAATGAGAGATATTGAGGAAATTTAAAAAAAAAAAAATAAGAACCATCCAAGAAAAACAAGAAGATTATAAAAAGAAAGTCAACCAACTGGAAAAGGAGATCCAAAATCTTAAGAAAAAAATGACTCCTCAAAAATTAGAATTGGGCAATGAGAAGCCAGTGAAGTTATAAGAGACCAAGAAATAATAAAACAAAATATAATGAATGAAAAAATAGAGGAGAATATGAAACATCTCACAAGAAAAACAACTGATCTGGAAAACAGATCAAGAAGAGAAAACATAAGAATAATCAGACTACCTGAAAGCTGTGATCAAAAAAAGAATCTTAATACAATAATACAAAAAATAATTAAAGAAAATTGTCCTGAAATATTAGAACTAGAGGGGGAAATAGAAATAGAAAAAATCCACTGATCATCACCTGAAAGAAATCCTATGAGGAAAACCTACAGGAATATCATAGTCAAATTCTGAAATCCCCAGCTCAAGGAGAAAATATTATGAACAATGAGGCAAAAAAAATTCAAATATGGTGCAGCCACAGTTAAATTACACAAGACCAAGCAGCAGCAACACTAAAGGCTGCAGGTTTTGCAACACTGTACATTGAAGATCAAAAAACCTGGAGTTGCAGCGGAAAATACCATACCCAGCAAAGTTAAGGATAATCCTGAATGGAAAAAAATGGATATTCAATGAATTGCTAGACTTTCAGGACTTTGTTGCACAAAAACTTGAATTTAATAGAAAATTTGATATATAAGATCCAAGAGAAATATAAGGCACACATATCAAAGACTAATTACAAGGGACTCAATAAGGGCAGACTATTTACTTTTTATATGAGGAAATATAAAACTAATGTCTAAGATTATTGTTAGCACTTGGGTAGTTCAAAAGAAAGACTGGGGTAGAACTGAGTATTATGTGACTCTAAAAAGTAAAACCATTTAGGAGAAGAGTAATTATCTTATGCAAATGAGGTGTGAGAGGAAGAATTGGCTGAGGAATTACATTGGGGGAGGAGGGCTGGTAGTTCTGGAACCCTATTCTCATCAGGAATACATTAAAGATAACAAATATATATATATATATCTAGAAAGATATAAAAGTCTTCTAAATTCAGAAAGAAATAAAAGGCTAAGATGATAGGGAAGGGTGAGAGGGTAAGGGAGGCATTTTTAGAGGGAACCCTACTCACATTAGATTAAAAAGTTAAAGAGAGAACAATATATACATTTAGAAGGGAATAAAAGTCTTCTAAATTTATAAAGAAATAAGAGGGTGAAGGAATAGGATAAGAGGGGTATAGGAGGGTGTCTAGATTAACAGGAATGGGATAAAGAGGGAATAACATATATTTGGATGGCCATACAAGTCTTCTAAATTCAGATAGAAACAAGAGGGTAAGGGGAAAAGGGTGAGGGGGGAAAGAAAAAGGGAGGGATCTATGGAAGGAGGTAGATTAAGTAATAGGGGGCAAGGTAGTAGATAAAAGTAAAGTAGAGGACTCAGGAGGGATAGGAAATAAGAGATACACATAAACATAAAGATCATGAGTAGACTTTATTAGGAAAAAACAGGGAGCAATCATGATCACAGATAAATTTAAAGCTAAAATAGATTTAATCAAAAGAAAAATAGGGAAACTATACTATATGTCAGCCATTTTAATCAATATTGTTTTAGACTATTTAAAGTAACTAGACAGCATGAGGTTGTACTGTAGTGTAAGAAACGATGCGTTGGTAGACTTAGAAGAATGTAGAAAGACTTGGACTTATGAAGGAAGTTCTTATCCACTCTCAGAGAAACAGAAGGCAAACAAATATAGTATGGTCTTACGTAGATGCATATGAATGTGTATGTCTATATATGAGTATGATTATAGATATCTGAGTATATTTATGTGTATATAAGTGTATATGTATGTATATATGTGTATGTATGTATAGATGTATATATGTGTGTGTGTGTGTGTGTGTATAGATATCTCTATATAGATATATAGTCTTGCTTAATTGTAGCCTTCTTGGGGAAGGGGGAGAGGAAGGAGGGGAAAAAGAACAAAGTAAAAAGTACGCAGCAGAGAACAAAAGAAAACTTAAAACAAGGAAGCAAAGAAAAGATGGACAGCTCTGAACACAATGTATAGTATTTATTATATAAACTTTCTTGAAATGGAAATTTATTGATATATATTTTGAATCCTCTTATGTTCTGCTGTGCACATGGCAATATTTTTTTGTCTTTTCTTACTTTGTATTTAAGTTTAAAATAGTTAAAAGCAAATTTGTATCACATAGCTACAATGTGTAAGCACTACGCTAGGTTATGGGGACAGAAGGTTGCAAAACAACAGTGTTCTGCCCTCAGAGAGCTTAGAGTTTATCTGGCAGAGTGAAGTAAAGTGAAGCATGGTCATGGATAACTAGAATGCAAGGAGGAAAATGATTAGGTGCAAAAGAGAGGTCAGGGCAGCCTGCTGTAGGTAGTAATTAGGGAGGATAATAGGATGGATTCTAGCTTTGGGGAATCAAAGAACTCAGGCCTCTTGGAGGAGGTAATAACTAATCCAGGTTTCGTAGGAAGAAAAGTATCTTAATAGGTGGAGAATGGGGGTAAAATCCATTCTAGGAATGCTGAATGGCAAACACAAAGTCATAGTCAGATGAGGGAAGGATGAGATCAGGTAGTAGGTGATAATGAGAAATAAGGTTGGAAAGTGACTTTTACTTTGGGTGTAAAATATTTGGAGGACTTGGCAACTTAATTGAATGCTGGAGATGAAGGAAATGGAAAAGTAAAGGAATGACGCTGGTGTTTGAGACTGGGTAACTGAGAAAATGGTTGTGTTATCAATAGAAATAGGGAAGTTAGGAGGAAGGGTAGTTTTTAAAGGGAAAATTAATCAATCCATTAACAGAAACTTATTAACTTCCTTCTATGGGTTAAGCAGAATATTAGATGTCAGGAGTCCAAAGACAAAAATGAAAAAGTCTCTGCACTTAAGGAACAATAAGGATACATTCGTTTAGGGGAGACATATACATATAAAAGTAGATAGAATATTTATTGGCGGGGGGGAGCCAAGATGGTGGCTGGAAAGCAAGGACTAGCGTGATCTCCCCACCAAGTCCCTCCAAAAACATATAAAAATGGCTCTGAACCAATTCTAGAACTGCAGAACCCACAAAGTGGCAGAGGAAAGCAGGACTCCAGCCCAGGAGAGCCTGGATGGTCTCTGGGTAAGGTCTATCCCGCACGGAGCTGGGAGCTGAGGGGAGCGGAGCTGAGCAGAGCAGAGTCCAGCGTGGGCGGCGCAGACCAACGAGACTGGGAGCCAGGCGGAGCGTGCCCTAGGCCCTGAATCAGTGAGCTGCAGCAGTTACCAGACCTCTCAACCCACAAACAGCAAAGACA
>CM053624.1:248909570-248920817 GCA_028646595.1 Phalanger gymnotis | reverse complement strand
ATGAAAAGGTAATCAAGAAAAAGAACAAGAAAAAGAAATTGCAAGGGACTTACTAAAGTTAAACTGTTTTGTTTACATTCCTACATGGAAAGATGATGTGTATGATTCATGAGACCTCAGTATTAGAGTAGCTGAAGGGAATATGCATGTATGTATATGTATGTGTATATATGTATATGTTTATCTATATGTATATGTATGTGTATGTATGTATATATATATATATATGAGAGAGAGAGAAAGAGAGAGAGAGAGAGGGCATAGGATGAGCTGAAGATGAATAAGGGATGAGAGAGGAATATATTGAGAGAGGGAGATAGAAAGAGATAGAATGGGGTACATTATCTCGCATAAAAGTGGCAAGAAAAAGCAGTTCTGTAGGAAGAGAAGAGAAGGCAGGTGAGGGGGAATGAGTGAATCTTGCCCTCATAAGATTTGAACTGAAGAGGGAATACCATACGTACTCAGATGGGTATCTTACCCCACAGGAAAAAAAAGAGGAAGAAGATAAAAAAAAGGAGGGGATGATGGAAGGGAGGGCAGATGGGGATGAAGGTAATCAAAAACAAACACTTTCAAAAAGGGACAGGGTCAAGGGAGAAAATTCAGTAAAGGGGGATAGGTTAGGAAGAAGCAAAATATAGTTAGTCTTTTACAACATAAGTATTGTGGAAGGGTTATACATAATGATACGCATGTGGCCCATGTTGAATTGCTTGACTTCTTAGGGAGGGTGGATGGGAAGGGAAGAGGGGAGAGAATTTGGAACTCAAGGTTTTAAAAAATAGATGTTCAAAAGTAAAAAAGTTTTTTTTTCATGCAATTAGAAAATAAGAAGCACAGGCAATGGGGCGTAGAGATTTATCTTGCCCTACTTTCAAGAAAGGAAGGGAAAGGGGGATGTGAAGGGAGTGGGGTGATGGAGGGGAGGGCTGACTGGGGAACAGGACAACCAGAGTGGATGCCATCTTGGAGTGGGGGGGGTGGAAATGGGGAGAAAATTTGTAATTCCAAGTCCTGTGAAAATCAATGCTGAAAACTAAACATATTTTAAAAAATTTAAAAAAATATTTATTAAGCACTTAGTATAAATGTGCCAGGAAGTGTGCTAAACATTGAGGATATAATATACAATATGCAGAATAAATATAAAACAAATGCAAAATAGTTTAGGGAGGAAGGGCATTAGTAATTAGGTAGATCAGGGAAAGCTTCATGTAAAATGTGGTATGTGAGCTGAATCTTGAAGTCAGAGATTGTAAGGGGTAGAGGTAAGGAGGAATGTATTCTAGGCTTGGGGAGCAGCCAGTATAAAAGATTAGAGTGGTAATTGCTGGGAGTGAGGAAAAGGAAGATGGCTAATTTGGCTAAACTGTATTATATGGGAAGGGGAGTAAAGTATAGTGATACATACAGATATATGTGTGTATATATAAGGATGTAGGACGAGAGCTCAGGAAAGAAGGGGCTAGGTATATGGACTCAGAGATCATGTGCATACATACCATGTGACCCATACTATGTAACCGTGCAAATCACAACCTGTAAGAGCCCCAGGCAACTCTTTTGAGATTATAAATTACAGAGAAGATGTCAATCCTCCTTGGTACAAGAATTTCCTTTCTGGGATCTCTCTATGCTGATGAAAAACCATAAGAGAGATACAAGCAAAGTGCTATGAGAAATTAGAGGAAGGATTAACTTCAGGCGGGGTCACAGAGGATCAGAGATGAAAGGAACTGTAGAAATCATCTAATCGGCCTATATCTAAATGGTAACCCCCTCTGTGATATTCCCAATATGCTCTCCACTTGAACACCTTCCATCATGGGGAACCCAACACTTCCTATGGTGACCTATTCTATTCCTAGACAGCCCTAATTGTCAGGAAGCAGCTTTTCCCCCCTCAAAAACAGCAATAATAACAGCTGACATACAAGCTTTCAAAAGTTTTATAAAGTTTATAAAGCATTTTGAATATTCAATCTCATTTTTCTCACAGCAACCCTATGAGGAGGGTCCTACAATTTTTTATCACCCCCTTCTAGAAATGAGGAAATTAAAGCTCAAAGAAATTAAGCACTCTGCCCTTGGGCGCTCAACCTTTAAGTGGTGGAGGGTGGATTCAAAAATTCTTCCCATTTGACCATGCCTTTGTTCCAAATCTGCTTCCCTACATACTCCTAGATCTGTCCTCAGAGGTCAGGCATAACAACGCTAATTCCTGTTCCCTATGACAAGCTCTCATTTCTCATAAAATCTGTGTGTGTGTTTCAACAATATGGCTAGCAGCTGCTGTGGGGGTGAAAAACCAACAACCAGCTCACAGAACGCTGAAGGCCAGGTTCTTTTGATCTGCTTTACTAAGGAAAGCAATGTTAAGGGGTTAACAATCTTACTTTAATCCAGGCATACAAACATCATTCACTTAGTTCAAGGGGAAAAAGCCAGCACCCTGAACTTCAGAGCAAATACAGACCAAATACAATTCATAGTTACCAAGAAAACCATCAACATCTGAGTTCAGCTGGAAGGCCCTTAGAGCGACTGCCCACCTCCAGCAGTGAGAGCCTTAAGCAAATAGCTGTCTTCCCTTTTTATGCACTCTTTAGCCATCATCAAACGTCATCTGAGCAACCAGAACTTAAGCTCTTACTATTGGCTCTGGAGTTAGCACCTCCCTTCATTGGCCCCACCTGGAGCCCCACCTTAGTTACCAATTCACACCCACATAGGCTTAGCACCTAATAGATAGGAGTTTGGGCCTGGGGCTTAGCATCTAGTAAGACTCAATCAAAAATACTGAATTAATCAAAGGATACAAAGGCCAAACTCTTCAAGGATCCCCAATACAGTGTGTGTGTGTGTGTGTGTGTGTGTGTGTGTGTGTGTGTGTGTGTGTGTGAGAGAGAGAGAGAGAGGGAAAGAGAGAGAGAGACAGACAGAGACAGAGAAAGAAAGGTGGGAGAAGGGTATCCCAAAAGTCTTAGTACTATTTTAAACTATGTAATCTTACATAATTCCAGCACTAATTCTGTTTCTAAATTCCCTTAAGCCGAAATAGCGTAAAACAGCTTTAAATGACACTAAGATTTTTGGGACACCATGCATATAAATGTAAAATATAGACTCCCTGAGGATAGGAACTGTTTTTGCTTCTTCTTTGTATCCCACAGTGCCTGGCACATGGTAGGTGCTTTAAAAATACTTGTTGATTATACACACAGACATAGATACATACACATCCCATGCACACATTTCTCCCCTTTCTTTAATCCCTGCCCTGCCAGACAGACCTCTACTCTTTCTGACCTCATCATAATAACAAATACACAGTGTTCCAAAAGCCTTACTGCTGCTAAATCCAAACTACTAAATCTTAAAACTACATTAACATATTTGGAACCCTTGTATAGCTCTAAAAAAACCTGTGTGTTTGTGTGTCTGGGGGTGGGGGAGGGAGAGAGAGAGATTGTTTTTATATTTCTAAATAATGGTCTACTCGAAGTTTTTTCATCTATGAAATAAGAGTAATGATACTTGCATTATCTTCATGATAAGATTATCGTGAGAAAACTACTTTGTGAGCCATAAAGTTCTACATAAATGTAAGCTATTCTTAAATAGTAAATCTTCCATTTTCTTGGTCTATCTGATTATATCATATCTATAAATATAAATTCCAGTTTAAAAAAAAAACAGTGCATTCCACCCCCCCCCCCCAGGGCTTAATGATATTATTACTAAATCTGTTGCCACGAATAAAAACAAAACAAAAACATTACTTTAGTCTTAGGACGAGAAACGCCTCCATCTTGAATTCTTTCCCATCTAATTTCTGCAATCTGGACAAAAGGACTTGTTGAATTGGATACTTGTTTGAGTTTCATTGAACTGGATACTTGAGTTTTGGATGTTTTTCCAAGACTCTTGCCATTTATTGTCAGAAATTCAAGCCATGAAGAACTATGTTGTTTCAAATATACTTTAAAAAAAGTATGTTGATCATTTCAAAATGTGGTCTTTTGTATACAAGTATTCCATCATTCAAAAATGGAAAATATTTCAAAGACATATGATGTAAAAAACTGTATATGTTAAATCACTTTAACATATATCCTGAAAAATATATATATGTGCATATATATGAAGGTTTTATGTAATTCCATTTTTTTCTACAGAAACTAATGGATAGATGTCTTTAACTAATTATAGAAGAGCTGATACAGTGCTTTTAGAAATGTTTATCAGTTAACATTTTTGTTTCCTATTTTACCAGATTTTAAAATCTGATATTTGACAGCATGTTTTAATGAGTCATAAAATAAAATTTCATTGAGACTAATACTTATTATGTTCTTTGTCAATGGAGATGGGTGAAATAAGGAGGCATGTAAGAAAGCTGCAATATATGGATTGTCTCCTCCGTAACTTGAGAATCTTGAGTTTCTGAAGAATTAAAAATAGGTCCCATTGGATCCCTCTTCATTGGTTTCTTTCTATTTAGCTAAAAAAAAAAAATGCCTAGGTCTCGCAATACGAAAAAAAAAAGCCTTCTATCCTTCTACCTCATCAAGTTGCTGTCCTGTCTCACTTTCACTCTTAAACTCGAAAAAGTTGTCTATGCCTAATCTTTCTCTGTTTTGCCATCCACTGCTTCTACTCCTTGCAATCTGACTTCCAAATACACTATTTAATTGTGATTGCTTTCTCAAAGGCCACTAATAACTTCCCATGGTGTTAAGCCTTTGACCAATTTGACATTATTGACTGGACAGTCCTTCAAATATCTTCTCTTCTCTTGGCTTCCCACCACAGTCCTTGTTGTCCTTTTTAACCATTCCTTTTCAGAGTTGGAAGGAGCCTCAAAGGCCATTGAATCCAACCCTTTTATCCTATAGATGAGGACCCTGAGGTTAAAAAGCTTTTTCATCTATAAAATAAGGGAATTGGCTAAGATGATTTTTAGGTGACTTTCAGATTTAATTAGCACTGATCCAATGTTCTTTCTCCTAGGCTCCAGTTTTGCAGTTCTAATTGCCTATAGGACTTGCACAATGCATAGAACACAGTAAATACTTAAATACTTTTTTCATTTATTCATTCTTCTCTGCCTGTATGTTGTTTTGGTACTTCAAACTCAAATATATCCAAAATCAAACTTACTATCTTTCCCACTAAACCTGCTTCTCTTTCTGACTTTCTTATTACTGTCAGCAGCACCAACATTCTCTCAGACACTCATGTTTGAAACCTGGGAATATTCTCTGACTCTTTTCTCTTCTTCACAAATGATCAGTTACCAAATCCTATCTATTCTACTTCTGCGATGTCTCTTGGCATCTTTCCCCTGCTTTCTTCTTCTCTTTCCACCTCCGTGATTTGCAGTGGCCTCCTAAAAAGTCTTCTTGCTTTCACACTATACCACCTCTGATCCATCCTTCACAAAGCTACTGCCAAACTAATCTTTATTATGCATAATCACACCTTTGCTCAAAAAACCTTTAAGGCTCTTGATGGAGCAGAAAGAGAACCCTCTGGATTTGGAGTCAGAAGACAGAGGTTCAAACCTCAGCTTTGCTATTTACTACCAGTGTGACCTTGGACAAATAATTTCCCTTATCTGGGACTCAGTTTCATCATCTCTATTATGAAGATGGTATCTAAGGTCCCAGCTAGCTTTCGAGATACTGTGGGCTTTTTAACATGGTACATTTCAAACATTTAACCTGAACAATTGGGAGCTCTCTCTTTACTTCTTTCAGTTTGGCTAGTATATATGGTAGTTTAGTTAGAGGTGGTAGAAGATAAGAGAGATTGGGACTTTATTGTCAGAAATCTTGATCACAAGGCCAGTTTTTAACTTTGTTTTGTAAACAGGATAAATTATTGATTTATGAGTATAGAAGTGATTTATAATTTGAAAGCAATGACTCGAGTTGGAGAGGCACATTACAGTGTCTTGTACATTGCAGGTACCTAGTTAAAAAATCTGCATTTAAACTAGTAAGTTATTAAGCAGATGACATATTTTTCTAAGTCATGAGTACACGTTACCAAGGTGATTTTGAATATGGAAATTGTTGTAAAATGCATCATTGAGGGTGCATATGATTGGAAAAGGAGGTGATCTAGTCACATATTGGAGAACAAGGGACAATAGCCTGCATATTACTCTCATATCCTCAAAACAATAAAAGACTCAGAAGAAGGAAGTCTCTGTCACTTTGGAGAATTTACGAAAGGGCACAGACAAGAGCTGTGCAAGATAAGAAGGCCAGGGTAGGTTATACTTTGTGTTGGTCAAGGACACACCAATGAGATCACTGGTCCTTTAAAATAACATGATGATAATATCAATAATAGCTCGCATTTATATAATGCTCTAAGATTTGTAAAATGATTTACAAATATCTCATTTGATCTTCACAACAACCCTTCATATTCCTTTTTTATAGGTGAAGAAACTGAGGCAGACAGTGGTTAAGTAACTTGCCCAGAGTCACACAGCTAGTAAAGATATAAGGCCTGACTTGAACTCAGTTCTTCCTTTACTCCAGGCTCAGCCCTATTTCCACTGTGCCATATGTTTATTTTAGATTTCAATTTCTACATTGAAAATACACTTAGAAAACGTAAACTGGGTTTTAAGTTGTAATCAAATATGATTGTCTCACAACCCTAAAGAGCAAGGGCTTAACTGTTAATAGATACCGAGAAGACTAAGGGTGGTGGCACCAGTTCTGTGATCCCTGCTGTTGGGGGAGGCTGAGGCGGTCGATTACTTGGGCTAAGGAGTGCTGAACTAGAGTAAAGCTAAAGATGAGGTATCTGTACTAACTCTAGCACAAATATGGTGAGTCTATGGAAGTGGAAGGCTACCAACCTGACAAAAGATTGGTCCAAGTTGGATAGATGAAGCAGGTCAAAGCTTTGGTGCTATTCAGTATTGGGGCTTGACCTACATGTGGCCATGCTACTTCCAGCATGGATGAAATGGGGAAACCCAGTCTCAAATCAGTGTGTGTGTGTGTGTGTGTGTGCGTGTGTGTGTGCGTGTGTGTATACTATATGTATATATGTGTGTGTATATATACGCCTCTACATATATATTTTAATATCTAGAAACTAAAGCTTTAAGGTACTGGATATGTAAAGGACATATACAGATTTTTTCTTGTTATTTGGCTCCATCTAGGATGGTACAACAACACTTCTTAGCACTCAATAGTTAATTGGTACGCATGTGACTAGATTTTATCTTGGGTAAATAGAAACAGTTTCTAAGACCATTTGTGATTAGTAAATTTCAGGTGATAGAGTACAAGTCTCTCAGCTATACAATATGCTCACCTTTACTTAATGAAAAAGTGGAAACTTCTCATTTTATTCTTTTTTATGTAAATGTATACCAAACCTTGACTGAATACAATATTCGATTCAATAGACACGTCAAGTTCTATAAGAAATGTTTTTAGAAACTATTAGAAATCTTCTTTAAAAAACATTTCCAGAAGTAAGGTTTAGAACTATATTAATTGCTTTGGCAATGGAGTTTTTGCCTATTTCTAATGTATAAGCACAGGTATGTAAGTGATGATAGCAGCTAGAATTTTTAAGGTTATGTCTTGGGCTTTTTTCCCCCCAAAGTGCTGTTGCTCAAAGGTTAACATCATATTACATCCTTCTTGTGACAACTCACCATACATTGTATACTCAAATGTCCTAAGAATTCTAAAAGAAAAAATGTTTTCTTAATGATCCTGTTAGAATTGTTAGAGTTACCTTGGTGGAAGAACTTTCTTTGCTGGGAGCTCCATATACCAATAAAATTACAGGTTTAGGTCAAATATACACACACATCAATATATGTATATATATATATATGCATATCTATGTGTCTTTCTGTCTGTCTTATTATTATTAAGGGAGCTAGGTGGCATAGTGGGTAGAGTGCTCGGCTTGGAGTCAGAAAGACTCATCTTCTTGAGTTTGAATCTGGCTTCAGACACTAACTAGCTGTGTGATCCTGGGCAAGTTACTTCACCCTGTTTGCCTTACTTTCCTATTTGTAAAATGAGCTGAAGAAGAAATTGCCAAACCACTCTTGTATCTTTGCTAAGAAAACTCCAAATAGCCATGAAGAGTCAGACATGACTAAAACAACTGAACAAAATGTATATGCGTGTGTATACACACATACACACGCATATACACATTCTTATTAGAAGTATATGAAGTGTATAGCATGAGTGTTAGATATAAGCATGTTAGATATAGCATTCTGGGTGCAATGTTATTTAAGAAACACTGCATCAAGCTTGTTCCTAGGTTCTTCTAAGCCCAAAGGTGACTGCTGGCAACCTACCCAGTTAATTCTTGAAGGAGGTTTGCCTTTTTCTCTCTTCTTGACTTACTGCCAGGCTTATGTGTATACTCTGTAAGCTTTATATGTACTCTGTGATACAACTCAACACCTACTTCAGAAATAATAAATATGAACCTTGGTCACTTGTTAATGATTAATTAAAGAATTTTGGAGATCATCCAGTGGTGCATAGGACTAGAACTCAGTTTTCCTGAGTCCAATAAACTTTCTACTACATATTTCTTAATAAGGAATTATTTCTTAATGTATAATGTTTCATGAGGGTATAAATACAGGGATATGCTGGAGCCAGCTCATACCTGCTGGAGAGTCAATTGTCAAATTTTCAATGTGGGTCACCTTGTTTCTTGTCTTTTTTTAAAAAAATTAATTAATTAATTAGACTCTGAACTTAACAAATAACAAAGTAGAATAGAAAAAAAGAGGATTGTACATGAAACTGCAAATCTATTATGTACAACTTGCTTTTTCTTTAAAAAATTTAATGAAGTTACGTAATTTTCTTTTTTTCCTTTCTCATTCCCCCTTCCCTAAAGATGGCTAGCATTAGACACAAATATGTATACATATATATGTATATATATATGTATATATATATATGTATATATATATATGTATATATGTAAAATCATTCTATACATCCATTTATTAGTTTTTTTTTCCTGGATGCAGGGAGCATCTTCCTTCATAGGTCCTTTGAAGTTAATTTGGGTATTTATAATAGAATGACTTGGTCACTCAAAGTTGTCATTAAAAAAAGCATTCTCTTGTTTCTGCTTGTTTTGCTTTTCATTATTTCATGCAAGTCTTTCCATGTTTTTTTTTAATCACCAAACTCATCATTTCTCATAGCACAGTAGTATTCCATCATGATCATATACCACAACTTATTTAGCCATTCCCTAATGGATGGCTTTCCCTGAAATTTCCAGTTCTTTGCCACCACAAAGAGAACTGCTATAAATATTTTAGGACATATATAAGTTCTTTTCCTTTTTCCCATACTCAGGTGACTTAAATTTATACTGTGGAAATAAACAAATGCTACAAATTAGGGTTCGATGTATTGTTTTGTTGACAGTTGACTTAAGAAGGTGATGGAGAATATAAATGTTAATAATACGGACTAAATTTAAAAATGTGTCACATACATTGTCCTCTCCCCACCAGAGAGCTAGTTGTCAAATATTTACCAACATATTTACCACCCCTTAAAAATGTATCTTTAGAAACGTTCAAAGATTATGGGTGGTAAAGGGGAGGGTAAGTTAGTCTACAAAGAAAGTGTTTAGGAACTTGTTAAAAATGGAAAGAAGAAGAATAAAGAATAATTATCTGAGGAGAAAAGGCTTTGGGCCAATTGAAATCCTTAAGCAAAAATGGTGCAGAAGAGTCAGCCGATGAATCAGGCAGGCAGGTAAAATGCTCTGTGGAGAAAAAGGAAGGGAAAACAAGAAAAAGCCCCTCCACCCCATTCTATTTTGTTATATTTATAAGCAATTAAAAGACGATTGCTTCAGTGATTGGGAAAATTTTTTATTTTGTAGTAGGAAAAGAAATACAAATGTACTATATGTGATGCAGTGGAAAAACTGCTGGCTTTGGATGAAGTCATAGGCCCTGAGTTCAAATCCTAACTTTGTAACTGTGTGGCCTTGGGCAAGTAACTTCCTCTTTCCAAGCCTCACCTATGAAATTACAGTGTTGGACTAGATGACCTCTAAGGTTTTTTCTAATACTGCCCTTAATGCTCAAGCCTAGAACACTGCTGTTTATTAAGAACTCACCCCTGGTGGGGGGAGCCAAGATGGCAACTGCAAAGCAGGAACTTGCATGAGCTCCCTGCCAAGTCCCTCCAAAAACCTATAAAAATGGCTCTGAACATATTCTAGAACTGCAGAACCCACAAAATAGTGGAGAGAAGCAGGGCTCCAGTCCAGGACAGCCTGGATGGTCACAGGGTAAGGTCTATTGCACGGAGCTGGGAATGGAAAGGGAGCAGAGCACAGTGTGGGCCATGCGGGCCAACCAGACCAAGAGCCGGGTGGAGTGTGCCCTAGCACCCTGAATCAGTGAGCTGTGGCAGTTACCAGACTTCTCAAGCCACAAACACCAAAGACAACAGAGAAGGTTAGTGGGAAAAGCTTCTGGGACAGAGTGAAAGGAGTTCGCCATTCGGCCGAACTATAACTGCAGTTGCTTCTGGCCCCAGGCCCACCTGGTGGGATGGATTAAGTGGCAGATAAGAGCAGGAGTGCAGAGCCTGCTTAAGATCTGAGTCCAGTCTGGGTTGGCAGTTCTTGGCTGTATAGAAATAGCTCTGAAAACAACAGCGCATCCCCTCGAGCTTGGAACAAAGTACTCTTTACTCTACAAGCAGTCCTACTCTGCTGAAAAACTTAAGTAAATTGGCTGGGAACATGGCCAGGCAGCGAAAATGGACTCAGATTCAGTCTCAGCCTTTGGAATCTTTCTTTGGTGACAAAGAAGACCAAAACATACATCTAGAAGAAGTACAACAAAAGCCTCCAAGAAAAACATGAACTGGTTTCAGGCCACGGAAAAGCTCAAAAAGGATTTGGAAAAGCAAGTTAGAGAAGTAGAGGAAAAATTGGGAGAAGAAATGAGAATGATATGAGAAAACCATGAAAAACAAGTCAATGACTGGCTAAAGGAGACCCCCAAAAATACAGAAAAAAATACTGAAGAAAACAACACCTTAAAAAATAGACTAACTCAAATGGCAAAAGAGCTCCACAAAGCCAATGAGGAGAAGAATGCCTTGAAAGGCAGAATTAGCCAAATGGAAAAGGAGGTCCAAAAGACCACTGAAGAAAATACTAGCTTAACAATTAGAT
>CM053624.1:248898077-248909470 GCA_028646595.1 Phalanger gymnotis | reverse complement strand
TCTCATTGGAAAAACCTGGAAAATAGATCCAGGAGAGAGAATTTAAAAATTATTGGACTACCTGAAAGCCATGATCAAAAAAAGAGCCTAGATATCATCTTTCAAGAAATTATCAAAGAGAACTGCCCTGATATTTTAGAGCCAGAGGGTAAAATAGAAATTGAAACAATCCACCAATTGCCTTGGCCTTTTTAAGCTAAGGTGGGTAGGGGGGTGGGTAGAAATGGGGAAAAAATTCGAAATTCAAACTGTTGTGAAAATCAATGTTGAAAACTAAACATATTAAATAAATTAAATAAATTAAATTTTTTAAAAAGATACAGATTAAAAAAAAAAAAGAACTCAGCCCTCTCCACCCAGAACTTCATTTTCCCCAAGGAACTGTGTGTCTGAAGATGAAGGTGTTTAGATCTAGGGACATCAATGGAGGAGAGTCTCATAGACGAGACATTTATGACATTGCCCAGTATAGAAGCTAGGGAACAATTAGCTAAAGAGGCTCCTTCCCTGCTACTGAGAATAAACAGAGACAGAGATGACTTCTTCCTATGACCAAACTGACTAAGTTGCCAAGAGGTTAAGAAAGAGATGAAAAAAACACTGGATGACTTATTTTTCTCTGCCTTGTGCATAAGCAAAATAGACAGATTTTCCACCTCAAAATGAGGCTTGGGGATGAAGGGGAATTATGTCCCTAGAGTTTCCTTTAGTGTGCTCAAGGAGGAGCCCTGAATCCCCTGGTTTTCCTGGGTGTAGAAAGTGCTTATTCTATTCCTGTGATAATTGGTTTAAACCTGATTAAATTGTTACTTTTAAAATGTATACTTCTGGTATGATCCTTCAAGATTGCACTGAAGCCAAGATGGCTGGATGGAACATACACCACCAGTTCTCACGTGACCACTCCAGCAAAACTATAGTTTGCACCAGATCAAATCGTGATAAAGAAAGCAAATGAAAAACTAGACAAAGTGACTTTCTCCTTCCTAGAACTGCACAAGCAGTCAGCCAGAAGTTCAAGGTTAGTAGGAGAGAGACTTGACAGGATAATCTCACAGCACAATCAGAGACTTCTAAGGACATGTGGAGCCTCCAAGACTTTGTGTCCTGAGGCAGGGAGAGTGGAAAACTTCCCAAGAAAGCCCTTAGAGTGGTCAGAAATCTCCAGGGTGGGAACCCTGGAAGTGCTGGGAAGCTTATTGTTGTCGTTCATCCTTCATTCTCAAAGAGGACCAATGACATCAGCAGGGTGATGTCATTGGAGTCCAGTGTCGAGACATAGGTCAAGATGACTGGTGATGGCCCTGGATGCAGTGGGGGACCTTGGCCTTTTTAAGCTAAGGTCTTTCCTAGGTCTCAGTTTTTTTGAGGCAGTGCCCAATGATTAAGGACTAGGTAAGAACTGAGAGAAAAGATGACTTAGATTGCTTTCACAAAAGAATCAGTCTGGAAGGAGGAGACCCTCAGAGCTTCTGGCCAGAACAGAAATAATTGCTATTTACACTCTGAGCCATCAAAACCCAAACAATGAACAAGTAAAGCAGTAATACATAAAAGAGGATACCTTGGGCATCCAGGAACTCTGAGATCCTTAGCACCTTGTTCTGAGTTACTAGAGAGTGCCTTGAAGATTTAGAGCTGGGGGAGGGGGGAGGAAGCTAACCCCCATAGGTGGAAACCAGGTGACTCAGAGTGAGATAAGCAGGGCCAACCACCTCTCTCAAAAGCACAGTGGGCATAAAGCATAGCTCTGGCACATAGTTAAGGAAAGAGGTAAATCAAAGAAGACCCCCAACCAGGAAAGAATACATTTTGAAGAGTAGTGAGAAATCTGGTTTGTCTAGGTAAGGTAGGGAGCAATTATGGAGGACAATGAAAGCCAGGCAGAGGACTTTAGATAATACGGTGACAAACTGGCAGCTATTTTTACATTATACTTTAAAAATCTGTGAAAATGTCACCTTTGGAAATCTTTACCCTATGTCTCAAACCATTTACCTGATAAATAATGATGACTTACATTTATAAAGTACTTTTCAAAAAACCCTACTCCTCCTTCTACAATCCCCATTTCTGTTGATGGCAATACCATCAATCAACAACCATTAACAACCATACTATGTAGCAGGTTCTATGCTTGGTGCTGTGAATATAAAGACAAAATTGAAACAGTTTCTGTCCTTGAGGACTTTACCATTTAGCTGAGGGAGTCAACCTGTATATACCTAAATATGTACAAAATAAATATAAGGTCATGGGGGAAGGAAATAGCAACTGGGGGAACCAGGGAAGGCTTCATGTAGGAGGTGGCACCCATGCTGAACCTTAGAAGGAAACTAGAAATTCTGAGAGGCTGAAGTAAAGAGGTATTCTAGGCATGGCAATAGCTAGCCAAGAGGCAGGAAATACTGTCATGTTTGAGGAACATGTTTGGCTGGACTATGTGCATAGGTAGGAGTAAATGAGTAAAAAGACTGGAAAGGTAAGTTGTAAAAAGCTTGAAGTGACAAAGAAAAGAGCTTATATAGGATTCTAAAAGTAACAGGACTCCATTGGAATTTATTGAGTATGGAAATGACATGGTCAGGCTTGTACTTTAGGAAAATAACTTTTTGAAAAGTGGAAAGAGATTTGAGGCAGGAGACTGATTAGAAGGTTATTGCAATAGTCCAGGGAACTAATTTAACTAGAATAAGAAAATAAACTGTTGAGTATGAAAAAAATCTTTGTACCAAATATCTCTGATAAGGGTCTGAGATCCGAGATGTATAAGGAACTAATAAAAAGTGAAGAACAAGAGCCTTTCTCAAAAGGATAAATGGCCAAAAAACAGTTTTCAAAAGGGAAATTGCAAACTATTAACAACAATACTAAAGACAGCTCCTAATCACTGATAAGAGAAATGTAAATGAAAACAACTCTGAGATTTTACCCAGCAATGGGGTAAATATGACAAAAGATGGAAATAGCCATTGTCAAAGGGGCTTCAGAAAGATTAGCACACCAATACACTATTGTTGGTCCAACTACTTTGAAAAGGCCCAAGGACCATAAGATCATAGATTTATAGCAGGAAGTTTCATTAGAAACAATCTAGTCCAACATTCTTATTTTATAAATGAGAAACTGAGGCCAAAAGAGGTTAAGTGACTTGCAAATGGTCACAGCACTAGTAAGCTGAAGCAAAATTTAAACCCAGATCTTCCTGACTCAGCCCTCTATCTTTCAAAGACCAGAAAGGTCCAATATACACTAAAGTATTAATAATAGTATTTTTTGTGGTAATAAGGAAGTGGAAATAAAGTAGATGCCTGTCTATTGGGGACAGGCTAAAGAAATTGTGTTACATCACTGATTCATAAGAAAAGAAGAATTTGAACAATTCAGAGGAGAATGAGAAAGAGTAAATAAACAGTTCTTAAGTGCCTGCTATATGCCAGGCATTATTCTAAGCACTGGTGATACAAATACCTGTAATATTAATTAAGGTGAGACTTTTTTACTGTTTTCTCTTTTGAAACACTTATTCAATCAAGTGCCCTTGATGAGTCCGGCCTTTGTTTCATTGATTAAATCAGGAATCTTTGATGACCTCCTTGCCTCAAGGGAAAGCCTGGTTTGCATAGGTTTGAGTGACATGTTTGTGATGCTTTTAGGTCACGTGGGTTTGAGTCGCACATTGTAATGTCCTTTGACCCTGAACAAGATATATAAACCTAGAGGTTGGCATTCTCCCTTGGGGCTTTCAGTCACTGGAAGAGTGGCATGGTACTCTGGGAAGCTGTTTTAAGAGCCCCCCAGCTTGTAAACCCAGATGTTTATGCTTTCCTGGTAACTATGAATTGTGATTTGGTCTGTTTGTATTGTGTATGTTTGTAATTTGTTTGTATTTGCTCTGAAGCTCAGGTTGCTGGCTTTTCCTCCTGAACTAAGTGAATGACATTTGTATGTTGGATTAAGGTAAGATTATTAACCCCTTAATGTTGCTTTCCTTAGTAAAGCAGATCAAAAGAACCTGTGTTAGCAGCCTTCTATGTGCTAGTTGTTGTTGGTTTTACACAGCCACAGTAGCTGCTAGCAAAATTGTTGTTACAATACCAAAAGAAAGATTGTGCCTGTAAAAGGTAGAGCCAAGATGGTAGAATGAGAGGAAGCAATAGTATCCAACTGTACCCCCACACCTCCTTGACAAAGATCTAGAGAATGTACCAGACTGAATTCTGATGAAGAAAGCCGAGAACAAGTCACAGTGAGTTATTTTTTCCAGCCCATGGTAGGTTAGGAAGAGGAATAGAGATGTCCGTACATACTGGGGTAAGGGTCTGGCCAAGAATGTCTTGCAGGAAGCTTTCCAGTACCCAGGGACTGAGGGCCAAGATAGAGTACCAGAAAGAAATCCCTAAGCAAGCCCCACGCATAGGAATTGAGGTCACCTGCAGCTTTGTTGCTCATCACCTAGGGCTGGGTTGCATATCCAGGGCAGAGAGGACGTGTCTTGACTTCTGGCCCTGGGAACGGCTTCCAAGAAGCATACTGTAGTTGTGTGGCTCTGATCCCTGGAGCTCGCATCCTAGAACAAAGGGGAGTTGGCAGTTCAGACACTCTGAACCCAAAGAACATTTCAGCAGGCCAGTAGTAGCTGAGTCAAGCAGCAGTCTGCTGAAACTCCCAACCAGAAACAAGATGATAGACCTGAACCTGAGTCAAGAACTTGCACACCTTGGACCAGGAGGGCAGTGATTAGACCTTTCCCCTTGGATCACATCACTTTGGGAGCATTGAAAGTTTACAGGGATCCAGCCAGACCTGTGAAAACAGAGAAAGACATGAGGACAAAAGTTCAGACCAAACATCCTCCCCACCCCGAAGTGTACAGAACCCAATATTAGCATAATATCTAACATTAAAAGTAGTCTGGAAGAATGAGCAAACAAAAATAAAAACCAACCCTAAAGAGTTATTATGGCAACAGGGAAGCTCAAGAAAAAAATATAGAAGAGCATGACTTGAAAATATCTACAAGCAAAGCCCGAAGGAAAAATGCAGGTGGGGGATAAATTCAACAAGAATTACTTGAAGATTTAAAGAAGGGCTAGAAGATGACTTTAAAAACCATTTGAGAGCAGTAGAAGAAGAACTGGGAAAAGAGGCAAGAGCTAGGGAAGAAATATATGAAAAGAGAATAACAGCTTTAAAAAAAGATAAAAAGCCTTTCCAAAGAAAATAACTCCTTGAAAATTAGAATTGGCTTTCTGGAAGCTAGTGACTCCATGAGACACCAAGGAAAAATAAAACAAAGCCAAAATATCTTCAAAATAGAAGAAAATGTATGAAATATCTTACAGGAACTGACCTAGAAAATGGATTGAAGAGAGGTAGTTTAAGAATCATTGGACTACCTGAAAACCATGGATAAAAAAGAACTTAGATATGACATTTCATAAAAGAAAACTCTCTAGATATCTTAGAATCAGAAGGCAAAGTAGAAATTGAAAGAATGCATCTGTTACCTCTTGAAAGAAAACCCAAGATAAAAACTCCCAGTCAAAATCCAGAGCACTCAGGTCAAAGAAAAAAATACTGCAAGCAACTAGAAAGAAACCAAATTCAAATACCAAGGAGCCACAATCAAGATTATATAATATTTAGTAGGTACCATTATAAAGGAGTGAAGGGCTTGGAATATGACATTCCAGAAAGCAAAGTGTCTAGACTTACAACCAAGAATAATCTACTCGTCAAAACCAAGTATAATCCTACAGAGGAAAAAATGAATCTTTAATGAAATAGAAGACTTCCACGCATTCATGATGAAAAGACAGAATTTGAGTACAAATTCTGACATACAAACAGGAGTCAAGAGAAGTATAAAAAGGTTACCATGAATGAGAAACCATAAGGGACTAAACATGATTAAACTGTTTATATTCTTATATGGAGAAATGATACATGTAACCCCTCAGAACTATGACTAGAGATCATAGATGAAATCTAATTACATAGGCGACATGGATGTAATCCTGTTGTGTTTGGATGATCTCAAAAGATGAATGGAATGGGTTGGGAAAGAGAATGTATTGGGAAAAAGGGAAAGGGAATGGAAGAAATGGGGGACATCATTTGTCATGAATAGGGTATGAAAAATGAGTTTATACAACAATTGAGAGGACAGTGTATGTGTGGGGGGAGTGGATGATACTTGAATCTCACTCTCATCTGTGCTTGTTAAAGAAGAGAAGAATGGACATACAGTTGTTCCTTCTACATTGCAGCTTTCCCTATCACAGTTTTGATAATCATGGGTAGGCATAAGAAATTAAACGGGAATTTGGGGGAAGTTTTGTGGAAGCCATAGATGACATGTAAAGGCCAGCAGATGACACAGAAAAAGTTTAGAAACTCAAAAATGCAAAAAAAATAAGTAGAGTATTGTATACTATCAACATTTTATCTTTTAATACTGTAATAATTTAGACTTCTTCTCTGGTGTGAAGAGAGAGCCAAAAAATTTTATGTGAATTTTCTGAGATTGTGAGGGTGCTGCACCCCCAACCATTGTGATGTGGAAGGGATAACTGTATACACACAGTTGGGTACAGAAATATATCTTATCTAAAAAGGAAATAGGAAAGAAAGGAATAACAGGAAAATAGAAGATTAAGAGGGAGGATAGAATAAGGGAAGAATTAATCAGAAGCAAAACAGACTACTAAGAAGGAGGTAGGGAAAAAATGAGAAGGATAAACATAAGAGAATAGTATAGGAGGAAATATACAATTAGCAATAATAACTGTGTGTGTAAATGATATGAACTAACCCATAAAACAAAAGAGGATAGCAGAATGGATTAGAAACTAGAATCCAACAATATACTTTTTTAAAACAAGAAATATACTTGAAACAGAAAGATACATACAGAATTAAAATAAGGGCTACAGTAAACACTTATTTTGCTAAATTGAAAAGACAGTGGTAACAATCATCATCTTAGATAAAGCAAAAGCAAAAATAGAATTAATTGAATGAGATAAGCAGGCAAACTTCATTTTGTGAAAAGGTGCCACAGCTAACTAATTAATATAAATACTAAACATATATGCACCAAATGGCATAGAATCTAAATTCTTAAAGGAAAAGTTAAATGACTTATAGGAAGAATTAGACAATAAAACTATAATAGTAATGAACTTCAATTTACCCCTCTAGAAACTAAATAAATAGAGCCAAAAAATAAGCAAAAATTTTAAAATAACCATGAATTTTAAAATGACATTTAAAATAATCATGGATAGCATAAAAACCTTAGAAGTCTACATGCCAAGACACATAAAGAAACTATGTGAACACAATTGCAAAACATTCTTCACACAAATAAAGACAGCTCTAAATAAATAGAAAAATATCAATTACTTATGGGTAGATAGAGTCAATATAATAAAAATGACATTATTACCTAAATTAATTTGATTATCCAGTGCCAGGCCAATCACACTACCAAGAATTACTTTATAGGCTAGAAAAAACATTCATCTGGAGAAACAAAAAGTCGAGTAGCAAGGGTATCACTGAAAAAAAAAGTAAAAAGGAAGGGCACCTAGCAGTACCAAATATCAAAGTATATTATTAAGTTGTAATCATCAAAACAATTTGATAAGGTAAGAAATAGAGGAATTGATCATGGAACAGATTAGGCATATGATATACAGAAGCAAGTGAGCACAATAATCTGTTGTTCTTCAGTCTTGTCCAACTCTTCATGATCCCATTTGGTGGTTTTTTGGCAAAGATACTGCAGTGTTTACCATTTCCTTCTCCAGATCATTTTTATAGATGAGGAAACTGAGGCAAAGAGGATTAAGTGACTTGCCCAGGGTCACACAGCTAATAAGTGTCTGAGGCCAGATTTGAATTCAGGAAGATGAATTTTCCTGACCCCAGGCCCCTGCACTTTAGCCACTGTACCACATAACTGCTGCACGATAATTTAACATTTGATAAACCCAAAGATTCCAGCTACTGTGTCAAGAACTCACTATTCAACAAGGCTTCTGTGAAAACTGGAAAGCAGTCTGACAGAAATGATGCATAGACCAACATCTCACACTGTATACCAAAATATGCTCAAAATGGGTATACGATTTAGACGTAAGGGGTAACATCATTAGCAAACTAGTGGAATATGGAAGAAATTACTTGTCAGATCTCTGGATAAGAATTCATGACCCCAAAAAAGGATAGAAAAGTTCACAAGATGTAAAATGGACAATTTTGATGAGATAAAATTTTTAAAGTTTTGCACAAACAAAATCAAAGTAGCTAAAATTATAAGAGAAGCAGGTAATTGAGGGGGCAAATCTTTACAACAATTTTCTCTAATAAAGTCTCATTTCTTAGATATATAGGAAACTGTGTCAAATTTGTAAAAGTAAGAGCAATGCTCCAATTGATAAATAGTCAAAAGTTATGAATAGGTAGTATGCAGAGGAAGGAATCCAAAGTATTAATAAACATGAAAAAATTGGAGAAATGCAAATTAAAATATCTCTAAGAGTCAAACATCCATCAGATTGACTAAGATGACATAAAAGTGAAAATGAAAAATGGTCAAAGGGTTGTGGGAAAACAGGTACACTAATGCACTTTTGTGGAATTCTAAACTATTTCGACCATTCTGGAAAGCAATTTGGAACTATGCCCCCAAACTTACTAAACTGTGCCTACCCTTTGACCAAGTAGTATTATGACTAGGTCTATAAGCCAAAGAGATCAAAGAAAGAGGAAAAGGACCTACGTTTACCAAAAAACAAAACATTTGTAGCAGCTCTTTTTATGGGGACAAAGAATTGAAAACTGAGGAGATGCCCATCAGTTGGGGAATGGCTGAACAAATTGTGGTATATGGATGTGATGGAATACTATTATGATGTAAGAAATGATGAAAGACATTGTTTCATAAAAACCTGAGAAGACTTGTATGAAATGAAGACTTGTATGATGTAAAACGAAGATTGTATGTATATCGCTCACTCTGGGATACTGATCCAATTTATACTCGTACTCATGGGCTAGGTCCCCAGAGAGGTTCTAGGACAGAATTTATAGGTCCGATTTTCTCATACTATAACTCATGTCCTCACTTCTATGATTACTTTTATACCCAGCCAGGAAATACAATCAGCTCAAAGCACATTTGCCAAAATAGCATAGCAAGAAGAATAAGCATTCATCCCTCATAAGCACACTCTTACACAAAAACAAACTGGGTCTGTGGGAAGAATAGGCACAAACATATCATCTAATGATAATGAGGCACGAATATAGGGAACATATTTGGCCGAGGCCATACACTCCTCCTGTACTTCAAAGCCTCAATGTCCCTTCTCTCTACACAGAGTTCTTATGAAGTTCAAGTCATTATTGCCCAAGTTAGCTCTTTTCCTTCATAATTTTTTTTCATTTTAAAAATGAGTTTTTTAGCATTATGAATCTGACAATATCGATAAATGTAAATTTCCTTATTCAAAGGTCAAAAAGAGGATTACTTATGACAGTGTGAAACTCTGTTATACACTATTTATTTTTTAAGTATGTATTATACTTAAGAGCTGGAGCTGACTGTGGGTCTGATCATGAGCTTCTTATTGCAAAACTCAGACTTAAATTGAAGAATGCAGTTCCTCAGACCATATATGTGTATATGTATGTGTATACATATGTATATACATATATACACATATATAATGTATATATATACACATACATTTATATTTATATAATACACACACACACATATATATGTGTTCATCCCTTGTAACATCTCTATATAACATCCCTTATGAATATGAAGTAGAGGTGATGAATAGATTTAAGGGATTAGATCTGGCAAATAGAGTGCCTGAAGAACAATGGACAGAGGTTTGCAACACTATATAGGAGGCAGCAACAAAAAACATTCCAAAGGAAAAGAAGAGCAAGAAAACAAAATGGCTGTCTGATAAGGCTTTACAAATAGTGGAGGAAAGAAAGTGAAAGTAAAGGAGAAAGGGAAAGATATATCCAACTGAATGCAGAATTCCAGGGAATAACAAGGAAAGATAAGGTTTTCTTAAATGAGCAATGCAAAGAAATAGAAGAAAACAACAGAATGGGAAAGAGAGAGATCTCTTCAAAAAAGTTCAAGATATCAGGGGAAAGTTTCATGCAAAAATAGGCATAATAAAAGACAAAAATGGTAAGGATTTAACAGTAGAAGAGATTAAGAAGTGGCAAGAATACACAAAAGAACTTTGTAAGAAAGATCTTAATGTAACTGATAATCAAGATAGTATTGTTACTGATCTAGAGCCAGACATCCTGAAAAATGAAGTCAAGTGGGCCTTAGGAAGCATTGCTAAGGATAAGGCTAGTGGAGGTGATGGAATTCCAGCTGAGCTATTTAAAACCCTAAAAGATGATGCTGTTAAAGTGCTGTACTCTTCTATATTAAGAGATCGAAGGGCTTGGAATACAATATTCCGGAGGTCAATGGAGCTACGATTAAAACCAAGAATCACCTACCCAGCAAAACTGAGTATCATGCTCCAAAGCAAAATATGGATTTTCAATAAAATAGAGGACTTTCAAGCTTTCTCAGTGAAAAGACCAGAGCTGAACAGAAAATTTGACTTTCAAACACAAGAATCAAGAGAAGCATGAAAAGGTAATCAAGAAAAAGAACAAGAAAAAGAAATTGCAAGGGACTTACTAAAGTTGAACTGTGTTGTTTACATTCCTACATGGAAAGATGATGTGTACGATTCATGAGACCTCAGTATTAGGGTAGCTGAAGGGAATATGCATATATGTGTATATATATATGTATATATATATATGTTTATGTACATATATGTATATGCGAGTGTGTATGTATGTATATATGTATGTGTGTATATATATATGGAGAGAGAGAAAGAGAGAGAGAAGGCACAGGGTGAGTTGAAGATGAAGGGAAGATATCTAAAAGAAATAAAATCAAATTAAGGGATGAGAGAGGAATATATTGAGAGAAGGAGATAGGGAAAGATAGAATGGGGTAAATTATCTCACATAAAAGTGGCAAGAAAAAGCAGTTCTGTAGGAAGAGAAGAGAAGGCAGGTGAGGGAGAATGAGTGAATCTTGCTCTCATTAGATTTGACCTGAGGTGGGAATACCATACACACTCAATTGGGTATCTTACCCCACAGGAAAGAAGAAAGAAGAAGATAAAAAAGGGAGGATGATAGAAGGGAGGGCAGATGGGGGTGGAGGTAATCAAAACCAAACACTTTCGAAAGGGGACAGGATCAAGGGGGATAGGTTAGGAAGGAGCAAAATATAGTTAGTCTTTCACAACATGAGTATTGTGGAAGGGTTA
>CM053624.1:248878315-248890666 GCA_028646595.1 Phalanger gymnotis | reverse complement strand
CCCCCCCCCCCCCCCCCCCCGCGCATCCACGTCCGATCCTTGAAAAGGCCAGTGATCCCCCTTGAATCAAAAGGTATTAAGTATTAAAACTCAGGTTTTCCCGACTCTAGATCTCTAAGCTGTGTCCCTGTCCCTGTGCTGGACGCTGGGGATACAAAGACAAAATGAAGTAGACCCTCTTCCCCTCAGCGAACTTAGAGTCTTTCTGGGGAGACAGCATATACAAGTATACACACACATGTGTATGTGTATATTAATATTAAGCATTGTCCCCGATGTTTTATAAATATTGTTTCAGCTTGACTTCTGTGCATTAAAATGGAAAATATTTTTATGTCAGTATTTGCTGTGCCATAGTATTTAATGTAGGGCAGCTAGGTGATGAGGGTGCGGGTCCTGGATCAAATCCAGGCCCAGACACTTTCTAGCCGCCCCTGGGAAAGTTACTGAACTCTATTTGCCTCAGTTTCTTTATCTGTAAAATGAGCTGGAGAAGGAAATGGCAAATCACTCAAGAATCTTTGCCCAGAAAACCTCAAATGGAGTCACAAAGAGTAGAACATGATGGAACAAGAAGTATTTATTATGTACAATGTTGAAGCCAGAAGCTCGCAGATGTTCTATAATGAAAGTTAAATATTTGAACATTATCACTGAAACTGTCATACTATTTATTAAAATGATACCTCATCTACAAAATATGTGTGTAAATTTGTATGTGTTGTCCCTCCAGAGAGATTCTAAGCTTGTTCATGTTTGTGTGTGTTCACATATATGTGTGTATTTACATACATGCTAGCATGTATGTAACATCCTTGTGATTTAACCCACATAGAGAACTTCCCAGATGAGAAATCCAGTGCTTGGCACAGTGCCTGGAACATAGTAGGGGCATAATAAATATCGATTGATTGAAATTTCCCCTCTACCTATGCAGGTTGGCACTTTTTCTACAATTCAAAGTCTTGGAGAATTGCCTAGAGGTTAAGTGACTTGCAAAGGGTCACACAGCCAGTATGTTTCAGAGGCAGGACTGGAGCCCAAGTCTTCTGCATCTAAAGCTGGCCCTCTTTTTTCACTGTGCCACATTACCTCTTACAACATATACCTACACCCCACTTTAGGGTGGAAAGGAGGGATGGGTAAGGCTAGTGGGTAGGTTGGGGGGGCAGTCATGAAAAAGCTTCATATAGAAAGTGGCTCTTTTGAGTTTTGAAGGAAACTAAAGATTCTGAGAGTCATGGGTGTTGAAGGAATGAATTTCAAATATAGTAGACGGCATGTATGGAGGCACTGAAAGTTTTATGAGGAACAGCCATAGAAAATAACCAGTAAGAAGTCTTGTTAGGTTAGACTGTAAAGTATGGAGAGGGGAATAACGTAATAAGTCTGGAAAGGTAGTTTGGGTCCAGGTTGTGAGGGGTTTTAAATACTAAACAGTTTTATATTTGACTAGTGGTAAAAGTAATAAGATGATGAAGAGATTTTGAGTAGGGCAGTGGCATGGTCAGACACAATTACACTTTAGGAAAATCACTGGCACCTTTATGGGGGCCAATATGTATTAAAAGAGGAGGTAGGCTTGAGGCAGGGAAACCAATTAAGTGGATATTGCAATAATCCAGGCAAGAGGTGATCAACTAGAGTGATACCTTGTGAGTAAATTGACAAGGCTTGGGAAGGATAGGGAAAGAAATTTCATTAGTGTAGGGAACTTCAGGTGAGGAAATTCCCTCTGTTAATGCAGCCCTCTTTGCAATGTAACAGAGTTGATTTAGAGCCATGAGAAATTAACTGATTTGCCCAGGGTCATAGTCACTTTATTTCAGAGGTGGGACCTGGCTTCAGGATTCTCTCTTTATACATTCTGCCATAAGAGTTTCTTCAAATCACTTTCCTGTGCTTATTATACTTCTTCTGTATCTCAGTCCCTTATTAAATTGTATAAGCAAGCTCCTTGAGGCCTACGACTGTAACCTCTTATATCCTTATTGCCTTCAGCACTAAGGATGTTGAGGAAAATGTTAATTGAATTTGAATGACTACCTAGATGTAGTCTGCATCAGACTACACAGAAAGTACAACAAGCTTTCTTTTTCTTTAAAAGAATGCATTGGTTACTAAAAGAATAAAATTTTTAAAAATTTTATGGCTTGCATTTTTTGTTTTAAGTTAGCAATTTGGTACTATTGCCAAAGGGCTATAAAACTGAGCGTACCCTTTGACCCAGCAAATACCACTACTACTAGGTCTGTATCCCAAACAGATCATTAAAAAAGGGAAAAGGACCCACATGTACAGAAGTATTTATAGCAGTTCTTTTTGTGGTGGCAAAGAATTGGAAATTGAGGGGATGCCTATCAGTTGGGGAATAGCTGAACAAATTGTGGTGTATGAATGTAATGAAATACTATTTTGCTATAAGAAATGATGAACAGGTGGATTTCAGAAAAATGTGGAAAGACTTACATGAACTGATGCTGAGTGAAGTGGGCAGAAGCAGGAGAATATCATACATGGTAAAACAGCAACATTATGTGATGATCAACTATGAGAGATTTAACTCTTCTCAGCAATATAGTGATCTAAGACAATTAATTCCAAAAGACCCATGATAGAAAATGCTATCCACATCCAGAGAAAGACCTATGGAGGCTGAATGCAGATTAAAGCATACTATTTTCACTTATTTCCCTTTCTCATGGTTTTTTCCTTTTGTTCTGATTCTTTTACAATGTGACTATTGTGGAAATATGTTCAACATGATTATACATGTATAACCTAAAAAAGGGTTTTATTTAATGTGGAAGAGAAATTAATGGCTTTTTAATGGGCTGCATCGTTTTCTATTTTCTATTTCTGCTTTAATATCTTGGATTTTTGCTTTTTAGAATTTCAGGTATGCTTGCATTGGAGAAGGACTTCCTCAGTTCCCCACCAAAAAAAACTGTTCGGTTCGGTGGGACTGTGACAGACATCTTGCTAAAATATAAAAAGGTAAAAAAAGTTTGTGGCATTTTAATTTGGCTTCTCTCAGATTACTTCAGATACAAACAGGACATTTTTGAGATTGTTGCATTTTTAGTTGACATTCTGTCTAGTATAACATTTATGTTAAAGTATCTATACATATTAGTCAAACTAGATTATATCAATTTTTTTTACTTCATTAGAAAATTTTTTTATATCAAGATAATACCTGGCAGCTGTAAATTAGGGAACTGGCCAATTCTTTGCTGAATTAAGCCCTTTATTAATGCAAACAAAATACTTACTTTAGCATCAGAAGGATTTTAAATCTGCTCATGGATAGATTTCAGGGGGTCTGTGAACTTGGGTAGGTAAAAAACTAGGTCTTTATTTTCATTAACCTTTGATTTCCTTTGTAACAAGAGATATTTTATTTTATTCATTTAAAAAAGATTTTGAGGAGCCCGTAGTTTTTACCGAAGGTGCCCGTGACACACAAAAAACATTAAGAAACTCTGCTTCAGCAGAATCCCTTTCAGGTCTTTAGATGTGAACAAATTCCATGAATAACCTTGTTTTAGGTGAGGTTTTTTTTTTTTAATTGTTTGAAAGTGGTACCATTCTTAACAGAAAGGAGGAAGCAATAGAAGAGTTCTAGGCAAGGGTAGGAAAGCTCAATAATTTTTAACCTTCTGAATTAGAGCTTCACGTACTAGTTTCATTGTAAATTTTGGAAACATAAAGAATAAAAGACATATCCACATTCAAATAAAGTTTAAAAACCAAAGATATCATCTGAGTGTTTGAAGGATCACGTCTAACTTTTAAAATACAGTGTCTGCCATATTTTGGCAGCGGCCAATCACTTCTCCCCTTCATTCATCATAGGGCATTGAATTGACCAGTATTTTTATAAACCAATTCTGAGCATGGTATGAATGTTATTGCATTACATCAGATTCTTTGGTAGGAAACTAGAAGTATAATCCTTCCCTCTCTTTTTTCTATTTAAGGGTGACACAAATGATTTTGAGTTGTTGAAGCACCAATTGTCAGATCCAGACATAAAGGTAAGGTATTTTGTAAGAGATCTATTTAAATCTGGAGTAATACAATAGTTTACTGACCATTAAACCCTTTGGTCTTTCTCAATTCAGATTGGATCTACAGATTGCTGTGACAGTAATCTTAATTCACAGCTCTGATCATGTTTTCTTGCTAAAAAATTTCAGTGGTTCTTCATTGCCTTTCGAATAGTCTAAACTCATTCAAGTTCTGTAGGAGCTCAAACCTATTTTGTCTTGATAATAATCACATTTACATAGGTTTGCAAAACATTTTATCTCCTTCCATTCCTCTTCATACATTCAGTACATTAGCTAAATATGTCTTGTACTCCAGCCAAACCATCATGGTTAAGACTCTCCAAACTTGTTTTTCTTTTTCCTGCTTGGTTTCCTTTTTCTTCTGGAGCTTTCTATACTTAAAATGCATTCATATCCTACTTCCATATTTTGAACTCCGTCCAGTCCTTCAGGACCTGGTTCAGATACCATTTCCTTCATGAAGTCTTTCCTGACATCCTCCTGATGGAATTTCTGACTCTTGTTATGGATCTCTTTGAATATGTTTTTTGTCATATGACACTTAATATTTAGGTCAGATATCTATTCTGACCATTGTGGTGTATAGTATAAGATGTTCATTTCAATCTCATTTCTAACAAAGTGCTTTCCATTTTTCTGGGAGTTCTTGTTAAATCTGGAGTTCTTAAGTAACTTATGTTCTCAGGTTCATTGAACTTTAGGGCACTGAGTTTAATTATTATTGATTTTTCCTACGTCTGGGCTATTCTACTGATATGCTTTTCAGCTAGTACCAAATTATTTTGAAGATGACTGCTTTATGGTATAGAAGTTCACTTCCCTCTTCATTTCTCTTTTGTTACCTTTGAGATTTTTGATCTTTTGTCCTCCAACTGAGGTTTGTTATGTTTTTGTCTTGCTCTATAGAGTAGCTCCTTGGTAGTATGATTGGCATCATATTAAATCAAAATTAATTTAATATCATTTATCATATAGGCATGACACAACCATGAGCACTAAACATCTCTCTAGTCAAATTTAAAGAATGTTTGGTTTTGATTAAATTAAAACATTTTTGCACAAACAAAACCAATTCAGCTAAAATTAGAAGGGAAGCAGATAAATGGGGGAAAATATCTTTACAATAAGTTTCTCAGATATGTCTCTTAATAGAGAATTGAGGCAAATTTATAAGAGCAAGAGCCATTCCTCAGTTGATAAATGGTCAAAGGATATAAACAGGCAGTTTTCAGAAGAAGAAATACAAGTTGTCATTAGTCATGAGAAAAACATTCTAAATCACTAATAATTAGAGACATGCAAATTAAAACAACTAGCTGCTCTGGAAAGCAGTTTTCAGAAAAAATAAACCATTTGAGGGTAATGCCTTCAGAGACTAGCATAATACCTTGTATACAGTAGATGTTTGATTTTTGTTAAAAATTTAATTTTTTTTGATAATTAGAAAAGTTGTATCCATTTTTTAAAACTGCTAAAATATTCTTTAGATATTATGAAGTTAGGGTTTGTTTTGGAGGCATTTGAACGCCTTAGTATAGTTTTTGAATAGAGCATTAACCTCAAGTAAGTGAATTAATAATGAAGACAAGTTTATGGATTTAGTTCACATATAGGACAGTTAGGTTTACAAAAAAATCTGTTTCCCAAACAGCCTCTGTAATTCCAACTAGCCATGTCCCCAAGTGTGTGGTTGCAAGTTGCTTTGAATCCAGAAGGCAGGCTCAAATAATGATGGGTTATTAGCCTCTTTGTATTGACAACACCTAATAATTTAAACCACCTTCACTTGTCTGCCTCCCTCTCTCATCCCCTTTTCTATGATGTTAGCATTAGAAACAGGAAATATTAAATAGGGAAAGAGGAATGTCATGGAGAGAGAGCTGGATTTGCAGTCAGAGGACCTGAGACAGTAATCCCAGTTTGCTACTTCATATGTGGCATTAGAGAAGTCATTTAACTCTCTTTAGACCTTAGTTTCCTCAGGCATGTAACAGGTGATCTCTAAAGCTCCTTCCAGCTCTAAATCTCTGATCCTAAATCATAGAATCAAACCTTACCTAGACTACTCCAAGAATGAGGTGGTGGTATTGAATATTTTGGACAATGAATTAACAGTCTGTACATATTTATTGAGTACCTACTATGTGCAAGGCTTGGGGGATATAATTAAATCTTTGATTCAAGATTCCGAACATCACTTAATCATTAGTAATGCATTGTATGTAAATTTAGAAAATATGAAAGTTGGCCTGTATTTATTACTACTAGACTTCATTACATACTCTTGAAATATGTTGTTTTGGGGAAAAAATTCTCCCTGTTATTATATTTTCTTGGAATGTGCCTCTGTTTCTAAAAGCAAACCATAAAAAAGTGTTTGTGAAACTGTTCTAATATTAACATGTTTTGTGTACAAATATGAATTCAGAGAAAAATGTAGGCAGGTGGCTTTTTTAGAATTTTTATTTGAGATTACAGCAATTTCGCGTTACATATTAGAGGCACTTAACAAATATTTAATTGAGTTAAAATGTGATACTTTTTGCTACTTAATTATGGACAAATGTAAACAGGATCCTAATCAACTTTGTCTTGGAAATTTAAATTGTTCATGCTGAGTTTTTTTTTTTTAATTGAAAAACTTGAACTCTCTTCTCCCTTTTCCCCCAATAGGCTACATTGCTCATTATTTATGTAAAGATTTGTATAATTCCCGAATGCTGATTTCTTTGCTGTTGAATTTTCTGATTTGTTTGTTAAAAAATAAGTGATTCTGAGAGGAATTTGTTTTAAAAATTATATAAACTCAAATATAGGAAAAGTAGCATTGATAGAAATGCTGACCTGAGAATCTTCTTTACCCTTTTTATAATTAAATTGAAAAGTTTTAGTGTCGTTGCTCTTTGCCAGTCTCTAAATTTAAAGATAACTTGTTTCTAATTCATAAATGTTGTTACTCCAAGATATACCTATGCCCCTTCATTATTATGTTATTTCGTATTATTTAAGAATTTATGGATTTTGGAAATTTTTTTTCTGAATTAGAGAAATATTTTTATTTGTGGAATTTCAGGATGCCCAGATTATTAACTGGCTATTAGAGTTTCGAAATTCAGTCACATACTTGACAAAAGACTTTGAACAGCTTATCAGCATTTTATTGGTAAGTACTATCTGGACATTGACTTCAATGACTAGTAATATGATCTTTAAAAGAGATGTGAACAAACACGACTAACATGGAAATGTTTCAAATGACTATATCAAATTGATTTCCTTCTCAATGAGTGGAGGAGGGGAGAGAATTTGGACCTTAAAAAAATTTAACAACAAATGTTAAAAATTATTTTTACATGTAATTGGGGAAAAAAGTAAAGTATTAAATAAAGGAGATGCAAACCTTGGTTGAACTAAATGTCATTTTCCCCCTTCTTCAAACTAGAAATTGCCATGGTTAAAAAGGAGCCAAGAAGTGTTGGAGGAATATTTGGCTTTTCTTGGAAATCTTGTTTCAGCACAGACTGTCTATCTTAGACCGTGTCTCAGCATGATTGTTTCTCATTTTATACCTTGTAAGTGTGTACTTTTTCCTTAACTCGATTTTCCTTTTATGCCTTGTTATTTCTTATAAAACTGTCTTAGATCAACTTTAAGACATTACCCACCTTTAAAATTAATAGCCACTGGATATTTCAGTGTGTATTTATATGGCTACAGTGCTGATTAGAGTATTAGCCTCAAGTAAGGTACTGTGGCATAGTAGATTGAGGGCCTGAAGGTCAGGAATATCTGCCATCAAATCATTTCTCAGACATGTATTAGCTATGAGGCTGTGGTCAAGTCACCCTCTCATCTGTTCTGTATGTATCTTGCATATTCCTAATTATTTTCATGTTTTTCTTCCCCCATTGGACGTGAGCTCAAGGACAGGGATTTGTACCCCTGACTTTTCTTTGTATCCTCACCTCTTAGTCCAGTTACCACTTGATAAATGCTTATTGATTGATCTGACTTCTCAGTGCCCCAGGCAACTTTCTAAGACTATCAATTACAGTTACTGTATTAATGGAGGAAATTTCTACATTGAGAGCTGAAATCACAAGACAATATCCTCTTCTACCACCATCTCTCCTCTCCCTCCCACTTCCTCTAAAAACAAGGCTTTGTTTCATATCTGTTCCATTGCAGTGAAATTTTTTGAACTGTCTAAATTTCTTATATTCATATACCATAATTTTTTTTGTTCTTCAGTCAGTGGCATTTGCTTTCTTTCAAATTCTTTGTTATTACAAAAATGCTGCCATGAACATTTTGGTAAACATGGGACTTTTTGCTCTTTGACCTTTTAGGGGTGTATGCCTGGTCCTGGGATCTGTAATTCTAGGGATGTGGACTTTTTAATCACTTTTTTTTTTATTGTAGTTGCAAAATTCTTTCCAGAATATCACCTTTTCCTTCGAAAGCTTTTTGGCTGGAAAATGTTATCATCAAAAGTAAACAAAAATTGAATGTTTACTAAAGACTTTGAGGTAGCTCAGAGGTCATTGAAATGATTAATTGTTTTCTATAAGGAAATTTGTCAAGGAAATAAAGATGTCTGGTTAAAGTTTCTTGGACATCTCTCAGGAGACTTGGACCATTCAAATCATTACTAAGAAGTCCTAAATTTTAACAGTAATAAAGTTTAGTCAAATTTATGGTACCCTAAAATTATATTTCTTATATGTACATATAATATATATTGGGCTCCTTGTATAATCAGTCTCTTCATGTGTGTGTTTTGTTTTTTACACACACACACAAAGAATATACCCATTTTTAAGATTGAGCATAAGCATATAGAATGTTTTTGTGATGTTGTTGGACTTATGTGATGCAAAGTCCTTGACCTAGAATGTGACCTCTTCTAATTTTTCATATTAGAAAATGTGATTTGCTTTCTGTGAAAATTTCCCAAAATGAATTTTAATGAAAGAGAAACTTTGATTTTTTCATAAGTAATTGAAATGTAGCAGAAATAATTTAAGTAAAATGGTGAATGAGTGTGAGAAAGTGTTATTTGAATCCAAGGAAAGTGTTCAAATTAGGTAATAGTAAACTTATGACTTGCTAATTTACATTGAAGTACAAACCACTGTGTGCAATAAAGGTAGTATCCAGTTTGTAAAAAAGTTGTGTTCCAAAAGTTTGTTTCTAAATCACTTATTTGAAACAGCCTACTTTCCTCCATGGAAACAATGTTCTATCTTGTGGCTACATTTCCAGCATGAGCCACAAAAGTCATAATGTAGCCAAAGTAAAGGACTAGCCTGATTTCTGAGTCCTGGGGGTCAGGACTTGTAGGAAGAATAAAAAGCATTTCCCTCCCCCATTTATTGAGTCCATGGCTGGTCCTAGTTATAGTTTTGAAATAAGTACAGTTTGCTGTTTTCCACTTCTTTTTCTGTTCCTTGCTCCATATATTGTTCTCTCCTCAACCTTCACTAGGTTTTCTTAAGCACTCCTACTTTGAGAGGGTGTATAGGTGCTACCTCTCAAACTTTTCATACTCCAGAATTATTTAACTCTTCTTCTCAATCACAATTCCTGTTCTCTCACTTTAGATGAGGTTGACGTTGGCTAGCTGTAGGAAAGCAGTTTTATTAAACTAATTTACATTAAGATGTGGATTTTCAACCAGTCCAATCTCCAGCTGGCTGTCAGTTTATCTTAGGACAAATATTTTCAGGTGGTATGGGAGAAATATTTTTGATTAAGCTTCCTGCTGGTGGCTCTATGTAAGGCTCTGTGGTATTTCATAATTCTCAGAAGGATTCACAAAGAACAAAACAGTACTTGTTCAATTCAGCCTGCAGTTAGTAAGTGGGCAAAACACTGTGCTTAATCACTAAAAGATATAGAAATAAATAATGGCAAAATTCTTGCCCTTTAAAGAATTTGCAATCTAATAATCTTTATCTGGTCTTAGATGGACAGGATGACCACCAGTGAGGCATTTGGGGCTAATCTGGGAGTTGAGTTCCCATACACTTAGCTGTCTTTTACATCTTCTCCCCATCCTCCTCTTCTAAACCTAAAGATTCACTTAAAACTTCGATTCTTTTCCTCTAATAGCTTTCATGTCAGCAGTGATGTGGAATGGATAGAGAGACAGATATATATTTATGAGCAGTTATTTGTAAACGGAGGTGTCTTATATGTTGGGAACTATTGGTATATTGTTAACATACTGTATAGTAAACTGCAAAGTAATTTATAGTTAATTCTTTGAAGGGCTTTTATCTTACATTCTGAGAAAATAATATATTAGTTTAACCAAATGCTAAGGTTTTTTTTTATTTCTAGATTAAAAAGAGCTTTTATAAAATGCTTTTTTCATTTTATTTTGTAATGTATGAGTTTGTCCAAGCAGCTATGTCAAGACAGTAGAAAATAATAACAGACTACTTTAAAATTATGTTCCTAACAGCTCGAGTAATCATCAGAGAAGGTGATGTGACTATATCAGATTCAGATGATGAAGATGATAGTAAGTCCTAAAATACAACTAAAGTTTAAAAAAAAAAACAAATCCAAACCTATTAGACTGAGTGATGTGAGGTAACTGGTATCAGGAATTCTAAGGTTTGATTTATTCTTGGAAGTAAAGCAGTAGGCTTTGATGATCTGTCTGATAGGATCTTATATTCTATTTAACTTACATTTTGAATTAGGTAATTGGGATTTATTTGCAATATTGTGAACGGAAAACTGGTTGTGTTCATGTTCATATGATTTCTCTTTTGAAGTAGTTTAGATTACCTATTTGACTAGATTCTATAGTAGCTTTGAACACATAATTTTAGTTTCTTGCTTGACCCTATCAGTTCTGGTCCGTTACCTAGTACTAGGATAATAGAAAAAGATTCTTGGCTTTCCTGGGCCTGAGTTTTCTCATCTATAAAAAGTCAGGGAGTTGGACTGTGACCTCTTAGGACCCTTCCAATCCTAACATCTTAGTACTATGTTTCTTTCCTTTTGGCCAGGCCCTGTAATGTTTATACTCTCCATATTCTCCTAGTATTTTTGCATTTCTATCTTTATACATTAGATCATAAATTCCTTGAGGGAAGTGACTGTCTTTTGCCACCTTTTGTATTCCTCACCTTAATAAATGTTGATTGATAAATTGATTGAAAAGTCCACCCCCTTCGCTTATTAGATTGTGAACTCCTTGGACTTGCAGGGATTGTATCACTTTTACCCTTTGTGTCTTCTAGTACCTATCACAATGTTGTACATAGATTAGGTGCTTAATAAGTAAATGTTTGTTAAGCTGAACATATACTATTTTGTTCTTGCTCTTTGTAGATCTTCCTGCAAATTTTGATACATGTCATAGAGCCTTACAATTAATAGCAAGATATGTGCCCTCGTGAGTATATTTTCATCTTTTCTCATTCTTAAAAATTGTGGCATTTTATTCTTTTTAAAAGCTCAGTAGAAAATTATAATATCTAGTGATTGAATCAAAGCATGATTTTAAACTTTTATTTCAGTGTAGTTTTATACTGTCAGTATATGTCCTTAATTTTACTTTCAGTTTTTTGGTTTCACTTAATATAAGAAGTGTTATATTTCATGTTCCTCAGTTTAAATCAGTTTTAGTAATGAAATTGGAAGATTATATAGTGTAAGGATGCTATTTGCCTGTTTGTCTGGAAGAACAAGAGGTCTAGAATATCTAGGGTATTAATGAAATGTTAGAGAAGGTGGCCTAGCCATACCAGGTATTAAACTGTATTATAGAGCAGCAGTCATCAAAACTACCTGGTACTGACTAAGAAACAGAGTTGTGGATTAGTGGAATAGGATAGGTACACGAGATGGGGAAGTCAATGACTACAGCAATCTACTCTTTGATAAACCCAAAGAGGCCAGCTTCTGGGCTAAGAATTCACTATTTCACAAAAACTGCTGGGAAAATTGGAAAATGGTAGGGCAGAAACTGGGCGTAGACCAATATCTTACACCATATACCAAAATAAAGTCAAAATGGGTTCATGATTTAGGAATAAAGGCTGAAACTATAAGCAATTTGGAAGAGCAAAGAATAGTTTACCTATCAGATTTATGGAAAAGGAAAAATTCATGACTCAACAAGAGATAGCATTACAAAATGCAAAATGGATAATTTTGATTATGTTAAATTGAAATGTTTTTGTACAAAAAAAGCCAATGCAACAAAGATTAGGAGGGAAGCAGAAAATTGGGAGAAAATCTTTACAACTAGTGT
>CM053624.1:248827810-248877815 GCA_028646595.1 Phalanger gymnotis | reverse complement strand
TGATTAAGGCCTCATTTCTAAAATATACAGGGAACTGAGCCAAATATGTAGGAATACAAGTCATTCCCCAATTGAGAAATGGTCAAAGGATATGAACAGGCAGTTTTCAGAGGAAGAAATTAAAGATATCTATAGGCATATGAAAAAATGCTCGAAATCACTGCTGATTAGAGAAATGCAAATCAAAACAACTCTTAGGTACCACATCTCTCTTGTCAGATTGGCTAAAATAACAAAACTGGAAAATGATAAATGCTGGAGAGGATGTGGGAAAATTGGAAAATTGTTACATTGCTGGTGGAATTGTGAACTGATCCAGCCATTTTGGAGAGCAATTTGGAACTATGCCCAAAGGGCTATAAAAATGTTCATACCCTTTGACCCAGCAGTACCACTTCTGTGGTTGTATCCCAGAGAGATCACGCAAGTGGGAAAAGGACCCATATGTACAAAAGTATTTATAGCAGCGTTCTTTGTGGTAGCTAAGAATTGGAAATCAAAGAGATGCCCATCAATTGGGGAATGGCTGAATGAAGGTATATGAAGGTAATGGAATACTATTGTGCAATAAGAAATGTGGACGATACGGACTTCATAACAACCTGGAAAAACCTACGTGACATAATGCTGAGTGAGTGGAGCTGAGCCAGGAGAACATTATACACAACCACAGATATATGGATTCTGTGATGACTAATTACATAAAGGACTCAAAAAAGATTTGCATATTTTTCTCTTAATATTTCATGTTTGGTAATTCTGGTATTACTGTTTATTAACTTGATTTTGACCTGAAGTATTCATTAAACTCATTGAGGAAAATGAAAACTCTTAAGAGCTAGATGATTTACCTTTTTATTTAATTGACTTGAGAGTTGTCATGTTGTCTAATTTTAAGGCAAGGCAACAACTATTAAGTACTTACTATGTGCTAGGCACAGCTAATTACTGGGGATACAAATAAGAAAGACAGCCCCTGCCCTTGAAGAGCTTACAATTTAATGGGGGAAAAAAAACATTTGAAAGAGAGAATAAAAAGTTGTGTTTGTGTGGAAGGGGAGGTAAAGTCTAGAAACTGGGAAGCAGAGCCTCAGAGCTGGAGGTGGAAATGAAGGTTGACTGGCCTTGGCCCCTCCTCCAAATAGAGGCCCCAGTAGGAACTCACTAATGGGAAATAGAGACCAGCCTGACAAGGGGACATTCTATGATGATAATATCGCAAGGTCCAGTGGATGTTCCAGACTGAGGAGGCCCCAGGCACTGGGAGTTATTGCAGCATGAGGGACACTGAGGCATAGTGGCAAAGGCCAAGAGAATATAGGCAAAGCTGGGAGGAGAAGGTTTGTTTTTCGCTATGAACCTCTCAACAAAGATAAAATATGGATTAAAACTTAGCTCCATAAAAATATGCAATATGAATTGAGAATTTTAGATAAAAGAATGTAAGCTACTCTATCCCGTTCCCTTTTCCATCAGTATATTATTAATAAAAAAAAATATTTTTATAGTTGTAGGCAGTGTGCATACCAATTTTGTTTTCTTGATTTACATCATTTCCTCTAAGTCTAGAAAGCTTTTTTTCTATAATGTTGCAAACCTTTTGATAAAACACTTAAATGGTGGGGGGATTTTTAAATTTGGGGAGGAAATTATATACTCATATCCCTGTGCTCCCTGGAATTAAAACTAGAAATTCCAGCTCATGGAGTTTGATGGTAATTTAAAAATTTTTTACTAATCTTGTCTGTTTTCTTACAGAACACCATGGTTTCTCATGCCAATACTTGTAGAAAAATTTCCTTTTATTCGAAAATCAGAGAGAATTTTGGTAAGAATATTTTGAATAGCAATATGGTGGAGAAACTCAGCATCTCGGAGATTTTTTTCTGCATGTTTTATTTATCACTAGTTGCATTGTTATGGTAGTACTCTTAGCCTAAGGCTCCTAAATTCCTTTGCTAGCATTGTTTTGACTAAGGATGAAACTTCTAATCTTCATCTTCCTTATTACTTAGAAATCAGGGTCAGCACCTTGAAGATACTTTTAGAGAACTAATGTTTATTACAGATGTTAATTATTGAAAGTTGCTGCACATCGATGTTAGTGTACATTAGCAACAAGAACAGCATTTACTGATTGCCTACGGAGCATCGTTTCAGGAAGCAGGGGAGATAGCAAGTGTGTGTGAGATATCCTCTGTTCCCGGGGAGCTTAAAAAATATACCAGAGAGACAGGATAACAGAGGTCAAAGTTCAGTTAGATCAAGAGATAAATACTTAAGGCTAGAAAGGTATAGAGCATGGTGGATTGTAAAAGGACTTGGCTGCTAGGTAGCAGAACTTGAACACAGTTCAATAGGCAGTATGATGCAGCTTTATTGTTATCTGGTATAGGTAAACCCTGATAAGATCGCAAATGGTTTTCTCTGAAATATTATGGGTATCAGTATGTCATTTTCCTTTGTTTTTAGTGGTCCCTTATAAGCTTCATGTGTACTCTCCTACTATATTTACAAGTATGGTTCCTACATTTTTATAGTTCACTTCTTAAATCCTGGAAATTAAGAGGAACATTGATTGTTTTATTAGATTGGTGTGAAGTGCAGATTTACTTATTCAGGCTTTTTAATGCTTTTATTTTATAGGAATGCTATGTCCACAATCTGTTAAGGATTAGTGTATATTTTCCGACCTTGCGACCTGAAATTTTGGAACTTGTTGTTGAAAAGCTACTCAAGATGGATGTAAGTGTTGAACAATGGATTGTCAAAATTAGTTGCTAGCAGTCTTATACTTTGCAAAGTGTAGTATTATAATACACCTTGTTGGAAACAGGGTTGATTAAGCCCCTGAATATTTACCCGGCCAAGAACATTTTAGTGCCTAATATAAATGCTGTGTTCCACGTGCTACAGAAGTTGTGTTCTAATATTATACTTTGGTCTGAAAGAGACCTTGGTTTCTTGAAGATTATCCAACAACTGCAAGGTTTGGCAGGTCCTGCCAAGCTACAAAGGCTTCAGATAAAGGCCTGATGAAGGGCTAAATGTCTTGTCCAAAGAACAGGCCAGCTAAGTTGAAGGCACATAGCACCAAATATGTCCTTAAATTTCATCGCCTTGTAGCTAATCAAAAGAATAGCTGTTTTCAGAGGAAGAAATCTTGTTCTGTAAGGAGTGATAGATGAGAGCTAATGTGGCATAATGGAGAGAGGACTGGCTATGCACTCTCAGCAGGAAGCCTCTCAGTGCCTCAGGCAGTTCTCTAAGATATTAAAAATAATTGTAAATCTGCGTTGGTAGAGGACATATTATTGGACAGTCTTTATACTCATGGGTCTGGAATTAAAAAGGGTAGTGACAACTATGAAGAATTCAGAGAAATGTAGAAAGATTGGTATGAATTCATGTAGGATAAAGAATGTGGAACCAAAGGAATGTTACACTAAAGAATCATGTACAAATGACTGCAACAATGTAAGTGAATTTGGCTATAGAAATATACAATGTATCTTTTTAAAACACTAAGCTACAAAAAATGGAAAGTGTCATGACTGCATTGCCGTCACTTTCAGATAGTTTGGTTTGACTTTTTTTTTTCTGTGGGAAGATCTGCAGGGGTGGGGAGGAGGGGGAGGTTGAAGAGGATATAATAGGCCAAAGCAAAATGTAGCAGCAACCCAAACATCATCTATTGAGTCTATCTTCCTGCCCTGATGAAAGCAGATCTTTCAGGTATCTAGGTGGCACAGTGTAGATAGAATACTAGACCACTCTTATGATCCTGGGCTTGTCCTTCAACTTGTGTGCCTTGGATTTATCGTCTGTAAAATGGAGATGGTGATAGATAGCACCTACCTCCCAGAGTTGGTAGGCTCAAATGAGGTATTTGTAAGATGCTTTGCAAACCTTAAAGCCCTATGTAAGTGCTAGCTATTACTATTACTGCTGCTGCGGCTACCAGTACTACTACTACTACCACTACCATTACCACCACTGTTTATTCTGTGAAAACTCAATTACTGCTAATTAAACTGACCCAAAGGGTTTGATTTATTTATTAGAAATGAGAAGTTTAAAATTCAAAGCTGAAATTCAGATTATAAAGTGAGGCAATTTCCTGTACATTGCACCACTGATATGACCATTATTAAATGTTTCACATATTGTAACTTGTATGAAGAATTAAACTTTGATGTTACTTTCTTTTAGTTTTTTTTTTGGTTCCAAATTCTCTTTTGCCATTCCTCTCCTTTGCCTATTGAGAAGGCAAGAAAAATATATCCTGTTATTATAAGTCTGTATAGTCATGCAAAATAAATTTTTCTATTACCTTTGTTTAAAAAAGAGAGAGAGAACATAGTCTTTGATCTGCATTCTTGAGTCCATCAGCTTTCTATCTGGATGTGGAAAGTATGTTTCAGTGAATCTTTTGATCATTGGTTGATCATTGATTGAGCTCCTGGTTCTGTTCACTTTACTCTGCATCTGATGTAACTTTCAACACTATTTTTTAAAAATAAGTTTTATTTGTTCAACTTTATTTTTTAATGGCTTTATTTTTTTTTTCAATTAAGCATTTTCTTTCCTCCTCTCCCCACCATCCTCATGGGGAAAAGGAAAACAGAATCCTTGTAACAAATATGTATGGTCTAGCAAAACTAATTCCCACTTCCAATCTTCATTTTTGGCACACTATTGGCATTATTTTGTGGTATTTAAGATATCCTTATAATGTCAGAACTTTAGGGTTTTCCTTCTATAGCATGTGAATAGAGACCTTGGAGAAGGACACCTTTAATTTTTAAGTTCTATCGGTGCCTTTTTGTGGCAGACATTTCTGAATGTACTACTTCTTTCCTTTGCCCCTCATCCCACTTCACATCCTCCCTTGTAACAAGGAAAAAAAATTAAGAAAAAGTCAATTCTTCCTGTAGAAGGTGAAATTTTAAGTAGGACTTGAAGGACTCTATGAAAGCCAGGAGGGCAGAGATGAGGAGGGAGGGAATTCTAGTCTTGGATAGCCAGTGCAAATGTCCATGTTTGGGAGGTGGTGTCATGTGTTAGTGATAATAAGGAGGCAAGTGTCATTGAATCAAAGAGTACTTGGTGGGGGTATAAAGGATAAGAAGACTGGTGGAATGGGGGTGAGGATGTTATGAGAATGGCTTTGAATGCCAGAGGATTTTGTATTTGATGCTGGAGGAGAGAGGAAGCAAGTAGAGTTTATTTAGTAGAGGGCTGACATAGGAAGATTACTTTCACAGTTGAGTGGACAATGGACTGGAGTGAAGAGAAGTTTGTGGCAGGCAGATCAACCAGAAGGCTATTACATAGTCCAGGCTTGAGGGCTTGTACCAAACTGGTAGCAATGTCAGATGGAGAATGGGGCATATTAGAGAGATGATTTGAAAGTAGAATTGATAGGCTTTGGCAACAGATTGGATATGGGAGGAGGTAGGTAAGAGAATGAGTAGTTTCAAACCCAGGTAATTGGGATAATGGTGGTACCCTTGACAGTAATAGGAAAAATTGAGAAGTGGGGAGGGTTTTGGGGTAAAGATAATGAGTTCAGTTTTGGACATGTTCCATTTAAGATTTCTGTGGCATATCTGGTTCAAGATGTCTATTAGGCAGTTGGAGGTAGGAGACTGGAGACCGAGAGAGAAATTAGATCTGGACAAGTAGATCTGAGAATCATATGCAGAGATATGATAATTGAATGAATTGAATAGAGATGAGATTATGGCCCAGGACAAAGCCCTATGGGAAGGGAATACCCATGGTTAGCAGACTTGGATAAAAATCCAGCAAAGGAGACTGAGAAGGACCAGTCAAATGGGTAGGAAAACCAGGAGAGAGTAGTGTCTCAAATATCTAGAGAAAAGAATATCAGGGCTGCAGAAAGGTCAGGAAGAATGAGGATTGAGAAAAGGCAATTAAGGTCGGCAGTTAAGAGATCATTGATTACTTTGGAGAGAGAAGTTTTGGTTGAACAATGAGGTCAGAAACCAGACTGTCTACAGTTAAGAGTAATGAAAGAAAAGTAAGTGGAGGCATCCGTTCTAGATGGCCTTCGCAAAGAGTTTGGCCACAAAGGGAGAAAGGTAGAGGTCAGTAGTTAAGTAGCTATTGCAGAAGGATGGATTGGGGTTGGGCTTTTTTGAGGATAGACAATAGGGAAGCACCCAGCAGAAAAAACGAGGTTAAAGAGAAGTGAAAGACAGGGTGACATGGCATTCTGCTGGAGAAGACAAGCTAGGGTTGGAAAGCTACTCTTGAGCTGCTTGTTGATTGGCTGGTATTTTCTGTTTCCTGATTCATCTCTTTTTTGTTAATGTTGAAGATTTACTTGATTTATCTTTTTCTGCATTTAAAGGGTAGTTTTTGAATATATTTGGGAAAGTAGAGCTTGCACAGATGGTAGGATATATATTTACTGAAATGATATATGTAAGAAGTATGTAATTAGTTTTATATATAAGTATGAGAATATTAGGGGTCCCTTTCTAATAATAGCTTTTAAAATTCAAATATAATTTTAATTTCAGCATTTGACCTTTAATTATCTCACAACCTTATTTGAATTAGAATCTAGCTTCGTTAGCTCTATCATAATTGGGTAACTGTAAATGTAGAATGTTTATAGAAATATTTGTGATAGCGTATGGTATTCAGGTGATAACAGAAATAGTTGTTGATATTATAAGTCTCCACTGACCCAGTTCACTATATGCATTTGGAGTGTAAGGTGTAATGTGAATGCTATAAAGTATACTAACCTAACTACTTAAATATGTCTTAGAAATAGCTCTTGTGTTGAAATATTTTAGCAGTATTTCAGGAAGTTTTATGTACTTTATTTTTCCTTCATTTGTGACATAGGTGAGTGCATCACGACAAGATGTTGAAGACGCAGAAGAAACAGCTGTTCAAAATGATAATGGGACAGATACAGTAGAAAGATTGTTTAATATGGTCAGTCTGTATTACAAAAATGAAACTTAAAACATAAGCTGTCAGATGAGATTCTCTCTCATGGTGTTGGTCGGAAAAACTAGTTAATCATCTCTGAGTTAAAACAGCATAGTTTGTTTTACAAGCAATTCCTTATTACATATACACATAGCTCTGGCTAGGTTAGTGCTTTTGCCAGTTATTATTATCTGTTAACAGATCAACTATGTTTTTCTTTAAATTTGAGTGCAAAGTTGTATGTTTAAATTTAACTATTGCTGCTCCAGTCCAGGAGAGGATTTTGTTCTGAAACCAGTAACAGTTTATGATGGACCAATTGTAAAGCACCTAAATTGTTTTTTCTGTTGTTTCAAATTATTTAGAACATATATAATTTCTTTGGTTTGAATAGTTTTATCCATGCAGTCTATGTCCTCTTCCATATCTTAGTTTCCTTGAGTTACTGTGTCTAAAATATTTTTCACTTGGTGGTCAACTTTCTGTTGAAGAGTGTAGTCTCTTAGTACCTAATTAGCCGGACCCTCAAATGATGACTCGTTCTGGGCGTGTGTTCAGCTTTTTCAGCTTGAACTCACATTCTACTTGCATAACTTTGGAGAACCCAGTGTCATCACTCTACCATCATGAGACATTAGGTATTTTTTTTCTTTCTTGGTTTTTGTGGAAAACTTAATTGCTTTCCATTTAACAGGATGAAGATGAAGAGACTAAAGATGAAACAAAAAGCATTTCTGAAAAGAGTGATCGAATGGCACATCAAGTAGCTGAACGTTTAGATATTCTTTTGTCCTTGCTGTTTTCCTACATAAAAGATGTCTGCTATAAAAACGGTAGTAAGATAACCCAATATTATATATGCATAGAAGTTGGTCATTTTTATCCAGAGATCTGAATTATTTTGAAGCTTGTCGATATTTTTCCATGTTACTATAATAGTCTGGACTTAATGCCTCAGCTGTGATGAACATATCATAGAAAACCCTAATCTGTAAACATTACCTAGATCTGTCATCACTAAACTAAAACTGACTGAGAGTAAACCCTCATATGGATGAAACAAACCTGTGCTGTTTGTTAATACTGTGTTTTTGTCAAAGGCCTCTTTTATTCATTTCTTTATATAATCACATAGTTTTGGTTGTTTTTAATGTCATTAATTATGGTATTTATTATACACATTTTTCTAGAGTTTAACAAAATTTCGTTTCAGTATTCATTAATGGTATTGGTATATAGTTCTTTTTCTGAATATTATCTTTTAGATAGAATAAATACTGATAGGTGAAAATAAAATGGCATTATTAGAGATGTCTCTTGTCACAGGTAATGTCTTATTGGTTGTAGTCTAATTGATGAGGATGTGTTTCTTAATATTGAAAATTTTGTACTTTGCTGTTTTCAAAATTTTTGTTCTCAGTTTTTCCTTTTAATTATCTTTTGAAGCTGAAAAGTTCTGTTTACTTTGTAGGTGAGATTGATGTCAGTAAAACAAAGGATTTGTATCGAGATTTATTGGGGATCTTTGACAAGCTGGTGTTGCCAACCCATGCCTCCTGTCATGTACAGTTTTTTATGTTTTACCTCTGTAGCTTTAAATTGGTAAGTAGAAATAACATTTTAAAACATTACTTATTTCTTTCTCTCTAACAGATGAATTTACTGAAAATGAGGGGATAATTTTTAAACCTCCCTCTTGATGAAAGTAACTTAGATAACTCTGCTTTCTTCATAGGGATTTGCAGAAGCATTTTTGGAACATCTTTGGAAAAAACTACAGAATCCAAATAATCCTGCCATCCTCAGGCAAGCTGCTGGAAATTATATCGGCAGCCTCTTGGCAAGAGCTAAATTTGTTCCCATAATGTAAGTAATTTTATACATACGTTTTAGTATTATGCTTTTTGAAGACCAAGATCACTGTTCCAGAAATTTAGGAGTTATCTGCATACAGCTAATAGTAATTCAACCCATGGATTCTAATGAAATCACTAAGAGAGGGTTTAGACAAAGAAGAGCTGAGGGCCAAGGATTTGGAGCAGGACATGGATGACGATACAGGAAGGAGACTTGAGGAGGAGTAAACCAACCAGCAAAGGGGGTGAGGGGTGGGAGTGGGGTGAGAGAGAGACAGAGACAGAGGTATCCTGAATGCTGAGAATGTGCCCAGAGAAGGGCCATGTCAGAAGCTGTGAAGAAGTCAGGATGAATGAGAACAGGGAAAAGGCTGGTGACCTTGGAAAAAGGAACCCTTTCAGACCTAATTCAAGCAGAGTCAGAAGCCAGTTAACTTGGGATTCAGAATTATGGCCCAAGTGAGAAAGGAGAGACAGCTAAAAGTATGTGACTGATTCACAAAATAAAGAGAGGCAGAGGTGGGATTTTGCAAGCCAGATAGAGAAGTGCATCATTTGATTGGGGTTCCCACCCTCAGAGTCCTGTGAAGGCAGAGGGTGGTATTAGTTATCTATTGAATCCTAAAGACAAGACCAGTATCTTGGTCTGTAATTTCTTGGGGATTGGGTTCCTAGGGGGCTGACTGAACTCATATCTGAGCCAGTTCCTTTGCTTCCTCCCAAAGATTCTCAGCTCTTCATTGGGCTTGGTATCTCTTGGGATCTGAGTATCAGTGGTTATAGAAGGCTAGGCCACTATTGCTTTTCTCATGTGGGTTGGTGAAATTGTGCTCTTACATATACATGGCAGTAGGTTTAGGCTCACTAGTAATGGAGGGCTAGAACATAGTTTCAGTGATCACAACAGAGGAACAATGGATTCTAGGAGGCCTCCAGACCCAGTCTCAAGGAGAAACTGAGGCAAGGTCAGCTTACTCTCAAGGGAAGAATAGTCAAACTCGTTTCCTGGGGTACTAGCACTTAGACTATTGCCTCTTGCTTTTCTGACTCTTCTGTATCTATGAATGGGACTTGAAATCTGCTAACTTTTTTCATACTTAGTGTTAACAGGTGGTTAGAAAGTATCTGATATCAGTCTTGTTTTTTAGAGTCAGTCATCTTATAAAGTAAATAAAATCTGCTTATTAAATTGAAGTTTTTCTTTTCTCTAGCACTGTAAAAGCATGCCTAGACCTTTTGGTTAACTGGCTGCATATCTACCTTGATAACCAGGATGCAGGAACAAAAGCTTTCTGTGATGTCGCTCTCCACGGACCATTTTATTCAGCATGTCAGGCTGTGTTTTACATCTTTGTTTTCCGACATAAGCAGCTTTTAGATGGAAACTTAAGGAAAGGTAAGTATATTAAGGCACACAAGGAATTTATTGCATTGATGGGCTTGCAGATACTGTCTTTTGTGTTATTATTGTCATTTGAAACTTGCTGTTTTTCCCTCAGCCTAGCCAAATTTTATCTTCATATACAATTGAAAACTTAATACATTATTTACTATACTGTTTTTGTTTTAGTGACTTCTGTAATTGTTTCTAGTTTAATCTATAAGAAGCTTGTTAACTATATCATAATTGAAGACAACTTCTAGTACAATTTAATAAATACAATCTCATTATGTTTGTCCATGTGTCTATGATTCCACTAATTTTGAAGGATGTTTTTCTGTAGTTGGGAGAAAAAGGGAATTCTGTGTGTGTGGAGGACAAAGCTTTAGAAATGCCGATGAGCATTAAGAGTATTTGTGCTTGTTTTCCTAAGTAGCTGAGCTTATTATGCTTATAACGGTACATTTTTTTCTCCCAAGGCATTCCCTTATTTACCTTTCATTGCATCAGAATACTTGTCATACAACATATCTGGACAGATGTCTAAGTGTAGTAGCTTAGCAGCTAATTTAGAAAGGATTCCAAGACCTTTGGCCTCACTAATTGTTTTAAAAAAAAAGTTCGTTAAAACATTTTATTGATATAATAAAAATGCTGATGATAATAGCTATCATTTATATAATGCCTACCATGTGACAGGCACTGTGCTAAACGTTTACAAATATTATCTCATTTGATCCTCACAACAACCCAGAGAGGTAGACAGTCTTATTTCTCCCATTTTTCAGTTAAGGAAACTGAGGCAAACAGGTTAAGTGATTCGCCCAGGGTCACACTTTTTTATTTTTATGTCACTGACATTTCCTAATATATGTCTTCCTTTCCAGAGATCACTCTCTTGTAAAAAAAAAAAAAGAATAAAATAGAGAAGGAAAAACATCAGCAAAACTAACTCCACACTGAAAAAAATTGGCAATATATTCATTATTTTATACCTGTGGACCATCGCTCACCCTAACCCCCCACATCTCTGTCTTTGGGAGTTAGGGAAGATATTCCCAGGAATGTATTCTTAGTATAAATCATTTGAACTCATTTTTTCACTCAAGTAATTTTCAGCATGTCAGCACATAGTAATCTTTATATTATGTTTTCTCATTTTATACTGTTTAAACTCTGTGACACCGAATTATGGTATATAAAATTACATATCAGCTTACCTTGAGGCATTGCGGCATGGCAAATAGGAAAGAGTCAGAAATACTCAACTTTGACACATGCTTGGCTGTATGACTGTGCAAGTCATTTAATGTCCCCAGGCAATTAAGACTATATCTTGCAGTTTTCTCATTGGCAATTATCTTTCTATACCAGTGAAATCAGAGGACCCACAAGAAAACAAAATAGTACCTTACATTTGTGTGGTACTTTACAATTTCCAGGGTACTTTCACATACAGTATCTCATTTGATAATGAGATTGTATTCTTTGTAATATTACTAATAATAGGCCAAGCACAAAAAGGAACCTTTATTATTTTGTGGGCAGCTAGGTAGTGGAGTGCCAAGTCTGGTGTCAGGAATTTCTAGCTTAGTGGGAAAGTTACTTAATCCTGTTTGCCTCAGTTTCCTTATCTGTAAAATGAGCTGGAAAAGGAAATGGCAAACCACTCCAGTATCTGCCGAGAAAACCTCAAATAGGGGTCATGAATAGTAGGGCATGATGAAAAAAAAAATGAACAACAACAAATTATTTTGTGGTCTTTCTAAAACATAAATGAAACTTTCAAAAATTTGACCTTTAAAAAAGCTTCCTTTATAATTTTGTAGTCTTAATTTTACACAAATAATCTTGGAAATATCTTCATTTACAAGTACAAAATAGAAATAAACTTTCAAAAGATCTTGCTGAGAAGAAAATTAAACACTTATGGATAAGCTGTGTCCATAAAAATGAATAAAAAACATTAAATTCTCAAGACCTGTCCATTTTTATATGAAAAATTATTTTGAGAATTGTCAAAACACTTTTTTTCATGCTATCACATTAATTGGAGGAATTTCTGTATTTTTAATGACAGTTAAACAGATACCTTCTATATGATTATTCAGTCGATCTGGAACTAGAAGGAAACTTAGAATTCATCTGCTTCAGACCTCATTTTACAGATGAGGTGAGTGAGGTCTAAGGAGTTTGAATGACTCAGGAATCAAACCCAGGTCTTCTATATTCTAAATCCAGCTCACGATACATTTTTTTTTTTATGCCAACACCTAGCATTTAAATTTTAGCCATTGGAAATAAAATGATAACTTATTTCTAGCTTTGAATTTTGTATATATTCTTAAACTGCTAACTGAGCTCTTTTTTTTTTTAACAAAGGTTTGGCTTATCTACAGAGTTTAAATTTTGAGCGCATTGTTATGTCTCAGCTAAATCCTTTGAAGATTTGCCTCCCTTCTGTAGTTAACTTATTTGCTGCCATTACAAGGTAAGTTGTTTGGGTGTGAATTTTTAAATTGGAGGATATGTAATTATAATTTCCATTTTAGAACAATTTGCAAATCATGTGTTGTCTGTCATGTTCTAGGCACAGGGGTTACAAAGACAGAAATGAAGCAGTCCATGCACTCAAGGAATTTACTTTCTCCTTACTCATAAAGATCTTTTGAAAGTTCATTTCTATTTTGTACTTGTAAATGAAGATATTTCTCAAGATTATTTGTGTACACAAATAATCATTTGGGAAAAAGGCTCTAATAACTGTGAATTAAGAAAGGCTTCTTGTGGGAGAGCTCAGTTGAGTTAGGTCTTGAAGGGAGCTAAGATCTCCAAGAGGACGAAGGGGTAGAGTTAAAGGCATAAGGGACAACAAGCACAGAAAAGGGAGATGGAATTCCTTATAGAGGAAACTGAGAACTTAAATATAAAAGAACTTTTAAATTTATGCTTATTTTCAAGTGAATTTTTTCTTTGTTGTACTGCATTTTAATACATTGTAATGTGGTAAGTAAAACTCAGTTTTCTACTGCTCTTTGAGATCTAAAGGTCAGATAGAGTAATTCTACTATGCTAACAGATGTATCTGTTTGATTTTCTGAAGGAAATACCAGTTAGTGTTTTGTTACACTATTATCGAGAGGAACAACCGACAGATGCTGCCAGTTCTTAGAACTACTGCGGGAGGTGGCTCAGTACAGACCTGCACCAATCCACTTGACACATTCTTCCCCTTTGATCCTTGTGTTCTCAAGAGGTAAGCTCATGTTTTAAAATTTGAAGTTTAAGTGGAATAAATGCTTATTGGGACAAAGTTCACCTTTCAAAGTTTGTATTTTTAAAAATATTTAATGACCTCTTACTGTAAACTGAATGGAGAGGGTGGGGGGGGTTGGTGTGAATTGTGAATTTATATGAAGCCTTTACCATTTATAAAGTGCTTTCTTAATAACTCTTGAGGTAGAAAGTGTTCTTACCAATGAGAAAACTGAAGCTTAAAGAGGTTGTCATGTTTCAATAGGACCATAACTAGTTAATGTCAAAGCTCAGACTTAAATGCCAGCAAGCCTTCTGATGACCAAAGCAAATGCTTGTGCTTTTTTTATTCTTTTATTTTTGTCTTGTGTCTCCCGTACCTAACCCAGAACTTTTGCACATAGTAGGCACTTTTAATAAATACCAGTTTAATTTTAACTTCATTTCTCAAAGCTATTGAACTGGCTCTTGCACTTTAAAAAAATCATTGTATTCTTTTTTCATGGTACTTTTAGAACTCATTTCCTCACTTTGACCTGGTTTGATTTTTAATAAATTTATGAAAAGGTAAACAGGAAAGAGAAATCATAAGAGACTTACTAAAGTTGAACTGTTCACATACCTGTGTGGAAAGGTAATATTTGTAACTCATGAGACCTTTCTCAGTATGAGGGTAGTGTAGTAGCAATTAGATTTGAAGATCTTTTCCAGCCATTAATAGGCCGTGTGACCTGCTTACATGACGGGAAGCCTAAGTTACATGGTGGGTGGAGCTTCCCAAGAGGAAAAAGAAATTATGTCACAGGAAATGGAGAGAGAGAGACAGAGAGACAGAGACAGAGTTTGTTTTGGGGAAGACCCCAGTCAGAGAGGTTTTGGGATGGTGAGGCTCCAGGTTGTTATATTGTGTATTGAATGTTTTTGGTTCCTTCCTGTTATGATGAAGTGGACCATCTGGATAAATGGCTTATGGGATATGGTTCTCTGGTGTGTGAATAAATGATTTACTTCTTCTACCTTTTATGTGGAGAGTCTTGTATACTTTGCAATACGCAAACCACATAGGCATTTGGACAATTATCATCTACGTTGTTATTGCCTTACTGTTTTAGGTAGTCGAAGGGAATATACACACACACATATATATATATTTATATTTTTTTTTATATATATATATGTATGTATGTATGTATGTATGTATAGACAGAGGGCACTGGGTGAGTTCAGTATGAAGGAATGATATCAAAAAAAATAAAATTCAGGGGTGAGAGAGGAATGTATTGGGAGGAGAAAGGGAGAGATAGAATGGGGTAATTTATCTCACATAAAAGTGCCAAGAAAAAGCTGTTATAATGGAAGTGAAGAGGGGTAGGTGAAAGGGAATGAGTGAACCTTGTTCTCATTGGATTTGGTTTAAGGAGAGAATAATATACACATTCAATCAAGTATCTTACCTTACAGGAAAGTAGTGAGGAAGAAGATAAGAGGGGACAGTAGAAGGGAGGGCAGATTGTGGGAGGAGGTAGTCAAAAGCAAACACTTTTGAAAAGGGACAGAGTCAAAGGAGAAAATTGAATAAAGGGGAAAGGAGCAATCAGAAAACATGCCATCTTGGGGTGGGGGGGAGGTAGAGATGGGGAGAAAAAATTGTAACTCAAAATCCTGAGGAAATGAATGTTGAAAACTAAAAACAAATTTTTAAAAAATAATGTTATTTGTAATACCTTCCTACCAGGCCCTTGATAACTGGCCAAAAAAGGTTCTTCTACCTGAAGTCTGTTTTTTACCTTAATAAGAACCTAATTTGAGATTAGTAGTTTTCCCAGATATTAAAAGAATCCCCAAGGAGATAGTTTCCTTTAAATACCACTCATTCTCTTAGATGCCTCTTTGCTTGTTTGTCGCTGTACAGGACAAACACAGTTCAAATATTCTGATTGTAATAAACTACCAAGTCAGTCATAACTTCCTTTTTAACAGCACATATTACCTATTGGCTCCCTTATTACTATCTAATCTAGGAAAACTTTCTTACCTCTTGTATCTAGGTCCAAAATATTAAAACTAGCATTGGTTGGTTCAAATCACCAGTGTTTACCAGTAGTGAATTAAATATTTTTGTCTTTCCATAGCCCTTCCAACATTGACTGTTCCCATCTTTGTCAGTTTGCCAAGAATGAAGTGAAATCTCAAAGTTGTTTCTGTTTTCATTTCTCTTCTGATTTGTGATTTGAAGCATTCTTTCTTATGGTTCGTAGTTTGCAATTCTTTCGAGAAGTGTTTACTCATGTTCTTTGACCATTTATCCATTGGGGGAATGGTTCTTGGTCTTACATATTTGTGTTTGTTCTCCATACATCTTGGATAACAGACCCCTATCAAAGATATTTGATGCAAAAGTCTTGAAATGTAATTTAATCAATACTTTTTGTTAATAGATCCAAAAAAGTCATTGATCCCATTTATCAGTCATGGGAAGATTTGAGTGCTGAAGAACTTCAGGAGTTTAAGAAACCTATTGAAAAGGTAATTTTTTGATACACCATTTACTTGTAACCTCATTGTCAGTACTAATAGACTTGGCCAATAATTAGCTAATTATTTTATTGGACATTTGCATTTATTTTAAATTTACTGTTTTTACAACGTTCACTTTTTTACAGTTCGCTATATTCTTTTCGGTGGAAATCTGACATCAGATTTTTTTTTTCTTTTAGAGGGGAAGGCAGGGCAATTGGGGTTAAATGACCTGCCCAAGGTCACATAGCTAGCAAGTGTGTCAAGTGTCTGAGGCAAAATTTGAACTCAAGTCCTCCTGACTCCAAGGCCAGCGCTCTGCTCCATGCACCACCTAGCTGCCCCTTGTCATCAGATTTTGTTGAATTATACCAGTTTTATCCACTGATTATGGGGAAATGGAGGTTAAATAAGACATGAATTTAGATACATTTAAAATGTTCTCATAGTTTTTGTTCTTGTAAAAATACCAATAACTTTCCTTTGCAGCCCAGTTTCCGTTATGTTGACATATGTGCCAGCAGCTGGGTAAATTAACCATATGGTCATTTAGAAATAATCTCTTGAAGGGATAAATCAATAGGCAGTCTTAGAACCTATCAGATAGAATATCATCACAGAAGTAGATACTGTTATCATTCTTCTGCAATTTCATAATTTCTGTTGCCATTTCTGCCTTCTTTGGAGTCTTCATTCACATTACGAAACTTGAGTCAATGTGCTTGTTTCCCTACCTAATAATTATGATAATATACTTAAAAGAATATAAGATCTTGCTGATACAGGTATTCACTCCAATGATACAAATTGAAATCTGACCCTGTTATCCTGTAGTTTCTCTACACAGGAGCCATTCCTCTCTTCTAAGACTTATTTACAGTTATTAGGGTAGCAATCAAGTTTTCCATTTGTTGTTCCTTGATCTGTCTGCACATTTGACCCACCTCCTTTTCCCATCATATGTTTCCTCGATGACATACCTTATGCCACTGCTTCTGCATAAGTTATCCTTGGAAATATTCTACAGCCTACTTGTTCCCACCATATGTCTTTTCGTATTGAATCATTTACAACTTTGATTCAGAACCATATGTCATTTTCTGGAGAATGTTTGTGTTCTGAAGAATTTTTATTCTTGGGATTGTTAAAAGCAACGTACAGTCCAGCTCATTTTCTTCCTCCTGTTAGATGCTGAACTCTAGTAACTGTCCAGTTACAGTTCCTGTCCTAGATAAAAGTACTTACACATAACAGTGTCATCCAGTTGTATATCATGGTCTGGACAAAAGCCATTTTTCATTTATTTAGTTTTTCCTATAAAGATTGTTAAATCCATTTCTTTTGAGCAATAATGGATCTCACTGAAGAGCCTTTAATAGTATTTTGGGTTTGATAGAATCCATGAAACAAAATACCTTTATATTATTATCTCTCTTTACTCAACTACTTGTTGAAAAGAACTATATTATAGGCAATTTGAATTTTGGCTTTCTTTTAGGGTCTTTGACTTGGTCATTTAATTAGCTTTTTTTCCCCTTTTTTTTTTAGAGGGGAAGGCAGGGCATTTGGGGTTAAGTGACTTGCCCAAGGTGACACAGCTAGTAAGTGTGTCAAGTGTCTGAGGCCTGATTTGAACTCAGGTCTTCTTGACTCCAAGGCCTATGCTCTACTCACTTCGCCACCTAGCTGCCCTATTTAATTAGCTTTTTAATGAGAAACTTCTAAATTACTTATTTTCTCCTTCCTCTATATTGATTACTTAGTGTCAAATTCCTAGAAAGAGCATTGTTTTTCTTCATCCTAATGTTTTTTGGGAAGGAGAAAAGCTTTATTGTTGTTTTCTCTCTTTTTTTTTTTTTTAACAGGGAACAATAGAAGATGAAGATGATGACTTTTTGAAAGGTGAAGTGCCACAGAATGACACTATGATTGGAATTACACCTAGTTCCTTTGAGTCAAGTTTTCGGAGCCCATCAAGCAGTGTAGGATCTCCACAGGTCACATATATATTGGACCAGCCCCTCTGATAACAAGAATGAGTAACTGAAAAGACTTTCCTTAAAAAAAACCCACTACCAAACGAACTCAGACTTGAATACCAAGTTTCATAGGTTATGGAAGTTGAATTTAACTCAACCATTGACATACCTCAGGCATCCTGGTTTCAAGTTAAATTTTAAATGGTTTTCATTTTTTTTAGTATGAATTCTAGAAAAAGTTGAATGACTATCATGTGCAATATTTTAATAGTATAGTTTATTATTATAATTTTGCTGAGTTTTCATTTAATGTATAAAACTTTTGTTACATCTTTTATAATGTAATTATTATGAAAGTTCTAATACATATATAATCCCATTTTATTTAATAGCATTTTAACATAGACTTCTGCTTGTCAATGCCATTTTCCTATTCCAGTGCTAGCTCTATAGTCCCAATGCTTTGTTTATATGGTTTCAACAAAACCTCCTATATAACAGATTCTTTCACAAGTCTCGATCCATATTTCAAGTAAATCTTTGTAACTAGAATATTTTTGCTTTGGTTCAGTATTTATTTTCTGTTGTAAATAAGCATGCTTGCTTATTTATTTACTGAGACCTATTATGCTTTGATCTCAGTGTTGTGGAAATAATAGGAGAAGAGGGAGGTTGTTGAAAATAGTCTGGGATAATAAAAGCTGGAGAGGGGTCAGGGGATACTAATACTTCAGGATTTGGTCTTGTGGGTTGAGGGGAGGGCAGAAAGGTAGAGCTAGGAAGGCAGAATTTTCTTGCTTTGTTTAAGCAAACAATCAGGTAAAAAAAAGATACACTGTACAGAAATTGTATTAATAGTTTTCCATTCGAATGGAATTAAGATTTACAAAAGTGGTTTTGATATCTTTTCAAATATATTAACATGGAATTTTACCTGTACATTTTTCAGGAATGTTATGTTTGAAACAGTACTCCCAGTTTATAGTAGCATTAGAACAAATTAATTTTGGATAAACATATGGTAGTGATAATGTTCACATTTTGATATTCAGCTTCTAAAATTGATAGAAAAATATTTTCATGTCTTTTATTTTACCTCTTAGTTGTGAAGATTTGTTAGGAAAAAATGAGCTTGTTAATTGAATTATAAATCTTGTTTTTAGAGTTATCTAAATATACCAAGTCTTCAGTGTAACACTGTCTTTGGAGTTGATGCTGATGGCACAACCTAGCGTGGAAGCATTTTACAAAAAGAACCTTTTGAGCACTTCTGTAATTAAATCTCCTTGAATATGAGGCAGTGTAGCTTTATTGTGAATTCTGCAATGTAATAATTAGTGTCTTTTCAATACCTGTGTATTTTAGTTTTTTCTAAGTGTATAATTTTTTTTCTGAGGATATAAAAAGCATTACATGTGTTTTTGTTATTTAAACTGTCAATGAAACAAATGCTTTCTTCACTCATAAAATTTTATAGTCCTTTACTGAAGTTTTTAATATCTTTTCAAATATATTAACATGGAATTCAACCTAAGGGAAAAAATCTATTCCTGTAGGTGACTTGTGCATAGAATTTCATATCTTGAATTTTGGATAGCCACTCTGCTTTCTTCAAAGAGGGAGTAGTACCAGGTTAGAATTATATGTCCCCCTAAATATTGCTAGCCTAGAGGAATTTTTATTTTTTGGTTCAAGCTGTGTGCCTGGTGTTCCAGTCCTCAAGTGCAGCCATTTGACTGAATCCAAACTTCAAAGAAGAAATCCCCTTAAAGGATTTGTTCCGTAGAACTTGGACTCAGTCAGAAGGCTGCACACAAGGACCTAGAAGACCATATGTGGCCTTGGCCGCCGGTTCCTCACTCCAATCTAATCTAGCTTCCTCTTTTTGTAGATAAATTGAGGCACATAGAGTTTAACTTGCTGAAGTTCGAAGATACTAGTGACAATTTAAACCCAAATCTTCTGATTTTACAGTCAGCGTTCTATGCAGGGGTGGGGAACCCGCGGCCTCGAGGCCACATGTGGCCCTCTATGTCCTCAAGTTCGACCCTCTGACTAAATCCAAACTTCACAGAACAAATCCTTTTATTAAAGGAGCTATCATTCATGTTCTGTGAAGTTTGGATTTAGTCAAGAGTGTCAAACTTGAGGACCTAGAGGGCCACAGGTTTCCCATTCCTCTATAGTATCTTGCTGCATTAGACTCATGAATAGAGATTGATGAGAAATACTTCAAGGGGGGAAATAAAGTGAAATAAGGCTGGTAAATAAGATTGGAGTCAAGGTTTAACACTTTAGCACACCCCCTGCCATCCTAGATCCCACTAGAAGAAGCAGATTTTACCAAGCCCCACCTCATGCCCAGATCCCACTAGGCTTTCCCTGCTACTTAAGGGCTTTGTCTCTCCAAACTTCTGACTTTGAGGCAGGCATGGCCACTCATGGCCTTCAAAGAACTGGGAGTTGTGAACTGTATACCTCCAAGTAAATGGCAGACCACTGAACCCTAATATCTGTCCTGTTGCTGCCCCCTCCAATTAAAAGGTGAACTTCAAAAAAGGGTATGTCTCGATTTTCCATTTGTTATCCCAGCACTAAACATAGTGCTTGACAAATGGCATTTCACTCATCCATTTACTGAATGCCAGGCTGAGTAGTCTTATGTTGTATAAATAATGGGAAATTTCTGAAAGTTTTTGAGGAGAGGAGTGATAGGTTAGAAGAGCTGTGTTGTAGGAGTAAGTCTGTATTTAAAAGTCACAGGACTGCGTTCAAATCTTGGCTTCACTTTGGTGTATTCTTGTGACCTGGGCAAGCCACTAGATCTCTGCCTCAGTTTTCCCATCTCCAGGGATCCCGATGAACTTTAAGGTCCCTTCCAATTCTAAATTTGAAGGCTATTCTATTGTTTTGTTCAGAGAGGGAATCAGTTTAGTTTTAATGCAAAAAGGGTGAGGGCAGTGGAAGTAAAAAAATTAGTTTTTTCAAAGATAAAATTATTAGAACTAGGTAACTGGATATTGGGGTTGGCAAGGTTTATAAACTGGAAGGTAGAGAGAGATAGAGTTGGGTATCATGATAAAAAGCAATGGGCAGCCAGGCAACGAGCATTTAAGAGCTTGCTAAACAAAAAAAGCAGTTCCTGCCCACTGGAGCTTATATTCTAACAGAGGAAGACTGCACTTTAAAGTGAGCTGAAAAAAGAGGAGGGGAGGAGAAAGTACCCATCTGGAGGCATGGTGGAGATGTCATCAAAGTCAGAAGCACACCCAGGAACAAGAACTGAAGCATGGCTGGACACTCCCCAGTGAGAGAGGGTTGCTAAGCCAGCATGATGGAAGAATGGGCCAGGAAAAGGGTATTTTGATTTGGACCTGGAGAACCTGAACTTGAACCCTGGCTCAGCTATGTAATACTTTTATTATTTATGTAACCTTGGGTAAGACACTTTGTTTAGCCTCAGTTTTTTTAGTAAAGATGGGGGTGCTTTGCAAACCTTAATGCACTATATACATGGCAGCTATATTATTCATCTCCGGTATTATTTATCTCAGAGGATGTATGTGTGGCTTAGGATGGTGATACACAGATAAGGGTTGTGTGTGTGTGTGACCCAATCACCACACAGGTAGGAGGATACCGTATTTCCCCAAAATCGTCCTAGGATTTTATGAGATTTTTGGGAAAAAAAAAAGTGGGCTGCGACCATTATGTGAATCTTAAAACAAAGTTATGTTGATATTACTTGTCTTTCAGTTTCCACTAGTCACTAACCAACTTTTCACTCACTGAAAACTGTCTTTGTGCACCTCTTTCCATGCTGTTCAGTGAACACAATCACTTTCAGCTTGAAGCCCACAGAATAGTTTTTTTTAATTTACCCATAATCAGACAGACATGTTTCACACATTAAGGTATCACTGACAAACTACAGTTTAGCTAGCACGGGAAGATACAAGGCTTACTATATCATGTGACTTGCTCATGGCAGGCCCCTTTTCATCTACGGCTCTTCATTGGTCCACTGACAATACTGTTAGTACTGCCGAACTCTAAACAAACCACGCAAATTGGCTTTCGGAAATATAACAGGCAATGTACGTGTACTGAGAATTCTAGGCTCCGTGGCCCACAATTGGAAAGAAAATTCCTATCTGTATGCCACTGGTGAATTTTGCTGCTCTGTTTACCTTTTAATTAGCAGGAAGAACAGAATTATACCATGCGACCACGACTATTCAATGAGAGGTTAAAAACCAATTTTTGGACTGAAAAAAACAACAGGGTGCAACAACTATACAGTGGGAACTATTATGCAGTGAAATATGGTTTCTTCAATTTTGGATAGCGACTCTGCTTTCTTCAAAGAGGGAGCATACCATGCTAGAATTATATCTATCCCCCTAAATATTGCTAACCTAGGGGAAATTATTTTTTTTTTTTGGTTCAAGCTGTGTTCCTGGTCACTGCTCCATTAACAGGGAAGGAGTGCTCCAAGCCGTATCCAAAGGCCTGACTCCCTTTCTACCACATGTCAGTTATGCAAACATCATCAGATGGTAAATAACAAATAAACCCGTTTATTCAAGCCAATAGAAGTATAAATCGGAGAACTTAGACCTTGGCTTGAAACACAATTCTGTCACTCCCATACTTCAGTTTCTTTAATAGCAAAACGAAAGGGTTGGCCTCCAAGGCCCTTTCCTCCTCTAAACCTACAATCCTATGATACTGAACACAAATTCACAGGGTCCTTCAAAATGAGTCCGGAAAGCTCGAATGTTTCTGTGCCTGTGATCTAAGGCTTCTTCCAGATCTAAATCCAATGACGTGAGAATTGTTGTCATTAACAGAAAGGAGGAAGTTGAGAGAAGGGACAATTTTTCTTTGGTGGGAGGACTATATTTCAATTCTGGATGTGATGGCTATGTGGAGGTATCTCAGCAGGTAGGGATAGTTTGGGGTTACCAATAGGATCAGACTCGGAAGCATTTTAATAAGGTGAATTTGGGGAGAGGCAGGGTTTGGGGGAGGAGGCTTTCCGCCTCATCTTTACCATAATCATTACATACGCACTTTTAAGGTTTCCAAAGCACTTTACGAGCTTCATTGGATCTTCACAACAACCCTAGGACACAGATGCTATCATTACGCCCATGTGGCAGATGAAGAAACGGGCTGATAGACCACATGGCCCGCACAGGGTTCCCGCTAGAAGTGGCTGAATTTGAACTCGTCTTCCTGACTCCATCCAGGCCCATGCTCACTACCTAAAAATGGTTGTATTGAATTGTGGGCATTTTGGCTTTGAGGCGGGAGGGGAAAGGCTGTCCTACGTAAAGGGGAGCTCTGACTGCCGGTGCCTTGGGTAGGGGATCCAGATGCGAGTTAGGGGCGGGAACGAGGAAGGAGAAGCGCGGCGAATCAGGAGGCACCTGGGAGGCGCTTGGCACCGCCCCCTCGCCCTCTCCCTCGTCTCTCTGCCCCTGTCACTCTACGACTACCTCGGGTGGGTGATCTACACGCGGGTTAGCGGGGAACGCGGGAGGGGGAGGGGCCCGAGAGAGGAGAGACTTGGCGAATCAGGAGGCACGTGGGCGCCGTTCGGCCACGCCCCCTTGCCCTCTTCCGCTTCCCCCACCCCACCCGAACTACATTTCCCGGCCACCTGCGGGGCGAGGAGCGGCCATCCGTCCGGGTGTGGTGTGCGGAGGGGGCGGAACCAGAGCTGGAGCCTGGAGTCCCCCCCGCCCCAGAATGGGGCGGGGCCTTGGGAGGGCACCTCCCACCGCCTCCGCCTCCCAGGCGGCCTCCACAGCGATGCCGCTCTTCATCGAGGGGCGGCGAGTCCTGCTGCCGCAGTCCGTCAGGGAAATCGTGCGGGCCCACCCGCCCCTGGAGGTGAGCGGGGCCGGGGCCCAGGAGGCCGGGAGCCGGGACGCGACGAGACGCGACGCTACAAGCCAGGGACCCCCGGCGGCCTCCCTACTCGGGCCGCCGCCCTCGGTCTGGCTGGACTGAGCCGCGAGCTAGGGTCGCGAGGCGTCTCTCAGGCTTCCGGGGCCGCCCCAAGTCTCGAATGTCCGAGCCCGAAGCTCCCCCTGCGCCCGTAGCGATGGGAGCGTCCGGTGTCCGGCCCCGCCCCGCTCCGCCCCGCCCTCGGCCTCGCTTTGACCGATTGGTTCCTTTCATTAAATTATAAATCTGGGGCTGCTGGGCGGGTCAAGGGACCTGAGAGGGGGCTCCTTGGGCTTAGTGAGGGTGTCAGTAATCACGAATACATTTATATAGCCTTTAACGGTTTACAAAGCGCTTTACAGACGTTAGCGCATGATTTTAAAGCAACTTTGGGAGGGAGGTGCTGTTATTCCCCTTTTACAAATGAGGAAACTGAGGCATAGAGAGGTTAAGTGACTTGCCCAGGATGATACAACTTGTGTCTGAAGCAGGATTCGAACTCTTCCAGAACCCCACGTCCAGCACCTGATGTACTGCCTCAGTCCCCTCCATCATCATCATTATTTTTGTTGCGTTTGTCCTTCGTTTTTGAAGAGGACCGATGACATCATAGGGTGATGACTGGCCATGCATTAGATCATAATTTTTATTATTGTTATAATGTACATTCATATAGCGGTTTAAGATTTATGAAATATCTTAAAGAGTTTATTTCATTGGATCCTCCCTGACAACGCTGTGGGCTAGGTGCTGTTATCACTCCAATTTTTCAGATAAGGGAACTGAGGCTGAGAGAGAAGCCAGACGACTTCCCTGAGTCCTATCAGTGTCTAAGGCAGGATTAGAACTTTGATCTTATTGATTCCAGAGTCTAATGCTCATTGATCACTTGAGGGCTAAGTTAATGATTATTGCTTTGATTTAAAAAAAAAAATCCACAGTTGTAGGCAAAGTCTACCTGAGTCTAAATCCAGCCTCAGGCACTTACTGGCTGTGTTTGCCTCATTTTCCTCTTCTGTAAAATGGGGATAACATTAACACCTACCTACCAAGTTTGTTTTGAGGATCAAATGAGATACTAATTGTGAAACGCTTAGCACAGTGCCTGCATTTAGTAAATGCTCTATAAACGATAGCTGTTTCATTAGCTATTAATTTTCAAGCCACTGGGGAATGCCCAAATTAAGGGGAATGGTAGTGTAGGTATTCTAGGTCACTGGAGAATAAGGGATTATTACAGCATGTTTAGCTTCACAGTGGCAAGTCTCTAGAGCGGGGATCTTGCAATGTTAAAGCCAGAGGGACCTTAGAAAACATCAGATCCATACCTTTTATTTTGCTGGTGAGGGGCCTGAAGTCTGAGAGAAGGTGACTTGCCCAAAGTCACTTAGCCAAGTGGCAAAGGTGGAACTTGAAACTGGTTCCCCTGACTCCAACAGCCCTTACCATTCTACCTCCTATTCGTGAAGGGTTCTATTGGGCCCAATATTCTAGCCCAGATCTGGTTTAGAATATCATTATTGATGGGGCTAGTAGGGCAAATGAGGGGGATAGGTATTAAATACCTGAGGACTCCTTCAAAGGGGACTATGTATTCCTGCTAGGGTGGTCAAGGGAAAGCTTCTCGATGCCTCAGTTTCCACATCTGTAAAATGAGGTTAATAGTACTTCAGTACCTTCCCCATGCAGTTATTATTGTATGGTAAACATTTTGTAAACCCTAAGTTCTATATCCAGGGTGTGAGTTCTTCTTTATAAAGGAGAGGAGGTTTGAGCTGGGCTTTGAAGGCTGGTTAGGTGAAGATTTGGTCAGGTGAGGAGAACATTCTAATTAGGAGAAAAAGGAAGAGATGGGCAAGTGTAAGGTGTGTTTAGGTAGTAATGAAACCAACCAGTTTGGTTTCAGGAGAGGATTCTCTTTATAGGAGTGGAGGAGGCAAAGTAAGGCTGAAAAGAGAGTTTAGGACCAGACTTTCTACGGGGCTTTGAATTCCAGGATGAGTTTAGATTTTATCTTCTAGACATTGGGGAGCCTTTGCCTAGAAGATAAAATCTAAACTCACTGAGGAGAGATGTGACCACAAAAAGTCAGTTAACATGGCAGTAAAGTGTGGAATGGATTTCAGTGAATGGAAAGTGAGGTGGGGAAACCAGTTAGAAAGATATTGCAAAGATCTAGGTATAAGATGATAAAAAAAAAAAAAAGCCTTGAAGCTGGGGGGAAGGTGAAACCAAAATCCATAGGACAGATTTAAGAGACATGAAGGAACATTGGACTAAAAGAAGAATTGATCCAACTTGGTAACTGATTCAGTACAGAGCTAGGAAGAGGAATGAGAGTTTTTAAGGTTGAGTACTTGGTAAAAAAAAAATGGTAGAAAAAAATGACAGAATAAGGAAATAAGGAGAAACTGTTTTGGGGATAGAGGGGATAAATGTATATGTATGTATATACACATACATACATGTATGTGTGTTTGCATATATATACAAACGTGTTGGGTATCAGAATTCAAAGAATTATATTAATATTGTTTAAGAAATGAGAAAGTGCAGTCTACTCGTTTCAGATGTAAAATGTTCTGATTTCTGTTTGTTGCATGTTTGTTGCAGAGATGGATAAATAATGCTATATATTTTTTTGACTACTTGTTTATTTGAAGGTTTGATATCCTATTTTAGCTATGTTGCCTTAACTTTTTTTCTTTATTTTTTTCTTTTGGGAATCAATGAAAGGTATGTTAAGAGTGACTATAAGGTGATTGCCATTTTGCAGTTTGGGGCAGAGGTGATAGTGCAATCCAAATTTTGCTTAAGTGAAGTTTAGTTGTTTTTGTAGTTTTAACGATGCCTGTACTCTTTCACACACACACACACACACACACACACACACACACACACACACACACTGTCTCTCTCTCTCTTTCCCTCTTTCCCCCTCTTTCCCTCTTTCCCCCTCTCTCTCCCTCCCTCTCCACTTTTCTGTCTCTCCCTCTCTTCCTTTCCCTCCCTCCTCACTGTGACCGCCTGCCAGGATAGTGTGGAAGAGTTGTAAAAGTACTTGAGTTTGTATTTAGAAGAGCACAGTTGCTTTGGAGATTAGAAGATTTTTTTGGTACATTTTAGTTACCAGAACAAATAGGAAAAGATATATTCTAAATGATAGCCTAGGAAAAAAGACAGCAACAGTAATATCTCAGTAACTTTTTTAAAAAGCTGTGCCCTTTTGTTGATCTAGTTTTCTTGAGAAATTGACTTAGAGTCAATTTATTTTCTAAATTGAGGTTTTGGAGAATTTTAATTACTACTTGGATTATAATTGGTAGAAGCTTATTATAAGATAAAAACACTGTAGAGTTAATTGAAGTGATCTTTATATTGATTACATTAACTTATTTTTATTAAGTGTTTATATAAAATCATCAAGGAAGACAGCCAAGGCAAAGAGTGTATAAGTCTTTGTAACCACAAATGTTACTTGCAGCTACTGTGTAAGACTAACAACACCAGCACACACAGGAGGGCAGCTAGCATAGGTCTTTGATCTGCTTTTCTAAGAAAAGCAACTTTAAGGGGTTTACAATCTTGCTTTAATTAAACGTACCTATATCATTCACTTAGTGCAGGGGGAAAAAGTCAGCACCCTGAACTTCAGAGCAAATACAAACAGAAATTATAGGCAGAAATTATAAATAGAACAAAATAACACAAATCAATAGACAGGCTTCTATCTGTCTGACCATAGCAATACACACATAGTTACCAGAGTGAGAGAGAGAGAGAGAGAGAGAGAGAAGCACCAACATCTGGGGCTCCAATGGCTACCCGAAGTCTCCTCTGGCCAAATCATCAACACTCTTCCAGTGAGTGTGCCCCCAAGTAAAACCTCTCCTCCAGCTGTTCTGAGAGTTCTAGCTTAATGGCTACCCTTAGAATATATATACCCTTTTTCAGGGCCAGAAGGCTTTACATTTCTTGAGGGCTTCTCCTCTGGTGACCTAATTGGCAAAAGGGTGTGGGCCTTCCTACAAACAAAGACAAGACTCAAAGGCACTTGATTGCTTTAGTGATGAGAAACACTCCAAAAGAAAAAACAATAAAAAGTCCCACTTTGCTTGCCCTTACAGTCTTAAGTAAAGAAATATTCTAAATGGCATTTTTGAAATCTTGTTTTTGCTATGGAAAGTATGATCAGTGGAAAAGAAAAATTTGACAACTTTTACTTCTAATAATTTTGCTTCAATTTGTCACTTTTGGTAGGGGAGTAATTGATTTGGTTTCAATCCATGATTTCATGGGAATAATGAAGTTCTAAATATTATGGTATATTTTGTTAACATTAACAAAGCCTCTTAAATACACCACTGTAACTCCATTATAAATACACCAAATGAGAATCCCTTCCCACCTAATCCCCTGACTCATAGAATCAGATTTCTTTGTAATAACTCCATTTGAAGACCATTTAAAAAGGCTTACTGTATTCAGAGTACTATTTTGGGTGCTGGAGGAAATATGAAGTTTGAATAAGCTATCATCCCTCTCCTCTTGGAACTTTGTTAAGGAAGCTCCTCCTAGAGCTTTTGAAATTATAAGGTCATGTTAAAAGATTTATCCAATAAGGAATATCGGTTGTGCTGCGTTTTTACCATGTATTTCTTTCTTTCACTAAGAAATAGTTTTATTTAAATGAGCTAATTTTTTTCATTCTCCTATCCAGGTAGATAAACTTTTATTCCAGATAATTCTCCAAACATTTATCAATTTACTGCAGACATTTTTGTGCTCATTCCCCATTTAGAGTATGCTGGGCTCTCATCAGCTCTCTCTCACCACTTAGCCCTCTTTAATTTACATAACTTTTATTTTTCAATTAAACAGGAAAGAGCCAAACTTCTCAGAGGTCAGTCTGTTCAGCTTGTGGGACCCAAGGGCCTTCTCTATGTACAGCAAAGAGAGCTTGCAGTGACCTCCCCAAAGGATGGTAGGTTAGGAAGCAGTGAATTAGACAATGACATAAAGTGCTGCTGGATATTTTATTTTATTTTATTTTATTTTATTTTATTTCTTGTCTAAACAGGCTCCATCTCCGTTCTGGGTTCTGATGATGCAACTACTTGCCACATTGTGATCCTAAGACACACTGGTATGAAAGAGATAAAGGAAATAGTTGCTTAAGTGCTAGGCTTTTTTTTTTTTCCTAATCTGCTTATTGTTTTAAGAACCAGCTTCTCACCATTGTCCGAGCGGCTTTGCCTGGTAGCATGCTTTTTTTTTATTTTGAAATTTTTTGTGTGTCTTTTGGCAACATAATAAAAAATGAGTGTGAATGAACGGAACTAGCTAGACTTGTTAATTCTTGCTTTGTTACCTCGCAATTAACTTGTGTTAATTCAGTAATTTCTTCTAATTTCCTTGTTGTTTCAGGTAGTGGGGCTACCTGCATGACACATTGTGATGGATCAGACACCAAAACTGAAGTCCCTCTGATCATGAATTCCTTAAAGTCCTTGTCTAACCATACCCAGAATGGAAGGTGAGCATCTCTAGAATAATTTTTGTGCATTTTAAAGGATGGTTGGGATCTTGGGTGACTTTAAGAGAAAATTATCTCCTTGGTAAAGAGGATGTAGCTTACATGATAGATATTCAGTACATCAAAGGGTCATAGGATCCTAGACTTAAAACTGAAAGGGGACCTTTGAGGTCAGCTAGTTCAGCCCCTCATTACAAATAAGGAATCTGAAGCCCAGAACAATAAAGTGACCTTCCTAAAGTCACACAGGTAGCATGTAGAAGAGCTGGGATTTGAAAGCCAGGTACCATGTTGCTTCCCAAAGACCTGTGTCAAAATAGTATATGACTGATAGAGAAATATTATTATGACCAATAGTTAGATCAGTGTGACTTCGTAACTGCTGTTTTATTGTTTGTTTGTCTTTTGGAGGCGGGAAGGCAGCGCAGTTGGGGTTAAGTGACTTGCCCAAGGTCACACAGCTAGTAATTGTGCCAAGCGTCTGAGGTCAGATGTCAGGGACATCCAGGGACTCCAGGGCCGGTGCTGTACTCACTGCGCCACCTAGCTGTCCCAATGTAAACTGCTATTTTAAAACTATCCATGGTTCAGTTTTTATAGAAGAGTCCCAGAAACGATACTTCTTTAGATTATTGGTATTCTAGTATAGCCTGATGTAGCCAGTTGAGTTGTTTATCCAGGTCATGTTCAAATTCCATTTTACCAGAGTCCTAATTGGCAGGTTATGCAGCTTTGATTTCCTCGTGAGATTTTAATTTTTTATTCTGCTACTCATTCACTGACATAAATTAGCATTATGATAGTCTTCACTGAAAACATACTATATGCTTAACTGAAATAATTTTAAAAATTGATCAAAACACAGGAATTATTTCATTTTTGTCTCTTTAATCACTCAGCACAGTGCCTGGTGCATAGTAGGCTGTGTATGTATTGATTGCAAAGGAAAGAGCCACAATTATGGTATCTATTATAATTATTTAACAGTAAGTCCTGGGGCAGCTAGGTGACTTAGTGGATAGAGCACTGGTCCCGGAGTCAGGAGGACCTGAATTCAAATGTGGCCTCAGACACCTACTAGCTGTAAGACCATGGGCAAGTCACTTAACACCCATTGCTTCCTCCTCCCCCCCCTCAAAAAAAAGAAAAGAAAAACATTATGTGATCAAATTCCTTGATAGAACTTATAAAAGATAAAGGTGTACCTAAGATCTTAAATCTGAAATGATCTTATACCAAAGTGTTTAAAAAACATGTCTGGATATTAGATGGAGAATGTGGTGTTACATAATTTTTAATTTTGTAGTGCTGTAATTCTGTAGGCTGGTAATTGTTTTGATTGAAACTCAAAATGTTAACCCGGTTTAATATTAAAGTATTAAGAGAACAGAGTGCAGAATGGATTTTGGATGGCATTGAAAATCTGCTAACTTGTATTTTAACTGTTCTTTATTATTATTCCATTTTTGTTAGGTTAGAAGTACATCTAGTTGGAGGTTTCAATGACGATAGGCAATTGTCACAGAAACTTACAAATCAGCTTCTTAGTAAGTGCAGTTTCTTTCTTTCTTTTTTACTTTGGGCAGGAAGGCAGGGATGGAGTAGGGGAAGCCTATTTTTTCTTATTTTCTGTCCCAGAGCTCTTAATTTTGTCCAAAGATCTCACAAAGAAATGGCCCCTGCGTTGATATTGCCAAGTTGCCAAGTTAAAGTTGTAGTGGTCCTTAAAGTCCGATTATCTATGAACAGCATGGAAAGGGATTTCTGAGAGAGAATTTTGAAACAGTATTTTCTAAAACATCATATTCTTTGAAAGAATTGAAACAGAAGTCACCTTCTTGACCTCAAAATGAAATGCCAATTTAAAGTACAACTAATGGATATACGATTAAAATGGAAGAAGTAATAATTTATCTTTAGCCAGATGGCCCAGTGGCTAGCATGCTGAACCTGGATCAGGGAGACAAGTTTAAATACAGCCTCAGACACTTAGTAGCTCTATGATCCTGGGCAAGTCACTTACCCTCCGTCTGCCCCAGTTTCCTTAACAGTAAAATGGGAGTAAGAACAGCACCTCCCTCCCAGGGTGGTTGTGAGGATCAAGTGTGATAATATTTGTGAAGCGCTTAGCACAGTGCCTGGCACGTAGTAGGTGGTTAATAAATCCATCGTCCCTTCCCTTCTCCATATGAAGGGAAAAGAATTAGTTTCAGGTACTCTAAGTGTCTCTTTACTCACTGTCTTTTATGAGCAGGGGTCCCTTGCCATCTAGCACTAAGGGTTCTAGCTATTTCTCCAATGCCTGTGGGGTTTCAAGCACTGAATAATCTTTATGTCTTTGTTGGGGATGGGATGCTGCTTCTCTGGTGGTGACAGCCTGCTTGGTTAATGGTGTCAGGTAGACAGCAGGATGATTCATATGGCTTGTCCCAGCCATCTTGCCCTCGTGCTCGGTGTGTGCACTGCCAGTCTAAGTCATTTTAATTTCTTTCAAAATTTTAATTGTAGATGAATTTGACAGACAGGAAGATAACATTCACTTAATGACTTTCTGTGTGACGGGTAAGTACACGTGCTCCCCACTACAAAGTAGCAGTGCCTAGCAAAGTGTCCTGCATAGTAGGCTTTCAGTACATGTTTGTTGAGCATGATGGTGTTAAGGAAGACCTAGTTTTATCACTCTGTTTCTCATGTAAGAATTAGCACAGATAATTGGAAAGGGTTTGGGTTATCCCCACAATGGTGTGACTAGCTCTTGTATACTGTGTATACAAGAGTATACAAGTATGTGTACTCTTATATACTGTGCAGCTGGTTTTGACAGCAGCCATAATGGTATTCCTAAAGCCCAGATCTAACTATATCGCCCCCTACTCACAAATCTTCAGACTCTCTATTGCCTCTAGAATAAAAACCAAAATTTTCAGTCTGACATTTTAAGCTATTCACAATCTAGCCCCCTTTTCAGTCCTGTTTAATCTAATTTCCCTTTCATCATAGTCTCCTTCCCAGTGTAACCGGCCTGCTAGCTATTCTTTGACTTGACATTCCATTTCTATGCTTTCCCTCATGTCTGGAATGCACTTTTCTCTCTTCTGCTTTGTAGAATCCCTAGCTTTTTTTCAGAGCACAGTTCAGATGCCGCCTTCTATATGATGCCTTTCCTCATGCCGCAATAATCAGCACTCATTCTCTCTTGAAATTACTTTGTATGGAATGTTTATTTTCTTACCTGTGTACATGTTGTAATCCACCAAGTAGAAAGTAAGCTTTGAGAACAGAAATGTCATTTCTTTTGTCTTTGTATCGTAGCATCTCAGACAGTTCTAAAAGTCACTGTTTATTCTGATATAGATGAAACCTCCTAGAGACTTAGCAGGGAAACGTGAAAACACAAGTTCTATTTATGTCCCTCTAGTTTTCACCTTTGAAAGATGAGGTGCCTTTCTTGTTCTCTTTTGCAGGACAAAACGAAAAGTTTTCTTTATCTCCCCCTCACACAATGTTCTATTTTTCAAAGTTGCTGTAATTACTTTTGTTGCTGGTTTTTTTTTTCAAATAGAATTAAACGATCGAGAAGAAAATGAAAATCACTTTCCAGTAGTTTGTGGGATTGGTAAGTACTAGTGGCAACTAAGAAAAGAGGTGTAGAAACACTTTATAAACTCTTTCTGAATATAGGGTGTTATTGTCTTTTCAAGACACAGATCAGGGTGAAGTGTGGGAGTGTAAGGGTGAAATCTGGTCCAGCAAATAGTTACCACTGAATCTTGTCTCTGCTGCCTGTTATATTGTTTTATGTTATAAACCATAGTGCTCAGTGATCAGGAATGTGGGTTGCAGCTTTCTGGGGCACTAGTTGGCTTTGCTTTAATCCATGGTGACAGACAGACTGACCCACACACCTTAATTCAGTCATTATTCAATGGCAATGGTCACAAGAGCAATTATCCCACATAGTTTATGGATATAGTTGGTTATACCATATAGTTGGTTACTACCAGAATTGAGAAAACTACTCAAAGTGAATGTCCAGTGACACTTTTATTAACATTTTTTTGAAGGGACAGAATATAATTTTGAGTGAATTTCAATCTAATTACGGAAATTTATACTAAGTACTTGTTAGTTCAGGTCAGAGAAGTACATGCAGGGGAGACATGCCCTTCCCTTATGCACATCTCCATTCTTCTCCTGTGTCATCCTTGCCTGTGTCCTTCCATCCATCTTTCATAAATGGTTTCCCCAACAAGATAGAGGTCTTGCTCTTGTTCCTTTAAAATCTTGAGGGTACCAGAGTAGCATTCACACCGTTCAACTCTCATATTCTTGCTGCATGACTAGTCTACCTTGTTTTCTTGTCATACATGTTGTTAACGATATTTATCATTGGTTACAGGTTATAGCCTATGTAAACCTGCCATATGTCATTCATTTGCCTTTTGAGTTGCTTATAATTTTGATTTTTTTTTTTGACATGACAGTGTTTCATGATTCTCAAATAACACCACTGGGAGAACGTTGTTAATTAGGACAAAAACTTGATTAATGAATGTTTGCATAAAGATTGAAAGCTCTGGAGGCATCTTTTACTTTTCCCTCATCCCCTATATCCAAGTAGTTATGATGTATTGTTGATTTTATCTCCACATGTCTCTCAACTCATACCACCATTACCTTAGTCTAGGTTCTTTCATCTCTTGCTTAGACTGTCATAAATAGCTGCCTAACTTGGCTTCCTGCCTCTGTTCTCTCCTTTCTCTAATCCATCCGTCATACAGCCACCAAAATAATCCTCCCAGTGTTCAGGTTCAACCACATCATGTTGTCTCTGGGATATTATGTATGCCCCTCCTCCTGGCATGGAAGACCCTTCACAGCATGGCTTTAGATACCGTTCTAGCTTTGTCCCACATTCTCCTCCCTCTTCCCATCCCTTCTGTGTTCCAACACTGTTCTCTGAGTTCTACCTGAGATCATAGCTCTAGAAGTAGAAGGTATCTCAGCAGCTAAGCCAACACCTTAATTTCAAAAAATAAATTTATGTTGACCTGTTTTATTTAAAGATTGCTTAAATTCTCCCCATATCCCTTCTCCCTTCCAGAGAGCAACCCTTGTAACAAAGACCTTTTTTTTAAGAGAAAAAATAGCAAACAAAACTTATTAACACATCAAGAAAAAAATCTGACACTCTGACATAATATGCCACATTCCACACCCATGGACCCTGACTCTGCAAAGGAACGGGGGTCAGTAGAGGGGGTAGGGAGGTAGAGAAAGAGAGAGAGAAAGGAGCTGTCTTCTCCTGTCTCTTTTTGGGAGCCAAGTGTTCTTTGTCATTTTGGAACATTCAGTTTTGGTTGTCTTGTGCCAATGTCTTTGTTTACAGATGAAGAAATTGAGGCTCATGGAGTTTAGTTAAGTGATTAAGTCACATCAGTGTTAAGTATCAGAGGTGAGATTTCAGCCCAGGGCCTCTGCTCAAGAGCTAGTGCTCTTTCCTCACTTATTAGCTTGTGTGACTCTTGACAAATATAACAATAGTGTTGGCTAGCAGCTACTGCGGCTGTGTAAAACCAATAACACCAGCACACAGGAGGGTTGCTAGCACAGGTTCTTTGATCTGCTTTTATAGGAAAGCAACTTTACAGGGTTAACAATCTCACTTTAATTAAACATACATATGTCATTCACTCAGTTCAGAGGGTAAAGATCAGCCCCCTGAACTTCAGGGCAAATACAAACAAATTACAAACAGATCAACAGACAGACTTTGTCTGATCAAATCACAAACATAGTTACCAAAAAGAGAAGCACCAACATCTGGGTTTTCAAAGCCAGGGTGGGGGTGGCCTGCTTCAATGGCTTACCCAGAGTCTTGTCACCCACACTCTTGCAATGAGTGTGCCCCCAAGTCAAACACTAACCTTCCAGTACATATATGCTGTTCAGGACCCTGAGGGCTGGGGTGCCTACCATTTAGGGTGTGGGAAAGTTAGTTCTTCAGCCACTAGCACCAGGGTGTGGGAAAGTTCTTCCATCACTAATACCACAGCATATATACTTTGTTTTCAGTCAGTGACCTCCGACAAACAAAACAAAAAGGGGCCCACTTTATCTGCCCCATTCAAACAAAGGTGAGACTCATTAAAGGTACTTGATAGCCTTAGCATCCCAAAAAAGACCAGCAAAAAAGTCCTGCCCTGATTACCATTACAAGTCACTCAGTCTCTGTTTGCCTCAGTTTCCTCAACTGTAAAATGAGAATGCTAACGGTAGCTACCTTGAAAGGTTCTTCTGAGGATCAAATGAGATAGTATTTGTAAAGTGCTTCCTATAGTGCCTGGTGCATAGTAGGCGCTGTGTGAGTGCTTATTCCCCTCCTTTCCCCCTCTTGCATCTTCAGTACCACCATGTGTTACACCCTGCCTCCATAGACTTGTGAAGGCCATTCCTGTTGCCTCCCTTATCTTTGCCTTTCAGATAAGGAAACTTTTTCTTCCTCCCAGGCTGAACTCAGGTGCCACCTCTTCAGAGAAGCTCTTGTCAGTTCTTTCTAACCCCCTCTTAAAAGCATTCTCTCTCTTCACATTTTCCTAGAGAACTGTTTGAACATCTTTGTCTCATCATACCCGGCCTTGTGTCACACTTGTCTGTGTTCATATTCTCCAGAAGAGCGTAATCAAGGACATACTGCCCAGGTTTTACCTCAGTTAGGAGGGATGCTGCATAGTGTCTGTCCGTCAGGCTGCATATCTGGGATAGATCAAATGGAGCTGGGCCTAGAGCTAAACAGAAAGAGGAGAGGGGCCTGGCTTTTCTCAATCACCTCAAGCACATGGGAAAAGAAAAAAAAAAAAGCTCCTTTAAAAATGCTCCCATTCTACCAGCATCGTTGTATCACGTGAGATGTGTAATACAACAATCTCCCAGGAATTCAAGCTGAGTGTAAACAAGACAATGAAAAGTGCATGGTGGATATTAGTGGGCTGTAACCTAACCAGTGAAGAGCTTGGAAGAAAAGAAATGAAGAATGGCATCGGGGAGATATGTGAGAGGCTGGCAACATAGGGAGAGTGGGAGAGGACAGGCAGCGAGCCAGAATGCTCAGCTGTCACTCTCCTAGTGCAGGAGAAATGGAAGAAGGCCACTGGCTGGTGGCATCCGCCCCCTGAGCAAAGTTGTGGCAGGACATAGGTGAGGGTGGCACAGGATGGACAGGCTTGGAAGGTTGTGATCTGCATCATCAGAGGAAACTCCCAGGCCAATGAGGTCACAAATCCCTTTTGACTACCAGAACAGTGCCTTATTCATAGTGGATTGTTTAATAATTGTTGAATTGGATAGCCTTCTCCCTACGTTTCATTGGAAAACTACAGACACTTGTTATTTTGCTGTGCTTGTATTATACTTCACCGTGATGTAGACTGTAAGTTCATTGCTTTATTTTCCAAATTCTGTCTTTTCTTTGTCGATGTAGATCTCAAAACATGGAAATGTCCTTTTTTACTCAATTGCCTTTTAATTCCAAAATATCTTCTTGCCGTCACAGCTATCAACATTAAAACTGCAGAGATTTTCAGGGCCTCGTTTCCAGAGAGAGGCCCAGAGGAAGAGTTGCGTTCTGCTCGCTCTTTAACTGGAGGACCAGTGAGTGAAAAAACTGATTTTTTTTCTATGTAAAGGGTTTAAATTTTTAAAATGCATCTTAGTTTCATGTGTTGCATTAGAACCTCAGGACTCTAAGTTTATAGAACCACAAGTATTTCAAGACAGTTGTAACCTTTTAAATGATAAAATGCTGACATGTTCGCTAACCTTGTGAAGTTGTGAATTGCTATCAGGACATGGAAGAAAATAGATATTGAGGTGCAGTAGACTAAACACTTTCTTACAAGGAGTTTCTCCCTTTCAGACCCCCAAAGGATAAACAGGCTGGTGTAAACATATGTTGCAGTTTATATAGTGTGCAAAGCCAAACCCATAGGGCTCCCGACATGAATTTTTCCTTTTCTCTCTGAGCAAGACTTTTTTCTTACTTCCTGAATTCTGGAGGGGAACCAGAGGGTGACAGAAGCTTTTTTTCGTTTTATATCTAAGGACTCATTATCTCCCAGAGAAAGAAAATTGATCTACAGTTATTAAGTGCCCTTAAAATACATAATTGCTAGGAGGGAGGGATGTGGTGGGGCAAGGTTACGTATTTAAATAGAATTAGTACTTACTCTTCAGGACTGTCTATGGAATCAATCCAACAACTAAGAAGTAGGATTTGCTGGATGCAAACTAGAGCCAGATCCAGCCCTAGGTTTGTGGGCTTGATCTTCCAGTAGGCCAGTTAAGTTTTGCTTGATTCTGTGGTCAATGACCAACAAATATCTTCAGCCTACCTTTGTATCTTAAAGGGTTATTATCCATGAGGTTGAAAGTTTGCATCAATAGTAAATCCTAAAGTGTTTAGTATGTTTCAGGGTTTTGTTCTTAACTTTTTTTATCCTGAACTTTACAAACACCAAATAAAAAGAATTTCCACACACAAAGTAGAACAGAAAAAGAGGGTTGTACACAAAACTAATTGTGTTCAGCTTGCTTTTCATGTATATAATAAATTCAACATATAACTTTGAAAGCTGTCGTGCTTGTCTGATTCCTTCTGTTCTCTTCACTTTAAAACTGCCTCAATACTTTTTTTCCTCTCCTTTTTGGGGGGAGGGGCAGACCCATTCTCTATGCTCCTTCTCTCATTTCCTCCTCTCCCCCTCCTCCCCACTGAAAATTCAGGCACTTTGGGAGGATGACAATAATATTCCTGCTGATGAATCAAATGTAGTATGAATCAGTTCAAAACTAAGTTTGCCAAGTAAGCTTTTCAGAGTTGGTGGAAGTTAGAACTTTTCAACTTCCTTTCCCAGATCCATCCCCAGATTTGTTAAAACTGTTTTTTGTCCCTTTCTGAACAACCACTGTTAATATAGTTAAGCAAAGCTTTTCTCTAGACACAATTAAGAATGTTGTCATTTTCTTAGTCATTCTTTAGAGCTCTCTTTTCCCTTCACCTCTCCCACCCCCCAATTCAATTCAACAAGCATTTTTTGTCTGCTCCATGTCTACACTGTGGTCATTACTGGGAATTCAAAGATAAAAGTAGAAAAGTCACTGCCGTCAATGAGTTGACTTTCTAACAGAAATCTTATATCCAGTTCTAGTAGTGGCTAGAAATTATAAAGAAAACAAACTTGAGATTCATATCATGAAGGATTTCATAATTAAAGCTGTGCAAAAAAGTAGAACTAGGCCAGGTAGGAAATGGTTTTCTTTTCATTGGAGGTTTTCAATTAAATGCTGCTTGACTCTTTTAGGGTTTATTTTGGTAAGAATTCCATTTCTGGTATAAATTGTATTAGATGGCTTCTTGAAGCCCCATCTGAATACTAGAGTTCTGTGATTTCCTGTGAGTGGTATATTCCTTAAAAGATGAAATTTTATGCTTCTCTCTTGGAATTTTTATTAGATGATTAATATTTATGATGCAAAGACAGAACAACTTCATATTGGACCTTATTTCTGGAGGCCCTTTCCTCGTGTGGATTTTTGGCTTCAACAAGATGATAAACAGCTATTAGAGGTGAGATATGATACAGTAGAGAGAACCCTGAACTTGGTGAGAGCCAGACCTTAGCCTTGGTTTTTCTTCTGGCCAGTTGTGTGGACCTCATCTGTAAAATAAGGGGATTAGACTAGGTGATCTCCAAGTCCCTTTCCATTCCTGAAATTCTTTTCTAACTCCCTTTCCCGTAAGAATTATAATTTCTTGGGTGGGCCTGGAACAGACCTCATTTAGTTTCCCTCTTTAGTAACAAATGATGTTTGGTACCAGAAGTGAAATCTTGTTTCAAGAACAATTGTGTAAGAAGATTGTCTACAGGCTGTTTACTGTGTCTTGTCATTTATTGACCTGTACTTCAGTTCCACTATCTGTATCATGAAAACTTGGCTTGTTAATGTTTGGAGGAAACTTGCATGTTTTAATTTATATTACTGTCAAAATAAGGAAATACAGCAAGGCTTATCTTTCCTCTCACAATATCTTATTTTTCAGAATCTTTCCACTTCGCCTCTTGCTGAGCCACCCCACTTTGTCCCGCACATCAGATCTACTTTGATGTTTTTAAAAAAATATCCATTTCCAGGTAACTCACTGTTTCCTGGAAATAGGGCTCTACTGTACAAAAAAAATGAAGGAGGATTATGGGAAAAGATTTCTTCACCAGGAAGCCAAATGTAGGCATTAACAACTAGGCAAAAAAGCCTCATAAATGTAACTCTGGCAAAGGCAATTGGCTCTGAGTAGAGAGAACGTGAATTTTGAAACCTGCCAACGTCAAGTCTGATGTTTCATTCCACAGTGTCTTTTAAGTCCTTTTCAAAATAAAACCTTATTTTGGCAGAGGTATTTGTTCATATTATTACTTTATGAAAAAAAACCCCCAGTAAACGTCCAGTTTTTTTAGAATGCTAAAAAAGTAACCATTTTTCTTTTTCCAGGCCTACGTTTGTGTCTTCTCTTGTTTCTTTCTTAATCTAGGGTAGCTACCGGTTAGAATTTTTTATTCCTCTCCCACAGTGGACAAGATAAAGATTTTGAAAACTGGTGGAACATTTTTAAAAATATCTTAAATACTACTGTATAGTGTATTTAAATGAGAGGAAAATTTCTAAGTAATGAAGGGCGATGAGAGGTTCTGGAAGGAGAGTGGAGCTGGTGAATGTAAAGAATTAAGAATTATTTGCATAAAGACAATTAAATTTAAGGAAGCTGAGATTACTACAATGAGATCACTGGGGAGAGTGCAAACAGAAAAAGAGAGACCAACACAGAATCTTAGGAGGTGGGAGATGGATGCATGAAACCAAAAAAGGAAGTCAGGCAGGAAGAGAATCAAGAGTATCCCAGGGGGAAGGAAATAGTCATCAACGTTGTCAAAAGCTGAGGAAGGAATCTTTTGTGCCTACTGGGATCCAAGATAACTTAAGTGTGGCCTGGGTTTTGCAGAGCAAAGTTCCACCCCAGCAGGAGACATCACCAACTGTGCTGATAGTGCCAGGGCCAAGAATGTATATACCATCTCTGCCTGAGCAGGCTTCCTAAAGGTGGCATGAGTGACACAGTAATGGTCAGTCAAGAAGGGGAAGCCAGAGCGCCAAAGAGGTCTATCCACTAATGGCAATCCAGAAGCAGGAGTCACATCAGAGGAAAAAATGTTCCTGTACTCTGAAGACAAGACACAGGTCACAATAAAAGTGGGATGAAAGGTTTAGCTATCACAGGACCTATTTCAAAGGAGGGTGTTGGGATTGACTCTCCTACAGCTCATAGTAAAAACACCTCATTAAAGTGTAGGCCTGTTTAAAAAAAAAAAGCTAATAAAGGTTGGAGGGTGGAGTAAAGGAAATGAAAATCCTTATTTACCATAGCACCAGTTTTCTCAGAAGAGCAGTGATGTCATCTGGTGACTTCTAAGGTTCCTTCCAATCATGGAATCTATAAGAGATGGTTGGCACTAGGAGCCAGAGGAAAAGTTCTAGCACAGACACCGTAGGGATCATGATAAAGAAACGCCAAATGAGATTAGAGAACAGGAATTTGTAGTAGACTCAGTTCCAACAGTTGTGTGTCTTTCTGCATCATTCAGCAGTGACAGAGTAGGAATGGAGAAGGTGAATGGATATTGGGAGGAATGCAGGGTTCAGGACTGGCATGGTATAATGGAAGGAAGGGGACCTAGTCAACTAGGTTGAGGAAACGCATAAAGGCTGGAATAGAAGTAGTCGTCATGCTCGTTTACTTAATAGTAAGTTTTATTGTATATGAACTGAATTCATATGTAACAATTTCAAGAACCTTTATTGAATCCAACATTCAAATAGTATCTAAAGGGAGAAGTTCTATTTCAGCAAAAACAAACCATTTTAACAATTCCAAATATAAAAACATTAAAAATTAATTTATTTATAGATAATTTTATCCCCCAATTCTTACGAGTTAATATACTTCATTGCACCAAATAAACTGATAAGGAAGACCATTTGCCTTTTAATCATCTGCTCAAGTGAAAAATTGTACTTTTAAGACAAGTGCCAAATGTCAGGAATCACATAAAATCAGAAAGTAATTAAAGGTTTAATATGGTGTAACTAAGGCTCCCGAAACTAAAATCAACAAGCCTGATGTGAAACATGAGTGAAGATATACCTTAAGAACAGTCTACGTTGCCTGACTTCAGAAGGCAAAAAGGGCTGTCAAACACGTAAATGAAATATTCAGCAGTTTTAAAAAGTTAGAGTGAGTAGTATATTGCAGGCTGTTTCCATTTTAACCTCAAGAGTAGACTGGCTCTCCTCTGGGAAGCTCGTGCTTCTGTACTTTTTATTTTTTTTTTATTTTTAAAAAAGCTTTTGTCTATTATTGATGAATTGGGTCCAACAAGGAAATGTAAGTGAAAAAAGCCTCTGAGTCAACTTCTGGTAAAGGATGAAGTTATATTTAAATTAAAATTACAGGTTGTGTGCTACAGTGCATAAGATTTGGTTTTATACATCTCTACCAGACTTTAAGTTAATCAAAGGAAAACAAACACTAGTACAATCTGTGTTTCAGTTTAATTTATAACTTCCACCTGCAAAAATATACATGGGAAAGAGACTTCAGTTACAGTTGTTCTATACATTTAATAATCTGTTTACAAATAGTGCATAGGGGAGAAAATGGATTTATGGCAGAGAATGAAGTCTCAGACCGAAGTGCTGCCCATTCTAATGTACTTGACAGTCTTGTCAGAACACAGCTTGGTAGAGTGGGTGCAGTCCCTAGTTAAGTCTCCAGGATGCACAGCAGTGGGGCATGACAGGTGGGGCTCAGGCATTCATATTTACAGGAGCATTTAAACCCATTCTCCTTCAAACAAAAGACATATGTTACAAGACCAATTTGGTATGAAAATGCTACAATTCCATAACACAAAATCACCAACTAACCAGAGGCAGCCCAGAAAGCCAAGTGAGTTTCTAGCAAATAATGTGTTATCTTTGCCTGCAGGATGGAAGTCCAGTGAGCAGCAGCCTGGAGTAGTTTACAAAAGAGAAATGTTTATCAAGAAGTGACCATGTGCAACCCAATAGCTTAAGCTTGTGTTAGAAGGATCAGGGCAATTATTTCAAGTGACACCTGAAGTTATAACTGCTGCTTGTAAATAAATAGCAAGTATTTAAAGCAACTTAAAAAAATTCTTTTTCAACTTCTTAGTGTTGCTAATGATGTGTAGGGTTGAAACAACAGCCACAAACTGGCCTATAAACAAATGAGTTGACCCCCACTGAGAAAGCCTGGTTTTCAGCCACACCTTTGTGCAAGAATCCCAGTTAATTATGAATTGCAGTAGTTCTTACTGTCCTAATGTGGCACCATTCACATTTTATATGTATCCTTACCATCCCTGGAACATAGGAAATAATACAGTCTTAATCTGTGGAGTCAGAATTTTATCTCAAGCTTTCTGGTTCTTCTACTTGAGTGCAGTCATTGTCCAGGTGCTGAGATCCATCCCTCAGAATTGCCTCGCTTTGATTTGTTGCCTGTGAGATGGCATGCCCAGTCTGCTGCTCGGTGCTGCGTAGGTTTGGAGTCCCCTGTTCTTCCCCGCCAGAGAGAGCCGAGGCCTGTTGTTCCACCTTTTCTAAATCTTCAATATGAGTCACTGAGCTTGTCTCACTAAAGGCATCTGAGCCTCTTAAAGATCTTTTAAAAAGTTTCTGACCTGGAGTAAATTTGAATAAACACACCATTAAAAGATAGAAGACATTTTAAAAAAGTCTTTACTTTAAAAAAAGTTTAAAACTGCTTTATTTAGTAGTGAGTGTAGTTAAGCTGAAATCCCTGCAAAGGTAATGGAGTCAAGAGGAAGCATTTTGAGCATGCGGGTATTAATAGTAACATGGTACAGAAACTGAAGAGCTAATTAAATTAGTCTCAATTAGTGAAAAGTATAGGTTTCCGTCTGTTCAGTTCAAATAAGGAGGAGACATACCTGGAAGTCTTTGTTTGGTGCGGCTGGCTAAGGGGGTTGGAGGTGGAGTAGCTCCTGTACCTTGTACCTTAGAAGCGTATGTGAGCTCTGTGGATTCCAAAGAACCTGCCAGTTGAAAACAGCATGGGCTAGGTGGGAAGGTAAAGGCAGATCACAACTTCCTGGCAAAGACTGTGTCTAACTTGGCCCTGAGATAACCTTCTGCAAACATGTTAACAGCTTTTCTCTTCAGTTCATCTCTAGAGGCTTGTCAGGTTATCAGTGTTAATAGAATTTGCCCACTTAATTCCTAGCCTTATTGTGCCGGTCCATTTCTTTAAACTCAACCACAAAAGGACAACATGACTGGGGCATCCTGAGATCCCAGAGTACTGAATTCAGATACACTAGCAAAGTGACCTAAGCACCCCCTGGAAGACTGGGCCATGGCAGAATTGTCTACCTAATGAGAAATCACTGGATTTCAGTTTCTCTATCAAGAAATAAACTTTCTGTTAATTGACCAATGTAGTCACTACTCTATGGAGGTAAATGAGTAGTCCATGTTTCAGAAAGAACTCCAAAAAAGACATAATTTGATAGTGTCAACTATCATTCTACTAAATTTAGTCAACTAAATTCAAATTAGTGGCATTTCTGCAAGTTTTCCAGGTTAGAAATCAAGTAACTCAGAACTATTACAGCAATCTTTTCCTAATATATACTTATGAGGAAAAGAGCAACCAAACTAACCTTTTTCATTTAAGGAAATAGAAGCTTGCTCTGTTTGTCAGAGGAAATTCTGCTCTCCAACTCTCAGCATTCATAGAACACTATAGTCATCTTATGAAGGGGCCTAGCATAGCATACAATGATAGAGAACGGTAAACAGATCTCTCAACATAGCAGATTTTGGCAGAAGTCATTTATTCCTACCTGCCGTTAAGTTGAAAGTTCTCCCCTTTTGTGAAGCTTGAACTGGAGAAAACCAGTTCAGTACTGATCCAACAACAGGGATCTGCCGCAAAACTCCCTGTGAAACACAACCAAGACCTCAAGGTTAATTTGGCAATTTTAAGGTTGAGGTGGGAAATCAAATCTGTGGGCTCACCTCTTCCAAAAGGCGTTCCTCATTTGCTTTCTGCAGCTGAACCTGTGCTTCTTGGATTCCTTTCCGAACAACTTCAGTCATGTTTTCCAGTAGCTAATTAAAACCAGAAAAGGCATTGTTTGGTTATAGTTACTAACAGGGCACTGAGGGCATTTTTCAAAAGTTGGTTGGTGAAAACTAAACTAAAACTATACAGAACAGAAGTATAAAGATCTAAACTTTTGCTATTTGATATATTTACTAGATAATGGGCAGGAGAGAAGATCAGACTGCCACCTAAAATTTTACATTGGCACTTAAACTTACAATGCCAAGTCAAGGAAAATGATCCTCATTCCCTGCCTCCTCTACATTCCTATAAATGGGGGCACCTAGGTGGCACAGTGAGTAGAGCACCAGCCTGGCGTCAGGAGGACCTGAGTTCAAATACAGCCTCAGACACTAGACACACTTACCATCTGTGTGAGACCTTGGGCAAGTCACTTAACCCTTCTTGCCTTCCCCCTTCCAAAAAAAAAAAAAAGATTCTACATTCCTATAAATGCATCCCAAAGGCTAAAAGTAACCTGAAGAAATTAACATAAAAGAATAAACTAAACTGGCACTTTTAATTTTAGGGAGTTTGTTTTTGCAACGACTGTACATAATATGATGAATGGCTTCCATTACTTTTTCTAAATTAGTTGAAAAATATTGGCTATTCTGCTATGGATCCTTTTTTTCTCTTCTTAAATATTTCTATGACTCAATTGTTTGACTTGGAGAATGTGCCTCAGACCATCTAGGCTGTCTCCACAGTGCATTTTTAGAGAAGCCAGTATACTTGGTTGCTGGAAGAAAATCAGATACATATTTCCAAGTATAGCTTAGGGAGGCAGCTTCTTATAACTTCGACCAACTGGTTTTACAGGGCACAATTCACTTTTTCCCTTTCTTCCTGTTGCCCCAAACATAGATCAAAAACCTTAATCCTGCAGAACTGTCAAAAGGCTGCAAAGGGGGGGGGGGAGGGGGTAGAGTGGTCTGTTTATCTTACGAACCCTTGAGTTTTCCTCTATTTCTCGGCCTGTGGCTGCAATGGTCTCTGTTAGCTCAGAAATATCAAGGTCCTCAGTTGCCATACCAATATAAATACAGTTCTTCTGTCTTCCAAACTCAGGTCCTGCAGAGGAATAAATGAACCAAATTCCTTAGTTCCACATCATTATCAAATTTGAGCTCTGCTTTTTTCTGTATTCCCCCACTGCATCCACGCTTGGTATCTATCTTTGCTAGTCCACAAACAAGAGACTAACACAAGGGGCAAGGTTTGGGAATCAGCTTTGCACATGTAATTGGTATTATGTGGGGCGTTCAGGAGTGGCTTTCATCTGGGGGAAGGAAAGCCCACAACAAGCTATATACAGAAAAGGGAGATGCAAGGCTGTGTGAAAAGAGCTATCCTTTCACCTAGAAGCAAACCAAAGTTTTTCCTGGCATTGTCCTCATCGGCTCATGGTTTTAGTGGTCAGAATTATTGACTTAAAAAGTAGGAGTTACCCAGTGAAAACGAAAGGTCAGATTCCAGTTCATTTAATTTTTTCAGGATTTCAGTATTGATTTTCTCTACTTCTGCTTCTGATTTCTCATTAATCTTCTCTTCCATTATGTGTTCATACCTACAAAATCATATCAAATAACAATATTGCAACCTATGTTTTTGACCTGGAGTAAACTGACCTGGAGTAAAATTCATATATCACAGTGTTATAAAATGAGCTACTTAATACAGAAATGAAGCCAGGCAACAGGGATAGAAAAATCATTTCATGAATTCTCAAAACCTGAGCATTTTGGGGAATGTAGAAAAGCAAGAACAAGGCCTATGCACTGTTCTTCTATGCAATCTTAGGAAATCTTAGTTCTTCCAATACTAGAAGTTTAAATACAGTACAGTATAAAAGTTAGAAAGCAAGCTCTTTGGGAGTAAGAATTGTTTAATTCTTTGTATTTCTATTCCCAGCACCTAGCACAATGTCTAACATGTAGTAGGGGCTTAATAAATGCCTGCTGATAGGTTAAATAGTAGATTAGAGTCTCTAGCAAATACAGCCAAAGGTGACAGAAGTGCCAGACAAAATTCATCACTAGATCATCTTTCAACTTGGGTTTCTGGGCTACAAACCAAATACCAGCTGATGGAGAGCTGAGCCCGTACCTGACTACACCTAACCCGGGCCAGCCCAAGTCCTCAATGTGTGAGAGGCCCGCTGTTCTTCCCACTTCTTCCTTGAACTCTTCCCGGAGTTGTATTGTACAGGTCAGAATTGGAATCTGGGTTTTTAGGCATGCCACCAGCTGATCAACGTCATCTGCTCGAGTTCCTAGAACTGAAAAGGCCCATCAGTTTATCATCAGAAATGTCACAACAATAGAAACATCACAATACAGAGAAACAACATTCCCCTTTCACCATCAGAAATGCACACATACAAGTTCCCCTTGCACACAGAAGTTCCCAGCTACAGCTGCGAATTTTAAAAATGTTGAGTTTACTGAAGGCAGAGTAAGAATAGTCTAAAGCTGTTTTAGAAAGGGAGCATTAGAAAACTGCCCCTGCACCCAAGTCAGAACTCATTTATGCAGTTTTTCCCAGGAAAAGGATGATCAAAATGAATTCATCACATTTTACTCTAACTCTACTGCTTTTCCTCAATTTCAGCAAATTATGTGAAGGGAACAATGGCTCTGGAACCAGAAGATCTAGGTTCAAAGCCACCTATGTGACCTTGGCCTTGACACCTAAGCTCCCTGAGCCTCAGAGACCTCATCTTGGAGTGGATGAGATGTCCTCTGAGGTCCCTTCTATCCCTAAGTCTACAACCCCTATTTCTGTCCACGGTCCCACCATTCTCCTGGGGATCCACATTGCCTTTTGCTGTTCCCGTAGCCGGTCAGTCACAAGTCCTGTCCCCTCTGCCTCCATGATTCTTCTTTATATTTTTATCGCTATGGCCCCCACTCCCCTAGTTTAGACCTTTGTTTCAGTTCCCCAGTTTCCATCACCTTCTTCTCTAATCCAACTTACACATATGTAGCTCTGATCACATCGATAACCTCCAAACTCCTTAGCTGCCAGCCTGCCTCTTGTTTACCTTCATATACTTCTCTCACACTAGTCAACCACCCAAGCTCTATGCCCTGGCCCCAATGGCTCCCCAAAATTGTAGCACACCAAGGAGCTGAAAGAGGCCTCGCACATGGACAGTCTAGAGCAACCTAACCAAGGAAACAATTATATTGTTTTGTGTTAGAGTTACTTGTAAAGATTGTTTTTCTGGCAGTTACATAACTAGTAGAGACAAGGAAAAGACCCAATGAGACCAAGTATATTTCATAACTTGCCCTTATTTTTTGGGGGGCAAATAGATGACTATGTTTTCTTACCATCAAGGGTCTATGTGCGAATTATCCCTTCCTCCCCCCAAAAAGTGTTCAAATCTTCTCAAGAGGAAGATTCTGAATGATCATAAAATCACCTCAATATTTTTATTACTTCAGAGTTTGTCAGAAAACTAAGCATTTAAGTCACATAAACATCTAAATCCAAGTGAATGCTGTACCCAATATATGGAGAACTGAGTCAGGAAGGCAGATCCACTCAAACCAAGCTGAAGAAAACTCCAACAATTCAAACCATTAAACACTGATTAAGTACCTACTCTGAGTACAGCACTCACTGTGTTAGGCCTCGAGGGTGAGAGAGAAAAGGCCTTGCTCAAGAAGAAAGGCTGATAAGCAAAGGAAAAGGGGGGGGGGGCAGAAACTGGTTACTAGTGCAGAGCAAGGGAATGTTTATCAAACTCTGACAGCCTATACATTGCCCATAAACTCTCATTATTTCTTCATCAGGACAAAAGCCCCTATACAAGCAGAATTCAGGGACAGCAATTACCTGCTGATGTCATGAGCGGGCTGAACCGTACACATGTGCCCTCATCTTCCAGTTCCACAACATCAACTCCACTAGCGGGAACCAGCTGTGCCAGCTGCTCGCCAAGCTGGTAGAAACAGGTAGGCAAAGGGGCTGAGAAGAAAGGGGTCATCAGGCCCTTGAACCCTTTCCTCCCAGCTCATCCCAGACCAGAAGCTCTCCAATCCCCATTAGTGCATAGAGAACGTCAAAAATTGGGGACGGCTGTTTGCTGTTGTTTAAAAAGGCCCATTCATCCTCCCCACAGTGTAAGAAATACTTTGCTGCTGCAATCAGAATCAAGCCCCTGGATAACCAGGCCTATGGGGTTTGACTCCCACAGCTAAGCAGACACACTTGCTACTTCTTAGAGATTATTGTCATCATCATCCTCATCTGATTATTGAGGAACTGCTTGTCTTTTTTTTTTTTATAAAAGATTGTATTATTACTATTATAACCAACACTCATATTTATGTTCAAAAGCCTTATCAGGTAGAGCTCAACTGACACAAGGGAACACTAAGACAGGAGACGGAGACGTGATCTGATTAAACGACACCTGAGTTAATGGTTAAAAAACAGGACTGAACCCAAGGACAACACGCCAATATCTGCAGTAAGTGGTTTGTTGCTTCAAATGCCAATTCCTGACAAGGGAAGGAGAAAGGAAGAGAAGCAGCATTTACACAGCACCTACTATGTGCTAAGAACTTTTACAAACATTATCCCATTTGAGCTTTGCAACAATCCCAGGAGGTAGGTGCTATTATTATCCCCATTTTATAGATGAGGACACTGAGGTTAAGTGACTTACCCAGGGTCACAATGCTAGTAGGTGTCTGAGGCTAGACTTGAACTTGAGCCTTCCTGACTCCCGACCCAGTGTTCTACCCACTGAACTGCCACTGAGCTGCCTCAAGTGCCAGATGACAAGGGCAGTGGCCCATGGATAAACAAAGCAGACAATGTCCCTGGCCATAATAATATGAGCTCCTCAAGGGCAGAACTGTCTTATTTCCGATGTGTATCTCCAGCACTTAGCACAGGGCTTTGCACATAGTAAGCACTTAATGAATGCTTCATTCATTCTCTTCTTACCCACTGGTTAAACGTATCACAGATGTCTCTTTCCTGGCTAGCTGCTGAGGGCTGCATGGTGGGCACTACTGATCTCTGCCCTGCTTTATCTGATCCTGAAACACAGAGAGAACAGTCACTCCCAGAACATCAGAGTGTTTTCAATTAACTGAAAACATGAAGCTGAGATCAAAGTAATTTAAGATACCACAACCGAAGATGGCAACTGGAAAGCAGTAACTGGCGTGAGCTCCCCACCAAGTCCCTCCAAAAACCTATGAAAAAATGGCTCTGAACCAATTCTAGAACTACAGAACCCACAAAGGGGCAGAGGGAAGCAGG
>CM053624.1:248807092-248827310 GCA_028646595.1 Phalanger gymnotis | reverse complement strand
TGTGGACCCAGGAGTTCGAGCGAGGTCTTGAGGCCGGTGAATATGATTTATGCCATCTTATTTTTCTGTGGCCTCCTGGCTACTCTTGTGAGGCGGGCCTACTGGGCCTGGAGGCTTGTGTTCACAATACTGGAATGGGGAGGTTGGTTCGCTAATTTGTTGCTCTGGGCCCTGAATAAATTTTTTGATGCCTTCTGCTAAGAGAATTCTGTATACCCAACGATTTCGAACCATTCTGATATTTATATGATCCTTTTTGAGATCATAAATTCGGCCTTCCTACTACACCATCATATTCAATGTGTATATTTTTTCCTTAACGGCTCACTTCACTCTGGCCCAGAAAGGCTAGCCCAACTGACAACTCCACCAATAGTTAGTTCGTCAGTCTTTCCAATAGCCTCTCCAACAACTGTCATTTCCTTTTTTTGTTACCCTTGGTAATCTGATGGATGTGAGATGGAAGCTCAGAATTGTTTTCATTCGCATTTCTCTATCAGTGATCTGAACATTTTTTCCTATGGTTGTTGACAACCTAGATTTCTTCCTCTGAAAATTGCTTGTTCATAACCTTTAGCCATTTACCTACTAGGGCACACTGCCTTCTTTTTATTTTATTTTCTCATATTCATTTATAAATAGCTTTATGAAGCTTAGAATCTACATATCCAGTTCGAGCTCTCACTCCTTTCACTCAACAAATATTTATTGAGCATTCACCGTGTACAAACTGAATGTGTCTGCATTTAACATTACTTACAAAATTAGCTATTAAGGCATTATTCAAGATCTCATAAACATTTTAGATTCTATCTCAGCTTTTGCTTTCAAGGATGTGCCAAACTGTGGTGACCTTAGGAGCTTGGTGACTAATGTCATCATCAACATTTTATCATTTCCTCTTGTCCAATGGGAATTAAAAAGCTCCCTACTGAATGCCTCTATATTCCCCAAATACACTAAGCTACTATAACAACATGCTAACCAACCTTTGTAAGTGATCTACATGAAAAGATCTTCTAGTTTATAATTGTTTTACTCTGATATACTATCAGAGAGGAAAAAAATTTTTAAATATGAAGTAAAAATTTATATAATATTCTATATATCATATATATTATAAAAATTTTTAAAGTATTTTAAGTACTAAGTAAAAAATTAAACCCATTATTTAATCTAAATTATTCCTCTGATGTATGAAGAAACTATCACATCATAAAAGACAGGACTACTGCCACAACAATATGAAAAACACTGAGATGTAGTTTTTCATACTAATCAGTTTTGATGAAGACAACTTCCTTAATAATCTATTATAAACTACCAAATAATGTTCCATCCAAAAGCCACTCCCCTAGGTGGAAACAGGAAAAATACTTATGTCATAGCTTAGAATTCAAGTTTTTCCTAGGAAATTTTCAGCTAAGGAAAAAATTATAAGTATTTTCCTCACAGTACCTCCTATAATTAAAATTAATTCTTATTAATCATTAAATAAATCATTTTATGAGATAAATTACTATTTTATTTTTGTTTTGCTCACCTACTGTACAACAACTGAAGTCATTTCTTATAGAATCAAGAACTTCAGTACTGGAAGGATCCACAAAACTCATGAAGTTCAAGCTCTACTCTGACAGGAATGGATTTTCTAATACCTTCAGTGGTGGTATAAGCTCTGCTCAAAGACTACCTGTAACAAAGAACTATCTCCCAAAACAGCACATAACAGTATTCCTGGTCTACACTAACTGCAGGCAAGTTTGCCTTGCAGTGAGCTGAAATCTGCTTCTTAATTTCCATCCCCTACTCTTCTGTCCTCTGGGCCCACCCAATCTCCTCCCTCTTCCACATGACAAGGCATCAATTTACAGGAGACAAGATTACAGCCCTTCTAAGTCAAACCTTCTTCACATTAAACACTTCTAGGAACTTGTAACACCAACCTCATAAGCCAGGGTTTCATCCTAGTCATCCTCCCTGGATGTGTTCAATTGTCCTTCCTAAAATGTAGGGCCTGTTGATTCCCTTTATCCCAGAGATCCCACAGCTTGATGTATACTCCCAACAACATTTAGAATAGAAAGGTCTCCATCATCTTGTACCGCATATCAAGATAAAGTCAAAATGGGCACACAATTTAGATATAAAGGCTGATACTATAAACAAACTGAGAGAGCAAGGAATGATTTACCCGTCAGATTTATGGAGAACGGAGGAATTTATGACCAAACAAGAGATAGAGAACATTATGAAATGCAAAATGGATAATTTTGATTACATTAAACTGAAAAGTTTTTGCACAAACAGAGCCAATGCAACCAAGATTACGAGGGAAGCAGAAAGCTGGAAACAATTTTTACAGACAGTGTCTCTGATAAAGGCCTAATTTCTAAAATATATGGAGAACTGAGTCAAATTTATAAGAATACAAGTCATTCCCCAACTGATAGATGGTCAAAGTATATGAACAGCCAGTTTTCAGACGAAGAAATTAAAGCTATCTATAGTCATATGAAAAAATGCTTTAAATCACTATTGATTAGAGAAATGCAAATCAAAACAACTCTGAGGTACCACATCACACCTATCAGAGTGGTTAACATGACAAAACAGGAAAATGATAAATGTTGGAGATGTGGGAAAATTAAAACACTAATGCATTGTTGGTGGAGTTGTGAACTAATCCAAACATTCTGGAGAACAATTTGGAACTATGCCCAAAGGGCTATAAAACTGTATGTTCCCTTTGATGCAGAAATATCACTTCTAGGTCTGCATCTCAAAGAGATCATACAAATGGGAAAAGAACCTACATATACAAAAATATTTATAGCAGCTCTTTTTGTGGTGGCCAAGAATTGGAAATTGAGGAGATGCCATCAACTGGGGAATGGCTGAACAAGTTGTGGTATGTGAATGTAATGGAATGCTATTGTGCCATAAGAAATGAGCAGACAGACCAGAAAAACCTGGACTTATATGAACTGATGCTGAGTAAAGTGAGCAGACCTAGAAGGACATTGTACACAGTAACAGCAACATTGTGCAATGACTAACTTTGATAGACTTAGCTGTTCTCAGCAGTGCAAGGATCTATGACAACTCCAGAAGACTCATGATGGAAAAAGCTGTCCACATCCAGAGAAAGAACTATGGAGTCTGAATGCAAGCCGAAGCAGACTATTTGCTGGCTCTTTTTTTTTTTGTTTCTTCTTTCCTGCAGTTCCTCCCATTGGTTCTAATTCTTCTTTACAACATGACTAATGTGAAAATGTTTAATAAGAATGCATATGAAGCACCTATATCAGATTGCACACCATCTTGGGGAGGGGAGGGAGAGATAATTTAGAACTCAAAATCTTATGGAAGTGAATGCTGAAAACTAAAAATTAATTAATATTTTTAACAAGAAAAGAGAGGTCTCACAAATACTAAAGTATTCATAGTAACGCTTTTTTTGTAATAGCAAAAGAAATGGAAATAAAGTATATGCCTATCTGTTGGGGTCTGGCTAAAAAAATTGTAGAAAGTTGAAGAATTTCTTGCTCCCAATTTCAACTTCCAGACATGCCTTTTGTTGCCATCACCCAGCAGCCTTTGGAAGTTCATTCTATCGAAACTGACCACTCAACTCAGATTATGGTCTATTTTGTCTAGTGGCCCCCATGTTGCTTTCCCTTCTTTTCAGGAAGTTCAGTAGTTGGCTCAATTAAAGAGACTTCGACATTTATGTTGATGTTCCCTCAAAGGCCTTCTTCTCTCAATTTCTCATCTCCTCAAAATCACATGGTCCTTCACTCCACCTCAGCCACGTACAGGCTGGATCACGCCCTAGATCCCATCATCACACTTCCATGAGGGAAGGTTGGAGGAGATGGAGGAGGAAGTACGTAAAGCCATACCTAGGTCCTGGTGAAAATAAGTCGTGTCCAACTTTTTGTGACTGCATTTGGGGTCTTCTTGGCAAAGATACTGGACTGGTTTGCCGTTTCCTTCTTCAGCTCATCTTAATGATGAGGAAACTGAGGCAAACAGGGTGAAGTGACTTGCCCAGGGTTACACAGCTAGTAAGTGTCTAAGGCCAGATTTGACTGACTCCTGACTCCAGGCCTGGCACTCTATACACTGCATCCCCTAGCTGCCTATCATAGGCCTAATTCTTCAGAAAGTTCCATAATGAAAGCACCTAAGGCTCTTCCACCTGGGGCTAAGAACATCCCAGAAGCTCATGAATACATAGTCAGACCCTTGTCTCTACATTTTTCTCCTTGGAGATGTCTTCCATTCCAAAGACTTTAGTTCTTACATCTATAGAGAGAGCTCTCAAATATATTTAGCCCTCAATTCTCCCTTGGCCTCCAGCCCCACATTTTCAATTGGATTCTGGCCATCTCCATCTGGATGACTAGCCAACACCTCAAACAACATTTAAAACTGAACTCATTATCCTTCCCCAACCTGCCTGTCCTTCAAACTTCCCAATTTCTATTAATGGCCATACCATTATTCCAGTTACCAAAGATGGTAACCTTGGAATTATTTGTGACTCCTACCTTATCCATTTTGTCCAACCAATTGCCAATCCCTGTATATTGTCATCATAATGTCACTGATAAACATCCTTCCTTTCTCCACATTCTACCGCAACTCCAGTTCAGACTCTCGTTAATTCTTCTTAGGATTATTGGACTTGGTAATGGTCTCCTAATTTCTTGTTATCCATTCAGTCTTACCCATCTCATCAAGTCACCATTCATAAAGCTGTCAAAATTATTTACTATTATACTGGTCTGACCATATGATTCTACTCAAAAAAATTCAGAGGACCCCAATATCTATAAAGTAGATCTGAACTTGTTAGCTTGGCATTTAAGGAGCTCCATAATTTGGCTCCATTTTATCTTCAGTCTTTTTTACACTATGCCCTTTATATATACTTTATTTCAGTCAAATTAAACTTATTAGCTTTTCTTTGATCTTATCTTGCTCTCTTTACACAGGCCATCTCATGGGAAATTTGTTTGACTGCCCCAGTAGATTATAAATTTTCTGAGGGCAATAACTATGTTAGTTTTCCTTTTTGTATTTCTAGTGACCAGCAAGATGCATTATAGACAACAGGAACTAAATATGTGTTTATTAAATTAAATCCTCTTAACTCCTACCTAACAATAAGTCAGAATGAGTAAGACTTCTTTTAATATTTTATTTATTTATTTATTTATTTATTATTTTAATATTCATACCTTTCAAGCTAAATGTTGCCTTTTTGTGACTTTTTCCCCTTTAAAATGAACACCATTAATCTTAATCTGTTTTCCTCTATTAAAAATGTTATATGCTCATAAAGGGGGTCCATCTTGTTGGTTATATTGTAAATCTATATATAAATTCAGTTACTGAATGGAATACAACTATTCTCAGTGCAAGTCACATGATATAGTGAAAAGCGCACTGGACTTGAAAGTAAGACAGGCAGGGTTTGAGTCCTGAGTTCCTCACTTCCTAGATGTGCAATTGCCTCTCCAATCCTCACCTTGCATTTGTGAAACACAGTGATTATCTGCACTCCCTACTTCACAGGCTTGTTGGGAAGACTGAATTTTATGCTAAAGTGCATTATAGATATCAGCAGTCATTATTAAGTTCAACAATTGGGAGACTGACACTCACCAACTGAGAGGCATGTTTGATTCTTTCCACAATCCCATCGAGTCCCAAGTACTGTAAAGATAACCACAGTGGTAAGGCACGGAGTTTCTCCACTGGCTGACTTGATGTAAGACCTGCAACCAGTGACTACAGAAAAAAAATCAACTATCAGTGACAGTTGATAATAATATTCAACCCACTGCCAGTAAAATACAGAAGTATTAGAAGAGCACCTAAATGGAGCTTGCTTTACAAGTTCTTGTTTCTAAACAAACCATAAACGGAAATTCCCTGGATTTTAATTTTTTGAAAGTTCCTAGCACCCAAATAATATTTTAAAAATTGACCATGTGAGTAAGCTTACCAAAGAAGGATCTTCATGCCTGTAAAGCGTTACTGCAGGAACAGCTGGCAAGCCCAGCCATGGGCCCAGGGTCAGAGTCAAACTGTCACATTTGGTTGCAGCCTACCATGAAAAGAACAATTCATTCCTATTTTTCCACAGTCAGAAGTTAAAATTAAAAAATCTCTCCATTAGAAAAGGTCAAGAGGCAGACTACGGAAATTTTATTAAAGGGATGGGAAAGCTCTGCTTAAGGGGTCTGATTTTTGGTCTTTTATTATTTAGTAAAATAACAACATACCAGTACTGAAGAAGAGATGTAGCCTAATGCCAAAGTTGCTAAATTCACTCTGGAAAAGAAAACAGGAATTTAACAACTAATTATGTGGTTTATTTATTAGTTAAGTACAAATGTACAATTGTCTGGTTTTAAATAATGTTGTCAAAGTGTATTTCTTTTAACTGTACAAGAAACAGAAGATGTCGTTTAGTTTACACTGTAAATTTTAGACCAAGGGTTCTTCACCAGGGGTCTATTAATTTGTTTTGTTTTTTAATATTTCGATACCTGTATTTCAATAAAACTAATTTCCCTGGCAATCCCAAGTATTTTATTTTACGCACATAAAAACATTACTTTGAGGAGTCCAAAGGTTCACCACACTGCTGTGACACACACAAAAAACTAAGAACTCATACTTTAGACAAAACTCTGAAAAGGAATTTTAATCAAAACTTCTCTCAGCTGATCGATAAAATTAGAAATAGATCTTTATGAAAAGTCTTTCAAATTAGTTTTCTTGCCTAGAGAAATGAAAGAATACCTTTGTATATTTTATATTGTGTAATTACAAACTGATAGGTAGGATGTCTTTCTTCTGAAAAATATTAAGCTAGGCTTGCAGAAGGTTATGCTACTTACCCTTCCACGTGGAGCCACATATTATGCTGCTCACAAAGTTCTTTCAAACGTCCCAGCTTGTCTGTGTGCCCTGCTCCTGGGGTACCTACAACAAAAGAAATTAAGACATGGTTCTGATTTTTTATCTTTAATAAATAATAATCAGGAAAAATAACTACGTGCTAATAACCAATTCCATCTTCTTATTTCTTCAAATTGTTTCAATAATAAAGGATGCTAGTCCAAATTTAACACAAAAAGTTATACATTTCAAGTTATACAAAGCATGTATTTTATATAAACTTTGAAAACCAATTTTTCCCCCAGAAAAACTAGTATTTCATTAATTGAAGTTATGTTTATACAATAGAAAAAATCATGGGACTTTCAAGTGTACTGTAACATTAGTTAAGCGCTACCATTAATACTTACTGGGGTGAAGGAGTGCATTCATGCAATTTGTGAAGAATGCATTCTACAACATTTTAAAAGAAATGCGTGCTTTCTAGTGAATCCAGTGTTGGACTTGGAGTCAGTAGTACTTTGGTCTGAATTCTGTTTCTGACACTTCCGTGTACGACTATGCGCAAATCATTTAACTTATGTGACGCCCTAGTCTCCACAGCAGCAAAATGGGAATGACATTTGGAGTATGTGCCCTGTAGGGCTATAGTGAGGCTCCCATGAGACAACATAGGTAAGGTGCAGTGTGAATTCTAAAATGCCATATAAGTACTGGCTATTCTTACACACAGCAACTAGAATTAGTTTAAGATAATGTTATCTAATAGAAGTTCTTAAGAGACCTACTGGAATAAATAAGGAACCACTTATAATTAGCATTACAATCGTTTATCTAAACAATTTGTTCTCTTAGATATTTTAAAGTTTTAAAGTATCTAAGAGAACAAACTGTTTAGTTAGAATGTTTACTAAACATTCCCTCTATACTTTTTCTTACATGTTTATTAATCTCTTTCTTCATAAATAATGCAAAACCCTCCATTGTCTTTGGCTCTCTTCTCTAGACTTTCTCCTGTGACAATCTCACCCACTCCTACAGCTTCTACTACCTCCTCTATCCAGGGCTAGAATTAAGACTTCTGAGGCTGTGGGAGAAGTTGAGATCATCAATGAAGAATACAGAGAAAAGAGCCAAAGCCAATGTGATGGGGGTGCTTGGACCCTAATTCTAACATTTCTCCTTAGCCTCTGCTTGGGCACCTGTGCCTGGACCCCAATTCCAAAACCACATCCAGTTCTAAAATCACATCTCTCCCTAGCCTTAAAATACCGTCTCAGGCAATTCCTCTTCCATTCAAGGGCAGCATACCCTAGCAAAATATTAATCTCTCTTCCTGATACTACAGCCAACTCTACCTATAGAATTTTACTAGCTGTGTGACCTTGGGCAAGTACTTTAACCCCAATTGTCCTGCCTTTCCCTTTCAACCAAAAAAAACCCCAAAAAACCTAGATTATGGGTTTTCAAACATATCTCACTTTTATGCTTTTCCGTAAATTTCCTTATACATACAATTCTGGCTTTATATAAATTCACATTATACAAATTTGACTCTGACTTCAGGGCGGGGTTGTGGGGGGCTGTTTGCACAGCAAGACCCCAGCACCAGATCTGGCTCCCAGAAGGTGGGGGAGGGGCAGGGGGAGCGGGGAGAGATAACTAAGTGCAGCTCCACGTGTTCCAGGCACTGAAAACAAGGGAGACCCAGGTTGCACAGAAGCCCCTCGGAAGAGGCCATGCAGAGCTCTATGAGGGAAAGTCTGCAAATGGTTCACTTAGGTTAAGCGAGAACTGACTGTATATTGAATGGACTCCTTGTCTTCATCAAATCAACTTCTTGGCTGAATAACCATTCTTCAATGTCGAAGTGCAAATACCACTCCTCCATAAATCTGTACCAATATCCCAAAATGCAAGTAACCTCTTGCTTCTCTGAACTTTTACAAGTATTTTGTATCTCTAGTGTTCTTATTACATTCTAATTTGCACACATTTCTAATTTTGGAAGTCTAAATCCTTGTGAGTATAGACTATTCTTATTTTTCTGTGAATCTCTCTAAATCTGGAGTCCAAATTTAGGAGAATTTATGTTTTCCCCCAAATGTTTTAATAGATATGTCCAAATAATCTAACCAAAACATTGTTTTTCTCATTGAAATTCTAATGTAGACAAGACTCATCACTCACACTTAATATATCATGTTTGTCAAGGTAGCTAGGTCATGTAGTAGAGTCAGGAAGACCTGAGTTCAAATCTAGCCTCAGACACTGCTTGCTATGTGGTCCTGGGCAAATCACTTAACCTCTACCTGCCTCAGTTTCCTTGCCTCTAAATGGGGATAATAATAGCACCTATATCCCAAGGCCACTGCAAGGGTAAAATGAAATAATATTTTTAAACTGCTTTGCAAACCTTAAAGACACTATATAAATACTAGCTACTATTATTCAGTACCTGAAAATCTGCAACATTTAGTTATTCACATATCCAAAATGAAAGCCTCTGAGTTCAAAATACCCACCAGCATTTGCAACAAGCAACAGCGGCAGTTTTTCGCTCTCCATATCATCTTTAATCAATCTGTCCAACAAAGCAACATCCTGTCACAAAAAAAAAAAAACCCAAACCAAATATGAGGCAGAGAACAGAAAAGTTGTAGATTCTAAAAATGACAGACAGCATTCTTAAAAATGATACCATGACTAAATTCTTAATGCTTCCTCCATAAGAATACCGTATTTTTTGAAAATCAGAGAATTAACATAGAAATAAGTTTTTGTTTTTTTCTGGAAGACACTGAATAATGGAGAAATACTAGACGCTAGACAAATATAAAATAAAATAATTTTCCAAGGAGTACAGTCAGGATACTTTCTCTGAGATTACTCATTGATACAAGTGAGATAAATAGTAAAATTGCCTTTAAAAAGTCTGTTCTAACAAAGTTGTTAGCTAATGTCTACAGAGTTTTAGAATTGACTTCTAAGAAACAGGGGAATATGTTTCTAAGATCAGGACTAAGAACTTTTTCATCATGCCCAGCTCACTGATAATTTTATTACTTTAAAAATTATTTCAAGTATTTATTTCTGTCCCATCTCCTCCCACTCTCCATCCGTGGAAAAACAGAAAAACAAAACCATTGTAACAAATATGAACAGTCATGCAAAATAAATTCCCAAAATGATCATGTCTAAAAATTTATGTCTCATTCTATATCCTGAATCCATTGCTTCAATGTTTGGAGAGGGGCAGCATGTATCATCATTAGTTCATTCAAACAGTGTGAGTCATTGTATTAATAAGAGTTTGACAACTTCTGTTTTTTAAAACAGCGCAGACTTTTTGAAGGAAACGCCCATACCAATTTGGTCTCCCACGGTCCAATAAAGTAGGAATCTTAGTGGTTAAAAAGAAAGTCAGGATTTCTTAGGAATCATGCATTCCTAAGTTAATTCATACCAAATTCATGAATATACGCACATGCAGAGGAGGGCCTTAGCTACCACATGCTGAGTTTTTCAGGTATGAATAAAGAGATTAACATATTTTTAAAAAATCACAGTCAATAAGCCAAAAAAGTATGAAAACCTAGTGAAAAAACTATCATGCAGATCAACAGTTTCAAAAGAAGATTCATTACTATTCTTCAAAATTACTGACTAAAGACTATTTAAACTTACCATCTGATGTTGGGATCCAAACATAGTATTACAGGGTACACGACACAAGCAGGATAAGGGTAAGCCAAGCTGCAGGGGTAAAACTTTTAGTTAAGCAACTTTGAATAAGAAACGTCCATGTTATCACTTCAAGAGACCATTAAATAGAGTACACAGTGATCAGAGCTCTGAGAAAAGTCACAATTCCCATTTGAAAAACCTATGCTCACGAGGAGCCCTACAGTCGTCCTCCCCTTTCCCTTTGCTCCAAGAAAAAAACGAGTGAAAAACGTCTCAGAGAGATCAAGAAGGTATAGGCTCTCAGTCCAGGAACCTAAGACAACATAACTTAAAAAGGAACAAAGAACTTTTAAAGATCTGCCTGACTATTTGGAGAATATAATAAAAGTTTCACAAAGAAAATAATTATCCCTGAGCAATTTTTCTTGGGATAATTTTTGATTCTTCCCACTTCTCCTAAGCATCACTAGTGAATCAAAGCCAAGTCAACAGCCTCCTATGTGTCACTGTATTCAAAGAAGCAGCAATAAATATGGATTTAGGTTAACAGATATACCTGTTGCTGTCATCTACCAACCTCCTGGTTACTATCAACTTCCTTAGGTGGGACATCTAGCATTCCTTTCTATCAAATACCCTGTCAGTATTCTCAAAAGTTTCAATACTAACTTTGATGTCTCCTTTAATATTCTGACCATACAATTACCCAACTTTGTATCTAAGATCCTCCTTCTGAGTAATTCACTTTAGTCACACACAGGAACAGTTACACTTTAGGCCTGACCATCTCTTGTAAATGGTGTGCCTTAAAAATAAGAAACTAAAATTTTTATTATCTTACCACAACTTCCTGTCCTCCACCTTTCTCATGCTAAACCTGCTCTTTGTTCTCATCATGACCTCTGGTGGATTGTCTGTTCTATAATCCGGTCCATCTCCAACAAGATGACACACTTGTCACCATAACCAGTCTAGACTCCATCTACATACAGTCTGCAACCACTCTAAATAACCCAGCTCCACTTCCAGCCTTCTGCTGTTCCCTGCCTAGTAATCTTTGGTCATGATTGTGACTCCCACTACCTCATTTTCTGCTGCCATTTGTTAGCCTTCACTGCACAGCCACAAAAATCAAGCTGATTTTACTTGGAATAACGTTGATGCTTCACTTCACCATGGTATTCAACAGCGCTTGATAGCCCCTCTATTCTACGCTTACTGACCACCTGTTTCACTGCCCATTGAGACTGTTTCAAGGCTTAACCACCTTCCTTCCCTATACTTCAAGCTGATACTTGCCTCTCCTTTCACTGAGATAAAGACATCTAACATGATCTCCCTCCACTGTGCACAAGTTTTCATTGTCATCATTCATTTCTCCTTTCCTCGTGTCTCAGAGGAAGACGTATCCCTAGACTAGGTTCAAGTTAATCCTTCTGTTGATGAAATTGATCCTGCCTCCTCCTGGATCTTCAGAGCCTGGCTCCAGCTTTCCTCTTGCAATCATATATCTTAACTCCACCATTCTCTGATGGCTCATCCCCATTTGCTTATAAATAATGGTCAGTCTTCTGTAATCCTAAAAGAACAGTCTTCCCTTGACTCTTCTGCCTTATTCAGTTATTATCCTATCTCTCTCCTTCCCTCCAAAGTAAAACTTCTCGGAAAAATAAGCTACACCAATGGCAAGGAAAACGATAAACAAGACAGTCAATATTGGGATTTGGAGGGGAAGCCTATATCCAGAAAGGACTATGATATAAAAACAAAAGGCATCAACGAAGTGACATGAAAAAGAAAGCAGTCTATCTATAAAAATCACCAATGACTTCTTTCATTAAGTTCATTGGCTCTCCTTCACCCTTCATCTTCCTCTGACCATTCCCAATCCAGTTTCCCTTCCTATACCTTTGCTGACTCCTTCTCTGGTTCTTCTTCCTAATCCGATAAATTGGATTTTCCAAGGCCCTTTCCTTGGTACTTTTCAGTTTTCTCTCTATATCCATTCTATGCAATTTTTTCTCATTGTTTCAACTGTGATGACTTCTATGTAAATAACTCTCATAAATCTTTACCTCTAGACCTAATACTTCTCTAGATCTCCATTGCTACATCCCCAAATGTTTACAAGTCGCCTCAATGTTCCACTGCCACCTCAAACTCAACAGGTGATAAAATGAACTTGTTATCTTTCCCCCAACACCTTCTTCTGACTTTCTTACTTCTATCGGTGATACCACCACCATTTAAATTGCTACTACACATGTTGACTTTACCTCTTCTCTTTTCTTCTCCTCTAATATTCAATCAGTTACCAAGTCCTGTTGATTCTACCTCCAAAACAATTTTCACATCTGTCAGCTCCTCTCCATTCACACTGCCATCACCTTCTTATAGGCCTTCATTATCACTGCCTAGAATAAATGGTTTTCTAATGGGCCTTCCCTTCTCTAATCTCTTTCCTTTCAATCCATTCTCTACACCAATGCCAGACATATTAATTACGCACAGATCGAGTCATCTTATTCCTCTGCTCAAAACCCTACAATACCACATGACTACCTGTCAAGTAAAGTTCAAAATTATTTAACTTGGCATTCGAGATCTTCTACAATCTGGTACAACCCTACTTTTCCATATTTCTTTCATATTCTTCTGTAATGGTATTCAAGGCAGGACGTTTTTGCTGTTCTTCTCTTTTGGGATGCTAAGGCTAGCAAATGCCTTTAAAGAGTCTCACCTTGGTTTGAATGGGGCAGGTAAAGTGGACCTTTTTGTTTTGGAGTGTTTCTCAGCACTAAGGCAATCAGGAGTCATTGACTGGAAATAATGTATATGCTGTGGTACTAGTGATCAAAGAACTTTCCCACACCCTGGTGCTAGTGACTGAAGAACTAACTTTCCCACATCCTAAATGGTAGGCCCCTAGTCCTCAGGGTCCTGAACAGTGGCTATGTACTGGAAGGTTAGGGTTTGACTTTTGGGGGCACACTCACTAAAAAGAGTGTAGGTGACAAGACTCTGGGCAAGCTGTTAAAGCAGGCCCCTCCGACCCCTGCCCTGGCTTTGAAAACCCAGATGCTGGTGCTTCTCTTTTTGGTAACTATGTGTGTGATTTGATCAGACAAGGTATGTCTGTTGATCTGTTTGTAATTTCCGTTTGTATTTGCCCTGAAGTTCAGAGGACTGATCTTTTCCCCCTGAACTGAGTGAATGATATATGTATGTTTAATTAAAGACTGTTACCCCCTTAAAGTTGCTTTCCTTAGAAAAGCAGATCAAAGGACCTGTGCTGGCAGCCTTCTGTGTGCTCTTGTTGTTGGTCTTACACAGCCACAGTTGCTACTAGCAACACTGTTGTTACACCTTCCCTTTCACATTCTTCCCTCTGATCAAACCAATCTGACCACTCACTTTATAAATGTTAAACTTTCCATAGTTTTGTCCAATATCCCTATGTCTGGAATGTCTTACTCCCACCCCCACTTATCCTTTAAAGCCTAACTCAAATACCATCTCCTCTATGAAGCCTTCCTTAAGCCCTCTACCAGGAACGCTTCTTCTTATCTTGGACCTCACATGGCCCTTTGCTTGCATTGCATATGCGTTATTTATAATATGAACGGTCATGCAATAACCTGTGTTTCTGTCAGATTCCCTTAACAAACTAAGCTCTATGAAGACAGGGTCATGGCTCATATAAACCCCAGTATCTGGCAGAAAGAAGTAGCAGAAATAGTAGTAGTCGTCATCATATAATAGTACTACTAACAATAGCTCGTATTTATACAGCATTTTAAGGTTTACTATTTTTTCCCACACTTTACCTACCACACAACTCTGTGAGGTATGTTTGTTGAAGTGAATTTTCTTCATGAAGCCTAAAACTAAGCCAGTCTCTCCCAAATGAACCAAAATAGCCCTATACTCATTGCAATTTTAGCAAGCTCCAGCACAGAAAATACTATTTGCATCTACCTAAAATTTCAATCTTAATCCATCTTACCTGATTACAAAGGAATTGGCCCAGGCCAGGCCTACATGCAGCACTAATATATATAACAGGCTGTCTATTATATAAAACATTGAATCCTTCCATTGTGTAGTCTTCATAGCGCGTATGAATAACAAGCCTACAGATCTTTAAGAGGCCCTCACGGTCATCTTCATGGTAATAGGCAGAGCCATTTTCATACCTGTAAGAAAATGATCCCAGATAATTTCCCCTCAATGTTATAGCAACAGAAATGCACCAAACAGGCACATAAAATTTTGAGAAGACAGGCAGCTAGGTGGCGCAGCGAGTAGAGCACCAGCCTTGGAGTCAGGAGGACCTGAGTTCAAATCCAGCCTGAGACATTTGACACACTTACTAGCTGTGACCTTGGGCAAGTCACTTAACCCCAATTGCCCTGCCTTACTCCCTTGAAAAAAAGTAAAAAAAAAAAACTTTTTGAGAGGAATGATCACCCACCCTCCCTCCCCTTATTCTAGGCTTGCACAACATATGGCCCAAGGGCCACTTGCAGCCAGCCAAATCAGGCCTGTGAAGGCCTGTTTTACATTCTCTCCATGTTTCACAGGCCCTCTGAAATCCTTTGGCAGGCCTGCTTTATTCTATAGTAAGATGAGAGACCCAGATAACTGAACCGTAGCTCTCCTACGTACAAACCAGATAGTTTCACTAATAGTACATCTCAGGAAGTATTAAATTGTCAAATGGACTGGCTACTTTCTATGTCAAATTCAATCTTTCCTAAGCCTTTTTTTCCCCCAATCTTCCCAAGGAAGGAAGCAGTATTTCACAAAGAGGTAAGGAGGTGCTATTTAAAACCAAAAGGGATTCTCCATGAATAAAAAAAAAAAAAGGTTCAGTAATGGCTCAAAGTGACATTTTTCCAGGACAAATCCTAAATTCTAAAACTACTCCATTTCACTTGGCTGTGTGACTCCTAGAGCAACTGTAAACTCCCCATCAAAATCAGCACCTCATAGTAAAACAAGTTTTAATTTTATAAGATTCTATGCTTACTGGTAAAGTAAAAGCTGTAGGTAAATTTAGGTAGAGTTACAACTTAGATCATTATTATTTCTCCTTTATAAATGCACCAAATTGCAGGGCAATTTAACAGACAGGTGGAAGCGTCCTTACCTGAAAAGTCTGCAAAGCCATAACGTGGTATCTGAAAGTATTCTAGTTGTAAGTTTTCTCAGCTTCTCTTTATCCAGTACTGAAATATATGCTGCCAGACTGTGTCCCAACAAAGCCATATGGCCTTGTTCTCCAACATTTTGGAGTCTATTAAATAAAAAACATGAAATTGAAACCCATTTATTAGGAACCCAATTCTACCACACAGTTCTCCAAGAATGCTTCTGGATCAGAGGTTAAACCATCTCACGCAGTACTGGGCAGAAAAGACAGAAACTAATCAGTATATGATGGGATAGAGATATATTGTGGAAAAGAGCTTTAGAGAACACTGAAAAATTAGGCTGTCCAATCAATATTGTATTTTGTATCTTTTTTTACCCAAATACATTATTAAAACAATTTTATTTATAATCAGCTAAACATTTTATTCATTAATCGAACACTTATTAAGTTCCTACTACATACAAAGCCTATTGAATACATGGAACTGCAGAATAGAATTTGGGGTTTTTTCAATTTAAAAATTGGAATTAAGTAAACTGTGGAATATTTGACAATATAATTCTTTGAAATCAAAGAAAAAAACTCAGTGAGTCAGGAAGAATTCCCTGTTGCAAGCAACTGTATCATAATTTACAATAATTTCATAATTAATTAATAAGGAGAGGAAAATCATAACTCTTCATTAAAAACAAAAATAGACCCCAGACAATGAAGGTGGACACTCAGTCAATTCACCAGCATCAATCAGTAGCAATCACAAAGTCAGCTGTGTTGGGAATCCAATTATGAAAATTACCAAATTCAATAATTAGCTTTTATTTTTTTTTTTTACAACTGGCTTTTATAATGATGTCTCAACTATTTACAAAAACTACAGCTAAACCATCTAAATGTCACTTCGAAAAGAAAATGTGGGATTTTCAAATAAGATGTACTGCAAGAAATGAAATAACATGACTTTCAGAATACCCCCAAATCCAAGAATTGCTGAGATTAAGAAAACAATAAATGTACTAGTTAATCATTACCTGGTACATTGAGGCTCCTCATCTTCATCTCCATGCATGAGGTTCTGAACCAACTGGAGAATGCTCACCATATCTTGCCCACTAGAGAAAAAGAAACAGGAGATGGATGGGAAAAGACATAGGTATCTCTTCCCTCCTCACGCCTGCCACTAGCCTCCAAAATTAGAGTAATAGTATTTTTAATAGTATAGCTGCAAAAGAAATAATATATTTTGTTTAGACACAGTACACATTTTTAAAAAATAAACAGGAAACTGTAAAGCGAGTTGACTCTGGAAGTTAGCTAACTAAAACCAGTTAATCTCCTGGATAAGTAGTATTTTGAATTGTTTTTAAAAAATGTACACCAGCATTTTACTGAATCAAGTGTTTTTGCAGATATATTCTAGTCATGTGCAAACTATAGTAAAGGACAGAATCTATTTTATGTAATTTTGTAGACTTGTATGCTGTGAATACTAATGAATAAAATTTTGCTGAAAAGGCACAGCAGCATCAACTGGCCCTTCTATAAAAGTCTCATGCACATTTGGGTTTTAGCCATCTTTCACCTCCCAGAAGGAACCCCTCTGTTCTTTTTATTTTAGCTGTGGAACTTGAAGAACTGCCTGGAGTACTGGTAGATGGCTTCTGCTCCCACTGAGGAGGCATAATTAGTCATCACAAGGCAAAAACTTAGCAGTGTCAGCAAGGTCACTTAAAAATGTGTAATAAATAAAAATACATGATTTCTCAATTATGATGATAACATAGGCAACAAAAAGTTCCTTTCAATAAACTTCCCAAACATCTGCTCTATAGGAAAAAAATGACTAGGCATAAACACTTGTTGACAAGTGCTTTCATACATATCATCCTGCCTCATTCAGAGCACCAGTTTCTTTTCAAAACTCTTTGTACTTACTATCTTCCCAGGAGTCAGATCCATACAAACAAACTTCCAACCCTTCTCCCCGCTAGTAATAACTCTAGAGCAGAGGGGGCCTTAGGGTTATTTCCTAATTCAAGTTGCTTTCAACCAATCTGTCTTGTATCGAGTTTGACACAGGAAATAAAACATCAAAGTTACTACTGATGGATTTGTTTCATAGATAATTAAGTTTGTTAGTTTACTATGTCTGTGTACTTCGTCCCCTTCCTCTTAGCAGGTTCCTGGTTATAAAAGAAAAATAAAGTCAGGTTTAGCACAAGCAAACTGTCTTGGGGCAGGAGGGGTTTGAGAAGAAGGCTTTTCTCACCACCAAGTTAAGGGCAGCTAGGTGACACAGTGGATCAAATGCAGGCCTGGAGTCCAGAAGACCTGAGCCAAAACCAGTTTCAGACATGTACTAGTGATATGAACCTAGGAGAGTACTTTGACCTCTGTTTACACTTCAGTTTCCTCCTCTGTAAAATGGGGATAATATCATCACTTACCTCACAGAATTGTGGAGGACCAGATGAGATAATGTGCCTAGGATAGTGCCTGGCACACAGTTAGACTGCTATGTTAGCTATTATTATAATTATTATAGGTAAAAAGTTTGTGTAACAGAAGCAATTACATTATGTTGGCCATTTACCTACTGGTTTTTATTTTCCTGGCTCACGCATCAAAACTCAACATGCTTATTTTGGATACAGACTTTATTCTACCAATAAAATGATTACAGAAATTTCATTAGCTATATTTCAGAGGAAAAAAAAGCATATTTTCCAAAAAATCTTTAACTTTCCTTCCAGGCAATCAAGTAAATATATCCATTTCAATCAAAATAAATAATGACCATTTCATTTTAAAAATCCATTGAATGCAATTGATTTGTGAGGTTGTATTGGCTTTTCATTCAATGCAATAAAAAGTTATTATGCACTTATTGTGGGCAAGGCAATGGGCTAGGTAATGGAAGATAAAAAATTTAAAAAAAACACAAGAAATGGTCTCAGAACTTTTCGAACTTACATTCTAGGAGACTGAGGGAGTGGGGAAGGAGGAGGGGATACAAGATAATTTGAAGAGGGAAAGAAGACTAATGTCTTGGAGGGAGGTCAAGTAGATTAGAAGACCTATGAGTTAAGTCTGGAAGGAAGCTAGGGATTTTAAGAAGTGGACGTGAGAAGAGAGTAGATTCCCCAAAAGAAGACAGGCTGAACCAAAGTAGAGATATGAGGGAGACGAAACGGTAACCCATTTCTAACATGGCTAGAACTGAGTGAGTGATGGGGAATAAGATGAATTAACCCTGAAATGACAAGCTGGAGACAGATTATGAAGGTTTGTTAAAACCAGTTTTGAGAAGTTTGAGTTTGTCATAAAAATAATAAGAAACCACTGAGTGATACAATCTGACCTTCCTCTTAGAAAGATTATTTTGGCTATTGTACAGAGGATGAATTAGAGAAAAGAGAGACTACAACTGATTACGGAAGCTAATATGGTAATCTAAGTCAGAAACGACTACTCTCAAATGGGGTAGTGGGAGTGGGAACGTGAAGAGAAGGTGATTATCAGAAATGCCACAGAGATAGAACAGGCAAAACGTGACACATGATTAGACAGACGGGAGAGAACAAAGAGTCCAGAATAACTGTAAAGTTGCTAGCTGAGGTGACTCAAAGAATGGTACTGGGGGGGGGGAGCCAAGATGGCGGCTGGAAAGCAGGGACTAGCGTGAGCTCCCCACCAAGTCCCTCCAAAAACCTATAAAAATTGGCTTCGAACCAATTCTACAACTGCAGAACCCACAGGGTAGCAGAGGGAAGCAGGGCTCTAGCCCAGGACAGCCTAGATAGTCTCTGGGTAAGGTCTATCCTGCACGGAGCTGGGAGCGGAGGGGAGTGGAGCGGAGCAGAGTCCAGTGTGGGCGGCGCGGACCAACCAGACCAGGAGCCAGGCAGAGCATGCCCTAGCGCCCTGAATCAGTGAGCTGCAGCAGTTACCAGACTTCTCAACCCACAAATACCAAAGACAACAGAGTAGGTTAATGGAAAAAGCTGCTGGGGACAGGGAGTTTGCGGTTCAGCCACCGCCACAGGGGCAGCAGAGGTGGGGCAGCTACAGAACTACAGCTGCAGTTGTTTCAGGCCCCAGGCCCACCCGGTGGGAGGAATTAAGTGGCTGATCAGAGCAGGAGTGAAGAGCCTGCTGAAGATCTAAGTCCAGTCCAGGTTGGGGGTTCTTGGGGAAGGAGGAGTGCTGGTGAGGCAGAGCTAGTACATCCCCCCAAGCTTGGAACATACAACTCATTAGTCTACAAGCAGTCATACCCCGCTGAAAAACTCAAAGGTCAAGTAAGTTGGCTGGGAACATGGCCAGGCAGCGAAAACGCACCCAGATTCAGCCTCAGACTTTGGAATACTTCTTTGATGACAAAGAAGACCAAAACATACAGCCAGAAGAAGTCAACAAAGTCAAAGAGCCCAAATCAAAAGCCTCCAAGAAAAA
>CM053624.1:248778924-248806592 GCA_028646595.1 Phalanger gymnotis | reverse complement strand
TGGAGGTAATCAAAAACAAACACTTTCGAAAAGGGACAGGGTCAAGGGAGAAAATTCAATAAAGGGGGACAGGTTAGGAAGAAGCAAAATATAGTTAGTCTTTCACAACATGAGTATTGTGGAAGAGTTATACATAATGATACGCATGTGGCCCATGTTGAATTGCTTGACTTCTTAGGGAGGGTGGGTGGGAAGGGAAGAGAGGAGAGAATTTGGAACTCAAAGTTTTAAAAAATAGATGTTCAAAAACCACAACAAAAAAGTTTTTGCAGGCAAGAAGAAAATAAGATACACAGGCAATGGGGCATAGAAATTTATCTTGCCCTACAAGAAAGGAAGGCACAAGGGGATGGGAGGGGAGTGGGGTGACAGAAGAGAGGGCTGACTGGGGAACAGGGCAACCAGAATATATGCCATCTTGGAGTGGGGGAGAGGGTAGAAATGGGGAGAAAATTTGTAATTCAAACTCCTGTGAAAATCAACGCTGAAAACTAAATACATTAAACAAAATTTATTAAAAAAAAAATTAAAAAAAAATAGAATGGTAGTGCCCTCAAGAGGAAAAGGAAATTTGGAGGAAGATGTGTAGGTCTAAGAAGCGGAAAGTTAATGAGTTGAATGTGAGAAATGCTGAGTTTAAGTGCCGTGGGATTGGAGTTCAAGACAGATTAGAGTTGAATATATAGCTATGAGAAACAACTGATAACTGAGGAAGGGAATATAGAGACAAAAGAGCAAAGAAGCCAGGACAGAGAATTGGGGAACATCTAAATTGAAAGGCTGATGATAATCCAGTTAGCAAAGGAAAATGAGGTGTGAGACTGATAGGAGACAGCACACTATAGTCAGGAGTATACCGGCCATGGAGTCAAAGCACACGGCAGGAGTCCTGTCTGGGATGCCTCCTGCCTGTGTGATCCTGGATAAATCATGTAATCTTCCTCATCTGTAAAATTAAGAGGTTGTATTAGATGGTCCAAGGCTCCCTCCAGCTCTCAGTCCAGAATTCTATGAAATCAATAAGTCGATAGCATTCACTAAGCCTCCACTATGCGCCAGGCAGTATGTTAAACACTGAGGATATCAAGAAAGGCAAGACGGTCCTTGCTTCCAAGGAGGTCACAGTCTAATGGAGGAGACGGCATGCAAGCAACCACAACAAACCACACAGACACGCACCTGGAGGCAGTTTCTGAAGGAAGGCCCTAGTATTAAGGGCGCCTGGGAAAGGTTTCTTGCAGAAGGTGGGACCTGGCTGAGACTTGAAGGAAGCCAAGAGAAGGAGATGAGGAGGGCATGTTTCAGACATGGGAGGTAGCAAGTGAAAACACTCAAGAGATGGGATGTTGCATCCAAGAACAGCAAAGAGGCCAAAGTCATTAGTTAGCAGAGTATGTAGAGGGGAAGAAGGGGTAAGAAGATTTAAAAATAGGAGAGGGACAGGTTATAAAGAACTATAAAAGTCAAACAGAAGATTTTATAGTTGATTTTGGAAGTAAAAAGGAGCCAATGGAGTTTACTGGATGGGGGAAAAGGGGTGAGAGATCAGACCTGAGCCTTTGGAAGACCACTATGACAGCCGAGTGGAGGATGAACTGGAGTGGGGATACACATGAGACAGGCTCTGGCAACAGTCCAGGTGTGAAGTGATGAGAGCCCTGCACGGGGGTGGCAGCAGTGTCTGACAGAAGGAGGCATATGTTAGAGATGTTCTGAGGGTAAAATCAACAAACTGGATATGAGGGAGTAGGATGAAAAGGAGGAATCAAAGATGACACCCATGGGGCAAGCCCGGGTGACTGGGAAGATGGTAGTATCCTTGACAGTAACAGGGAAGTTAGGAAGAGGGAAAGGTTTGAGGGTAAAGACAGTAAGTTCAGTTTTGGACAATTCGAGTTTAAGATGTCTTCAGAACATCTAGTTTGAGATGTCCATTAGGCCGCTGAAGTTGTGAGACTGGAGGTCAAGAGGGAGGTTAGGACTGGATAAATGGACCTGAGAATCATTAACAGAGATGATAATTAAATGTATGGAAGCTGATGAGATTACCAAGCCAAAGTCCATAGAGGGAGAAGAGAAGACAACACAAAACAGTATAGGGGAAGAAGGTACAGGACAGAAGCTTGAGGCATAACCAGAGTCAGTGTGGGACATGGATAAAGAAGAGAAAGAGCAGGTTAGAAATGTAGGAGGAGAAGCAGGTTAGACTAGTATCACAGAAACCTGAGAGAAAAGCATCAAGGAAAAGAGGGTGATTGACAATGTCAAAGGCTGCAGAGAGGTCAAAAAGGATGAGGGCTAAGGAGAGGCCAACAGATTTGGCAACTACAAGATGGCTGATGACTATGGAGAAAGCAATTCCTGTTGAATGATGAGGCTGAAAGCCAGTGTATAGAAAGTTAAAAAGAGAGTAAGAGTCAAGAAGTAGTCATCAATTACAGATGGCCTTATCAAGGAGTTTAGCCACAAAAAGAGACACAGAATAACGGCCAGCAGAATTGACAGATCAAGTCAAAGTGACGGGGCGGACGTGGGAACGTCAGGAGGCAGCAGGGAAGCATCCAGCAGACCGAGACAAGGAAGATGAGTGAGAAAGGGGGAATGACAGAGGGCAGCAGTTTGCTGGAGAGAGTGGGATGGAACAGGATAGCATGTATGGGTAGAGGGGTTTGCCTTGGCGAAGAGAAGAGCCACCTCTTCATGCGAGACAGGGGTTAAGGAGCAGAGGGTGGTAATGGCGTCTCAGTGATGTTTGGGGAGGAGAGATGACACAAAGTTCTCAGCTAAGAAGAAGCAGAAGCAAAATTACCAGAATAACGAAAGCCAAGGGAAGAAAAAGTATTCAGGAGGAGGAGATGGTTGACAGCAACAGAAACTGCAGAGAAGCAGAAGAGAATGAAAGTCAAAGCTTTCAGAGTTCGCAGTTAAAAGATCGTTGGTAACCTTTAAAAGAAGACAAATTTTTAAGGTACAGAAATGGAATTTCTAGGCGTTTCCTTTGAAAAAAAGGGAGGAGAGCTATGAGAGAATGGCAGGGTCAGATGAAGTGGATTGGGTTTTTATTTTAAAGGATGAGTACAGCTCATTGTAGGTAAGACGAGATCTGAGACCTTCTAGGATCAAGATTACTACTTCAGGGTCAAGACGATAGCACAACTTGATTCAAACTTACTTTAGATTCTCATTAAGTGCAAAATAGTACATCGCTGATCTGAACATTTTCATTTTTTAAAAAAGCTTATCCAACAAAATGGAGACTACCTACATTGTTACCTACCTGCCCTGGAGTGGCCCTGGAATATCTCTTGGTGAATACTTCTTTTCATTCTCTTCCTCTGCTTTTCTAATTAAAAAAAAAATTAAACTTTCTGTTAACATTTAATTATGCAAACAAGTGGCAATGCATTATGCAAATTTTGTTTAAATTATTAAAGCAAATCTAACTTGGAAGAAATCAAACATTTTCTCCTACACCCCTTCCTTTGTTTTTTTTTTTAAAGAAAGTTTGGTTTTCTAAAGAAAGCATATTAAGATATTTTGCTTAGTTAACAGGATGGTGGTTTTTGCTGGTTTCATACAAAAAATGAATACAGGGGAAGAAAAGCTGTTTATAGATTCAAATAAAGATGCTGAGGAAATGAAACTTTTAAAAGACAAAAATCCAACTGGATTTATGACCAAAATTACACATGTTCAAAATCCTTTAATTATAGCATCTTTTACCTGTTACAAAAGGCAATTTTAACATGGAAGAAGCTAAACATCACATACCTAATACCATTAGAGGCCTAAGAGGAGGAAACTAGTGCCACTAGTTTCACAGATTTCCAAGGCTTACAATTGTTCTGGGTGCCTACCTCTGATTGTCCTCTAGCATCTTCATTGCTTCATTAAGATTTTTTCCCATTTCAGCTAATGTAGGGTCAACCATCTATTATATAAAAAGATAAACTGCATGTAAATAACCCTCCACCCTTCTAGAAATATATTTCAATCAGCATATTACTTTAAGTCAAAGAAATATGTTAGGAAATAGCCATATATATAATACTGCAAGTCATAAAAAGATGTTTTTACCTAATACAAGAGCTCTTTTTAAAAGTCCCTATATTAAGACAAGTACTCCATAAATACTTTTTAGTTATCATACAAAATATAAACGGTGCATTCTTTTTAATCCTGCAATCAACATCTTTATAAGACACTAACAAAATTTTTTTAAAAATCCGGTATTCTGGGGTCAAGGATAGGGTGATAATCATTGATAAGTCATAGAATAGATTTGCCAACAGTCTCTTAATTGGTCTCCTTGCATCCAACACTATCCTCTCTCTAACTCCTCTCTAACTGAACCTCCACAAAGCTGACACTGACTTGACCGTGAGGTAGCAATCTTGATCCTGGAGGACCCCATTCCCTACAATAAACTGCACTCATCCTTTACGAACAAAACAAAAAAGTCTATTTCACACACCCCTACCATGCCCTTAAGTCCTCTAGTTCTTCTCTCACAACAACTTAGAAATTTTACTTCTGTCCCCAGTTCTCATTTCCTAACTCTTAACAATCTGTTTTCCAAATCCACCAAATGATTAAAACTGCTCTCTCAGTGTTACTAATGATCTCTTCATGGCTTACACTAATAGCCTTGGCTTTCACACTATCTAACCTCTCCACAGTTTTTGACGCCGTCAGCCACTTTCTCCTCATGAACACTTGTACCCACTGCAGTTTGGTGGGCCAGAGGTGATATTTTCAGATTCGCTTTTTAAGAAAACTAATTTGGCAGCTGCCTGGAGAAAATGTTAGAATAGAGACTTGAAGCAGGGAGATCAACCAGGAGGCTATTCCAAGAATCCAGGGAGGTAATGAAGGGTAGAGAAGGGAATAAGAATTTATATGCCACCTACCGTGTACCAGGTACTATGCTAAGTATATTGCAATTATCACCTCATTTGATCCTCACAACCCTAGAAGTACTATTATTATCCCCATTTTAAAGTTGACTAATTGAGGTTAAGTGACTCGCCCAGGGTCATGCAGCTCTAAGTGTCTGAGGCCAGATCTAAAATCAGATCTTCCAGACTTCAGGCCCAACACTCTAACCCCTACACCACCAGCCATGGCAAGGGTTGTATGGAGAGAAGAGGGTAACAGATGTGAAGAGAGAAATGACAAGATTTAGCAACTGACTTGACATGTGAGAAAAGTAAGAAGTTTGAGATAACACCAAAATTCTGAACCTTTTTAAGTAAGAGAATGGCAGTAACCTCAACACTAACAGAAAAGTTCAGGAGAGGGACGGGATTGGGCTGAATGATAATGGGCTCTGCCTAGAACAGGCTGAACTCGATAGGCATCCAGTTTGAAATGTCCAAGTCTAATCTTAGTGATTTGGGACTGGAGGTCAGGAGAGAAATCAGGGTAGGACATACAGACTTGGGAGTCATATGCAGAGAGATAATAAATGAACCCACAAAAGAATAAGTGAGAAAATACAGAGATAAAAAAGAAGGACCTGGACAGAGCCTGGAAGTATAGCCACAGACAGTGGGAGTAACAAGATCACGCAAAAAGAGGCCAAGGATAATAGGTAGAGAGAAACACAAATGAAGAGTCATGAAAACTCAGAACAGAAAGCGTTCAGGAGGAGGATGTCCACAGTATCAAATGCTGCAAAGACCTGAAGAAAGATGAAAAAGGAGAAAAGGCCATTAGATTTAACAATTAAGAGACCAATAAGCACTTGGAGAAAACTGCTGCAGTTCAGAAGCCAGAATGCAGAAGGTTTGAAAGAGAATGAGAAGAGAAGAAATGGATGCACCAAGGATAGACAACTTTTTCAAGTCGAGAAAAGGAGAAATATTCGATATCATCTGGTGGAGAAGTGTGAAGATCCAGGAAGAGTTTGGGTTTTCTTTTAAAGGATGGAAGAGACTTGGGACCTGTTTTTAGGCAGCAGGAAAGGAATCAAAGATAGGAAGAGACTGGAGATAAAGGGAGGAATGAATGAGCCAACCTGTTAATGAATATGGGAAGGGATGGGATAAATGGTACATAGAAAAGGGCATTCTCCGTGCCAAGGAGAATGGCCACCTCTTCATTAGAGACTGGAGTAAAGAGATGGGAAAAGGAATAAGAGAGAGCACAAGGCAAAGGGCCTTTTTTTTTTTTTCCAATGAAGTACAAATCAAAGTCCTTAGGTAAGAAGGGAGAAGATGTATTGTGGGAGGTTTGAGGCAAACATCAAAAAAATAAACTAAAAAAAAAATCCAGAACAGCCTCTGGTAAGTGGAATAGGAATTCAATTAGGGAAAAACAGAAGATGGGATTGCTTTGATGCAATAAGGTCCCAACCAAGATCACATAATATAAATAAATTGTAGACCCAGTCAGCATATTTCATGACTTCCTTATAGTTCTGTTCAGCAGCATGTGAGTATTAGTGAAGGGGCAAATAGTGGGAATAATTCAAGTTTGGGGCTTGGCAAGGTGACAGCAACAATGGGACAAGGGAGCAAGGGATTCTAGAGCAGAAGATAGTACAGTGTTGAATGGGCTAGCTACCAGGTCATGATTGGCAAGAGAAGAGTGTATCCCAGAGCAGGACTGATGGCATGGGAAACGAGTGAGGGACAGAGGAACCGGAGGTCACAATTAGGACAAAAGTTTAGGAGTACTAAGGTACAGATCGAGTAAGAGAGAGATGGAACAACATAAGATTGTGATCAGATAGAGAAATTTAAGACTATACCAGCAGATAATGCTCTCCCTACCTCCTCATTTCCAAGTGACTTTGTCTATGTTTTTATTTACTTGGATATATGTTACTTCATTTCCAGAAGTAGTTAAATTTTTTAAGGTTAGGAACTATTTTGTTTTTGTCTTTGTATATACCTGGCACCCAGCAGAGTGCTACTGCTTGCTGAATGAATATTCAGGGCAATATCCCTACTTGTTAACATGGTATGCTAAAGATCTCGAGAATATGTCAACACATATACCACAATATAAAGTAAAATACAAAAGGCTCTATACACTAAGTCACTGGAGAAAGGAAGCGAGGCATCAAGCACCATCTAAGTTTGATGGATCTGCAATATTACTGCTCTGGGCACTCCTTCTATTAATGCAGATTGTTAATCCTCCATACATTCTCTACCTGCGTAATTATCTAACACAGTCAATTTCCTTGGACAATTTTGACATTTGTGAAAACTAGTACAGTATGTGAGTAGTTCATCTGTTATGCTTCCTTCTTGCTACATGACCAGCCCACCTCCTTTTCTGTACATGTGTCCTTCATGAGATCTCTTATGCCATGTTCTACTTACAAGTTGCTGTTGATAATATGGTACATCCTACTTCCAGAATCACAGAAGCTTAGAGTTGGAAGAGCCTTGAAAGTTTATCTGTAGCTGAAGAGGAATCAATCTACAACATTTCTGACGAGTGATCATTCACCCTCTGCCTGAAGACCCCTAGCATGGGGAACCCATTACCTCTCAAAACACTCTATTTCAGTTATAATTTTCAGGCAGTTTTCCTTATACTGAGCTAAAACTTTTCAGTCATTTCTTAGTTTTGCTCTCTGCACTTAAGCAAAACAAGATTCCTCTTTCAAAGGAGGGCTTTTCAAATACTCTGAAGATACCTAATGTGTCATCCATCATACCTCCCCTCGAGTTCTCTTGGCTGAACTTCATCTTCTCACCGTCTGGCCACCCTTTTCCAGATGCATGCCAATTTGCCAATGTTGTTCTTATAATGTGGCATTAAGAACTGAAAGCAATCAAGAAGTGGTCTTACCAGGAAAGAGCACAATGAAACTATCACCTTCCTCATTCTAGCCACTTGGCTTCTATTAATGAAGCCTGAGATCACATCAACTTTTTCTATTGATTTATGTGTTCTACTACAAATATGCATTAAGCTTGCAATCCACCCCAGATCTTTTACCAGGACCTGTTGTCTAGCTATATCTTCCTCCATCCTTTAATGGAAAAGGTGATTTTTAGAATATAAGTTTAGATCTGTACTATCATTCTTGAATATTGAGATGCTGTTATCTGAAAATTTGATAAGCCTCTCATCTAGCACTTCACGTCAAGCATATCACTGGTAAAAAATACTAAATATTAGAATGTCAAGGACGGATGCCTAACACACACTGTGAGAGACCTCCTGTCTGCCACTCCCTAATGACAATGATTCACGATGACTACTCTTGGAGTCCATGTCATTCAACCAGATCCAATCTACCTAACTGCACTCGTATCCAGCCTGCATCATCCCATTTTGTCCGTGCAAAGAGAGCTTTGCTGCCACAGAACAATCAAAGTATATAGTGTTTCCCCGACCTACCAGTCTAGTAGTACTTTCCAAAAAAGGAAATTGTTAGTGTCGTATGACCTGTTCTTGATGAAGCCATACTAAATCTTAGTGAACTAGTTCTTACTTCCCTTTCTAGTCAAAAACCATGCTCTTAATAACTTGTTCCGGGATTTTGCCAGTAGCCAAAGTCAACTTCACAAGGCCATAGTTTGGGCACTCCACCCTCTTCCTTTTTTTTTTTAAATTAGGACAACATATTTTTTCATCTCCAGTCTTGCCACTGGTTCTTCTGAGATCATAACGTTCCATGATGTGCATAACTATACGTCACCAAGGGAATATAAATATTAAAAAGTTAACTTCTACAGCACTGAGTGGCTATAATAACTACAAGTCCTATGCAACCCAACCCAATCTCATACCATCCAATCCTAGGCCCAGCTCACTGTTTATCTATAGCACTAGTCCGAAGACTGTCCATTCAATTTCCTGTCATAATCTGGGCAATATGCAACATTCATAAGAGTTTCACAAACAAAAATGGGATGATTTTTAAAGGTAGAACTGTGTTAACTTTTAAAAATTGATGTGCTTTGTTTTATATTACATGAACTTCTGAATATATCCCTCCTCCTTTTTCAGTGAGTTATCTCTTTCAATGAAAATCTAAAAAGCTAAAGAACATGTTTACGAGAGCAATACATTGGTTATGTTGGACATTATATACAGTATTCTACTCCAGAGTCCACCACTCCTGCAGTGAAAGAAGGGAAGCACATTTTCTCAACTTTCCTCTGGGGCCATTCTGGGTCATTATAATTACACAATTCATCTTTGTTATTTTTATTATGTTTACATTGCTACGGTCATTATGCACACCACCTTCTTAGTTCTATTTCTTTCATTCTGAATAACTTTATATAAGTCTTCCCATGCTCTTCTTAATTCTTCATACTCATTGTGTCTGCATTACATTCATGTATAGTAATTTGCTCACCCATTCTCCAATTAATGGACATCTACTTTGTTTCCAATTGTTGTTATCACAGTAAATGCTGCTATATTATTCTGGTGTATATGGGTGTGTATCTTTGACCTAGTTATACGACCTAATATATGCTTAGCCCTGGGATCTCTGGGTCAAAAGACAAGAACAATTTAGTCACTTAGCATAATTTCGAAATGGTTTCCAAAATAGCTGGACCAATTAAAAATCCCACCAACGACAAACTGCCTGCCTGTTTTCCCAGTGCCTACGAAAATGACTACTTCTACCCTCTGTCATCTTTGTCAATTTGCTGGGTATGTGGTAAAGCCTTAGTTGGCTTTTTTAAAAAAAAAACCTTTGTCTTGTTAGTAATTTAAATAATCTATTCACATTCTTTGCCCACTTACCCACTGGAGAATGGTTCTTCATATTTTTATTTTATCCAAATATATCTTGGATATCAGACCCTTACCAGAGATTTAGTCATTAGATATGAAGATTTCTGTATGTTCAATTTTACTGCTGGGGGAACAGGGTTCCTTCTCCTCCCTGTTAAAAATCTTTTTTTGCATCTTTCACCGTTCCTGGTTCTGCCTTATGGGGTTAATCAGAACAAGTCTAATCCCCTCCTCTGCATGAGAGTCCTTCATATGCTTGCAACTATAATGTCCCACCTCATTCTTCTCTTCTTCAGGATAAACAGGCTCAGTGCTTTCAAATGATCTTCACGTATATAACATAGACTGAAAGCCTTCCACCATTCTGGCTGCCCTTCTCTGGATATTCTCCAGTTAATCAATGCCCTTTTTAAACCATAGCCCCCAGAGAAGGTAGGACTAGATGACCCCTAAAGGTCCCTTTCAGCTCCAAGTCTATTCCCACTATTTCAGTTCTTTTGTTTTCCATTTTATTAATTTCTGCCTTAGTCATAATACTCTCTCTTTTCTGTTTTCTTCTGGCACATTGCTTTGTTCCCATGTGTAACAATTGTTCACGATATTAAAATCAAACATTTTCCCCTACCCTTAAAATGTGATAATTCCAAAAGTAACTACTGCAAAGGGGTATTGTGAGGATGAATAAAAATTAATGTATTCAAAGTGCTTAATAAACCTTACAGCACCATATAAATACCAGCTATTACTACAAGCCTTAAAAACAAAATGACAACATTACAATGCAGTACCATTAGGAAATGCTCAAATGTTCAATTACCCCAAAGGAGCTGTCATCACAATATAGATTATAACCCTAATGATGCAGATGGAACCCACAGAAGCCCACCCCATCCTGTGTGTCTTTCCTCCACGTCCTCTCAGAAGTCTGCCATGGGGAGTACACCTAACTGGCTATGGACGGAAGGGTAGAAGAGAGTGTTCTTCAGGTTCTCTGGACATCATTCCTCATCTACTCACTTTGTGGATAGTTAGGCCAAACTCTTCAGAGTAACTGGGGATCTCATTTTAGGATAATTACTTACATTGTTTTGGGGCTTGATACAATTAGCATGATGACATCTGAAAATCGCAACATCTGAAAGACCACACCACCTATAAGGAATCCCCCCTCAACTTAGACTCTTTGTTGGATCTCTTCTATGGCAATGTCAAACATGTAATTCTCCCTACTTTATTACTCCATTAGTGATAATGATCAGAGGACTGGAAAAGGTTATTATTATCTCTTTGAAGGAATACTTCATGATTCTGAAACATGCACAGCAAATACCAGGTTGAAAGTTAAGAATTTAAGAGGTCATTTCTCTCTACAAGGCCAATTTTTTCATAGTTAAGATCTACTAACCACAATGGAATCGTATATTTTCTACATTTTTCAACTATGTGATGGTCAAGATGTAGTCTACTGTGAAATAGTTTGAATGCCTATCTCTTCAGTTCTCTTATATTTATCAACGATGCTCAATACATGTGTTGATTATTTTCATGATTTTACACAGAGAGGAAAGTAGGTATATGGATTAATAGTAATAGAGGCTCTGTTTGTTCTGAGCAGTAACAAAGTTGGAGATCTTTTTTATTTCTTTATAATTTTACCATCTTCTTCTTCAAATACTTGAGACTCGATATTTCAATGTCTTCATATCTGTCACCTCCAGCATGGGCTGTTTCTGTGTATACTCAATCTAGTCCAGCTGTCTTTCTCAAATTTGTCTGCTTTAGTGTTGTTTTCATTTCTTCTATAAGTACATCTGGAATTGTGATGTTAAAATCCAATTATAGTCATTCCACTAACTGTGACACTATAAAGATTTTATTTTAAAAACCTCTGCAGAAGTTTTCTAACTTTCATCTCTTTGCTACCCTCACAGTTATCCTTCAGTGCCCTGTAAATGATTCTGCTTAATTGAATCTCTCACCAAGCTTTCTTTTTTTGGGAAAAAAATTTTTTTTATACATATTCAGCAAAAATCTTCTTTCATTTACCAACTCCCCTCCCCTACCATGAGAACAAAAGAAAAAAACCTGTTAGAAACATAAATAGCCACGTAAAACAAATTTCACATTGGCCATTCTGCACTTCAGGTCTTTTTTCTCTCCATCAGGAGGCAGGTGGTAGGTTTCATCATTAGTCGTCCGGAATCATGGATAGTCACTACACTAATCCCAGTTCCCAATTCTCTCCAAGTTGTTTGTCTTTACCGTATTGCCATTGTTTAAATTGTTCTGGTTTTGTTCACTTCAATCTGCATCAGTTTAGACAAGTCTTCCTAGGTTTCTCTGAAGCCATCTCCTTCACCATTTCTTAATCTATCATTACTTGTTCATCCATTTCCTAATTTATAGGCACCCCCTCAGATTCCCATTCTTTGCCACCTCAAAAAGAGCTCTAAATATTTTTGTACATAAAGTTTGTTTAGCTTAGGACCAATCACTCTATCCTCTCTCTAATTCACCCTCCCCACCTTATCTTTCTCCCTTACTGCCCTCCTGAGTGAACTGTACTTCTATGCGTGTGCATGTGTGTGTGTGCGTGTGTGTATTCTTTCATCCTTTTACCAGTTCAGATAAGAGTGAGGTTCAGATGCCAGCTTCTCCCACCACTCCCTCCTTTTTGTTTATTTGCGCACCCTGATCATGGCAGATAATTTTCTCTAACCTTCTTTCCTTTCTACCCTTACCCCCAACATTACATTCCTCTTCCCACTCTTTCCGCTTTTCTCTTAAGATCAAGACATAGCTGAACTACTCCTACACGTTAGACTCCCTCCATGACCCCTAGTGATGACAAGGTTCAGACCCCACATGTCACCTCCACATATGTAAGTAGTTTACTCTTGTTTAATCCCTTTCCACTGTTCACTAATGTTTACGTTTTTGTTTCTCTTCAGCCCTGTGTTTGAATTTCAGAGCTTCTCTGCAGCTCTGATCTTTTTATCAGGAACGCTTGAAAGTACTCTATTTCGTTACAGATCCATTTTTTCCCTTGAAGCATTATACTCAGTTTTGCTAGGTAAGTTATTCTTGATTATAAACCCACTTGCCTTCTGGAATATTGTATTCCAAGTTCTCCAATCCTTCATAATGGTAGCTGTTGAATCATACATGATCCTGACTGTGGCTCCTCAGTACTAGAATTCCCTCTTTCTGGATGCTTGTAGTGACGGAAGCTCTGGATTTGGGCTATGATGTTCCTTCGAGTTTTCATTCTGGTGTTTCTTTCAGGAGGTGATCATTAGATCCTTTCTATTTTGCTCTCTGGTTCTAAGGGATCTGTGTAGTTTTGAGATTTCTTTGAAATAGGATTTTTGATCATAGTATTCAATGTTCTTAATTTTTTTCTCCCTGATCTATTATCCAGGTCAGTTGTTTTTGCTATCACACCTTACATTTTCTTCTAATTTTTCAGTCTTTTGACTTTGTTCTAATGTTTCTTGTTGTCTTATGGAATCACTGGCTTCCTTTTGGTTCATTATAATTTTCAGGGAGTTTGCTGCTTAGTCAAGATTTTGTACCTCTTGTGCCAACAAACTATTAATTTCCTTTCCAATTCTTTTTTCCATAATTCTTATTTTCCAATTTTTTTCACAAGTGCTCTCATTTCATTTATTAAAAAAATTTTTTTTAGCTTTTTTTAAAAAAAAATTAAATTCTTGCTTCATCTCCTACAGATGAGCTTGGAATCAGAAAAACCTGAATTCAAATCCAGCCTCAGACATTTAATAACTGTGTAATCCAGGGCAAGTCACTTAACCTGTTTGCTTCAGTTTCCTCAACTGTAAAATGGGGTTAATAACAGCACTTATCTCTCAGGGTTATTCTGAGGATACAAATGAGATAATATATGTAAGAGCACTTAGCACAGTAACTCTATAAATGCCTATTCTTTTCCCTTTCCTTTCCCCTCCTCCAGTTGTTTGTGCCCAAGCTGTGTTTTTCTCTAAGGCATTGCTTACATATGTTTTGGAGTCATTCTCTTCTGCTTTTATGTCTTCAGTTTCCCCGACACTATAATAATAGCTCTTTATTGGTATGTAATAATATGCATGTATGTTGTCTTCTCCATCAAGCCCCTAGAAAGCAGAGATTATTTCACCTTGTCTTTTTATCTCCAGTTAGCACAGTGTCTCGCACATAGTGAATGTTTAACAAATGTATGTTAGTAGATTCTGGGAGCATCTTACCAATCAATCTTTATTAATCATCTGCTACATCTCGGGCATTGTGCTAAATGCTGGGGATACAAGAAGAGGCAAAAGACAGTCTCTGACCTCAAGGAACTCAAGTCCAATGGGGACAACAAAAAGCAAACGAATATACACAAAGCGAGCTATATACAAGATAAATAGGATATAATTAACAGAGGGAAGGCACTAAAATTAAGAGAGGTTGGGGAAAGCTTCCTTTAGAAGGTGGGACTTTAGCTGGGATTTGAAGGAAGCCAGGGAAGTCAGTAGTCGGAGAAGAGGAGGGAGAGCATTCCAGGCACAGGGATGGATGGAGAAAATGCCCACAGCTCAGAGTTGAGAGTGTCTTTTTCTTAGAACAGCTAGGAGGCCAGCGTAACTGAATCAAAGAGTACAAATCAGAGAGTAAGGCGTATGAAGACTGGAAAGGTAGGACAAGGGCTAATTTATGAAGGACTCTGAATGCCAAACAGGGCATTTTATATTTGATCCTGGAGGTGATAGGGAACCACTGGAGTTTACTGAGAGGGGTGGAGGTGGAATGTGACACGACAGCATATTCCCTTTAGGAAAATTACTTTAGTAGCTGAATGGAGGATGGACTGAAGTAGGCAGAGACTTGGGACGGGCATCTTACACACAAAAGTAGATTAAAAACCATTAAACTGTATTTGGATCATAGATAAGCTTGCTACCCTGTTGATGGAAGTGAAAATCACAACAGTTAGAAAAAGCTTTTGTCTAGTCATCCCACTACTAGACCCTATAATAAAGATGATAAAAGGGGGAACAATCTGTACAAAAGTATTTAGTGCTGCTAGTAAACGTCTTAGAAAATAACAAAGAAACATGGAAAGATATATTAAATGACACAAATTGAAGAAAACAATTAAAAGAATATATGTGTACACACACACACACCCCTCTGATCCCAGCGCTCCAAGAGACGTTATTTCATTAACGTGGTCATTCCTTCCAACAATGTACATCACAGACCATCCATGACTGACTGTCCACCTTGTGTACTTCTTACCTACAAATCTCTATACAGGAGGTCTAAACTAATAATGGGGGGAGGGGGGAGAGTAGGAAAGATGAAGAAGGGTTAAAGTTCTTCTAATTCTCTTCATTTTGTGGGAATATTAATGTAGTATGAGGGATGTACGTTTATTGTCCTTCATTTTGCTACACGATCAGCCTATCTTTTCCAGTCAACAATTCTCTAATGACATCCTTCATATGGATTCTCTTGTATATCTCTATTTGTAATGTGTAGCAGCGTATTGATGGCCATCATGTGTTTTTCCATTGCTTTTGGGAGATCCTTAAGTTCAATTCTTCAGAGACTGAAGTATTCTATGACTACTGTTATTACATATCACTGGAAGAACCATAGTGTGAAAAAAAAATTGGGTTTTTATTTCAAGGACAAGTTTTGGGTCATTAAAAGAAATGTGCAATCTGGTCAAAGGTAGGCCATCCTAGCCTATTCTATTCCTGCACACATTTGACAAATACCACTTTTAAAAAGGCAAGGACACTTTACAATAAAGAGTCATTATTATTTTGTTACATTTTATATTTTTCTTTTATCAAAGCATTAAAAAAATAGACCTGAGTTTATGGTTTCATTTGCAATTTTGTACTTTAATTTGTTTGTAATTTTACTGGGATATATTGGGGAATGAAGACAATGTAAAAAAGAAGAGATTTCTAAAAAACTTTTTTTTAATTTAAAAAAATGTGTAAAGAATCAATATTTCACACCGAGGTTCTCAATAAGACTATACTATAAATAGCAAATGACGCTTCACCTTTAAAAATCGTAACTAGGTCTGTGTTCAAGTATCAATTATATCCTTAACTAATACAATCACAAAGAACAGAAATCATACCAGAAAATGTCACCAAAAGGTCTTAACTCTTTTATTATATCAGCTTTGACTTATACATGTACTTCAAGTCTGGAATTTGACATATCAGTATGAATTAACAAATGAAATAATAATAGCTAGCATTTATATAGTACTCTAAGGTTCATAAAGCATTTTATAAATGTTTTACTTTACCCATACAACAACCCTGTAAGGTAGGTGTTATTATTATTCCGATTTTATAGATGTGGAAATTGAGGCAGAGGTTAAGGGACCTGCCCAGGGTCACACAGCTTATAAGTGTCAAGAGGGTGGATTTGAACTCCTATCTTCCCAACTCCAGGCCCAGTGCTCTATCAAACGTGCTGAACTGCCTCCGTAATGGATCTAATTTATCATCTTCTTTATGTCCCCTTTTCTCTACTCACATAACCATGGTGGCCTAATGAAATTCTTTGGGGTGGTCTCTATGCCTCATCTCTCCCCACTCCAATACATCTTTCATTCAGCTGTAAAACTTACTGTCCTAAAATGCTGGTCTGCCCATGTCATACCTCCCCATACTCAATAAACTCCAATAACTTCTTATTACTTCCAGGCTGAAATATAAATGCTTCTGTTTGGCTTTTAAAGTCTTTTATAATCTGATCCCTTCCTATCTTTCCAGTATTTCTGTACTTTACTCCCTTCCCTGTACTCTACCATCTGGAGACACTGGCTTCCTTGCTGTTCCTCAAACAAGACACAATATCCTGACTATGTCTTTCTTTTATAAAAAAATTTATTTTACTTTCAGTTTCAAATTCTCTCCTTCCTTTTTTCCCCTTCCCCCACCCATTAAGGCAAAAAAACCAAAACAAAATCTATTTACAAATACTTAATGCAAAACAAATTCTCACAGTACAAAAGAAAGAGAGGAAGAGAGGAAGAGAAGAAGGAAGGAAGGAAGGAAGGAAGGAAGGAAGGAAGGAAGGAAGGAAGGAAGGAAGGAAAGATGACTCGATATGTTCTGATTAGCTCTCTATCCACAGGCAGAAACCATGTTTTATCATGGGGAATTTGGAATGTGGTTAGTCACTATGTTTTGGTCAGTTACTAAGTCTTTCGAAGTTTGTTATCTTTACAATATTGTTATTGTATAAATCTTTCTCCTGGTTCTGCTCACTTCACTTAGCAGCTCACATAAGTCTTCCCAAGTATTTCTGAAACTATTGTGAAATTATTCCCATCACCATTCTTACTGCACAAAAGTACTCCATTCCAATTATAAGCCACAACTTGTTCAGTCATTCCCTAACTGATGAGCTTCCTCTCAGTTTCCAATTCTTTGCCTCACAAAAAAAAAACCAAACAAAAAAAACAACCCTGTTATAAATATATTTGTACATATCAGTCCTTTTCAACTCCTCCTTTGATCTCTTTGGGTTACAGACCTACTAGCAGCATCACTGGGTCAAAGAATATGCACCGTTCAATTGCTTTTTAGGTGAGGTTCCAAATTACTTTCCAGAATAACTAAACTAACTCACAGTTCTACAAACACAGTGACTTCAATATAGGTATTCCAGCTGTCCACAAAGCCAGCAGGCGGGCCTTAGGTCAAAAACTGATCAGTTAAATGGAGAGTAGGAAGATGGGTTGCATTCCACCCATCCTGCCATAGTTAATCCATGGGTTTGTTTCCAACACAACCACACCAACCACTCACGGGTCAATACTCCTCAAACCACACCTTCGTTGGAAGTTTCCCTTGGCTGCCCTGCTGCAGGCCCACACTCTGCCTTGAAACTATCGAGCTACCACAGATGGGCAGACTCTGTGCTTTCATATAATGGGCACTTCCCCCACACTCCCTCCTCCCCCCAGAAAGGAGTGAGTAGCACAGGATAGGTCAGGATGTACATCACAGATCTCATTACGATTACTTTCCCCATCTTCACTGCTCCCCCAAGCCCACCATGCATCTTCCTAATTTATTTCCATCAAAAGCACCATCATCCTTCTAGTTTCCCAAGTAATCCTTAACTCCTCACTCAAACGAAAGTGCCAAATCATTCAACTGGCAAACCTTATGTCCTTTTCTCACTCCGCATCCTTCTTCACCTCTTTGGATCATTTGACACTATTGACCATTCTCTCTTCTTGGTATGTTCTTGCTCCTCTCCAGTTTACTGAAAAGGATTTTGTGTGCCACCTATAAAGACGCTATAATCTGTATACATAGAAAATTTGGAAATAGAATTTTCTGGGTTAAAAATCCTCCAACTAATTTCTTTGGATTCTGAACCCACTTGTTAAAAAACAAAACTTGCAGTATATTTTGAATAGTTTTTAATAATAAATGAGGGAAGGAAAATTATTGGATGAATTTCAACAAAATATTTGGAATAATTGTCAGTTGGTACTAAAAAATCAGTATCACGATTTAGTAACTACAGCTGACAAGGCACTTTTCCCATTTGGATCTACATGTTTTTGTGAAGTATCTTTTTCAGCTGCAACAGCTATTAGACCAAGTATCAAAATAAAATGGACTTAGAACTAGACCTTCAAATCATAGCAGTAAAAGGGTTAAACCAAGATTTTAAAAACTAACGAAGCATATCACAATGCTCTTACTAAAAATATCATTGTTAATAATAATTTAGAGTAAAAAAGGGTTTTGCATCATTAATATTTTTAAAATTTCCCTTTGTCTTTTTCTCATTTGTCTAATTTTTATAATGTGCATAATTACTAGTAGCCACATAATTTATAAATAAGTACATACACATATGTTGGAGTCTGCTCAAAAATTTTTTACCAATAGAGTATATAATTCAAATACTTTAGAAACTACTGCACTGTTAAAACCACATGGCCCTGCCCCCTTTGCTAACATTTATAATTATTTTAAGGCTTATATATCATTTTACATTTATTATCTGATCCTTGGTCAGGTCTTTACAATTCTCATGTCAGCACTCTATCAATTATACCAACATGTCTCTAGTCCAAGAGTTGTTAAACCTTTTTTGTGCAAAAGACCCAAGTTCTGTATTAAAAAGATTACCTACTGCCTAGTATCATAATTCCTAGTCTAATCTCCCCTACAACTACTGCCCAAGAGGGCAAGAATCACTTTATCCTCTACAAGTACCAAACAATATCTTTTAAGTAGCAGGCTCCACCCCCCCCACGCCCCCTCCCCCAAATAATGATCTGCTAAAAACATACTCTGGGGATGATTTTTTAATTAACTAAAGCAAATACTTTTTTTTTTCCTGTAGAAAGAAAAGTGATCTGAAAACCAGGAGAGCTGAGTTCTAATCCTTTTTCTACTATGAACTAGCGGACCTTGGGGTAGTCATTCTACCTTTCTAGGTCTCATCTGTAAAATACAGATGGTTATCTGGCTGATCTTTGTGGTCCCTTTCACCTAAGGAAAAAATAAAAACCACTATTCAAAGTTACAGTGGAGTCATGATTAGTGGGCAATACAAAAATTCAACTCCTCTCCCTTAACATAAAGATAAAGCAATAAACTCTTGGCATTAAGAATTTTGTACGATATTTGCAGTCCACCAGTTTTCCAAGCTGCCCAGCCTTCAGTTTAGTGCTATATATCCTTTCATGGCCTTCATAAAAAAGGAAGGGAATCTGGGAGAGTCTTCGAAGAAGCAGAAAAATTACACAATCCACAACCCTGGACAGGAAGTTTTCCGCAATAGGTAAGACTTACAAAGCCAAACAAGCCATCTTGACTGATTTCAAGGCTGTTTCAAGATTTGCTTTTGGTTCTAAGCTATTTTAAAGGCAATTTCTACCGTCAGGTAATGGTCAGGAACATTTCACTCAGGCAGGTGCTACAACACTTTATATGGTGGTAGCACAACAAGGAAGAGTATTTCATAATGAAAGCCCAAAGGAGCAATATTGTACTACAAACAAAGATGAGTTCAAACCCTATATCCTCTACCAAAGACAATGAAAATTAGCTTAGTACTAATTATTCAGATAAGGAGAATTAAAATTACTCTTTTAGAGATGGGTACTCAATACATTAACAATTAAAATGAGCCTGTCTTTTTAAATCGGCAAAGTAAAACAACATCCAGGAGTTGTTCAAGGATGGAATTGAATAACGAAACAAATAGCAGGGTACCCTCTCATAATAAATGGTCCTGGAAGAAAATTTAGATGTAGCATTAAATATATATGTACAGTTTTACAACTTTAAAATAATGGGTTTTTTAAACCAAGAACTCAATTGAACAAGCATTAAATTTGATAACTATAAGCAAGGTTCTGTGTTAGGTACTAAGTACTAAGAACCCACCAAAAATTCCCAGGAAACAGTTCCTGGCTTCAAGGAGCATATAATATGTAAGCAAGTAAATACATACAAGATAATTTGAGAAGAGACTACTAAGAACTGGTTATTAGAAAAGGTTTCCTGTAGGAGCTGATATATTTGCTTTTCTTTTTTTCCAAAATTACATTAACTGAGTTTATATAAGTTTTTAAAAAACCATTTGATGAATGAGGTAAATAACCCTAGACTTTCTGTTTAAAATAGGATCATTAAAGAATGATCTAAATTTAATTTTAAAAAATGATCTAAATCTATGATCCTATAGCAATTCTATTACCTCAAGTGAATGTGTAGGTTGGAAACAAAGAGCTATTCAAATCTTCACACTACCACTGCTGCGATCTGCACTTTGAGACACAGTCAAGAATATCTCCTTTCTGCATACTTAATAATTGTGTACATTTATAGAGAAAATCTCCGCACAACAGGCCTAATCAAGTGCCTCCCCAGTACAAGAAGCACTGTGGCTCACAACTGCCTGGGGGATTAAAAAAAACAAACAAACCCAGGTTTGCCATAGAAAGCCCTTCCCAATCTAGCTCCAACTCGGATCTTACAGGTGCCTCTTTTACATACTCTACATTCCGATCAAACTGTCTCCAGGTACAAGCCACGCTCTATCTCCCACTTCTGTGCCTTAGTACAGGCCATTTCCCTGGTCCAGAATGTTCTAACAACCCTCCCCTCCCCCCATTCTCTTCCAAGACTTTATTCAGAGGCCTCTCCTGATTGCCCCAAATGATAACTGTCCGCATCACTTCATATCTGTTTTGTCTATATCCTGTACTTATTGGTTTGTAAAAAGTTGTATCCCTTCAGTAAAACTTAAACTCCTAGAAGGCAGGGAATAATTGGTTTTTGTCTTTGAGTCTCCAGCATCTAGCAAAGTATCTGAAAATAAGCAGGTGCTTAATAAATAGAATAGGGTGAACCAGGATAGAGACTGGACTGTGTAACTTCACTGGTATATAGCGACTCCTCAATGAGGCAAGTGGTGCCTCTCCAGAAAATTCAAGACTGAGAAAGCCTTCTGGAGCACTGACTGCTTAAGTGACTTACTTGCCCATAATCATGAACGTATATGTAAGAGGCAGGTATACAGATGTTCTTGGCTTGACAGCCAGTTCACTACCCATTAAACTGGCATTGCTGATTAACTGATTCAAAGTCTGCAGATAAGGAAAATGAGGCTCCTAAAGGTTAAATCACTTGTCCAATACACTATAAGTAAGTAAAGAGGCCAGGACTCAAACCCAGGTGTCCTAACCCTGAGATTAATACTCCTTCCATGACAGCCTTGACAAAATTATGTCATGAGGAATTGCTGACTTTAGATAAGGTTCTCTACTACTTGGCAGAATACAGAGAATTAAGTACTCTCTTCAAGGATGGTATATTTGTAATTCACATACAACCTGGCTTCATACAGAAACTTCCCACACATTCAGAATTTCTAAAGAATGCTGAAACTTTTTGCAGGCAACACAGTCTAGTAAAACACTACTTCTTCAAATTCTCGGTGGATAGTACAAGATCTATCATTACAACCAATTAACTTTTATCAAACACCCACACTGATCTAAGTACTAATCAAATGGTGAGAAAGCAATATTTGAAGTTGGGTCCTAAACTGGAGACTGGAGATGTGGTCTAAAAAATACTAGACTTGCAAGTAAATCATCCTAGTCCCCTATACCTCACTGAATTATACGCAAGCTCTCCCATAGTTTGTTCTCTCTCCCTTAAGACCTGTGCAAAATATAATAACAGAGGAGAAAACTTTCACACTGAATAGCTTCTTACCATCCCTTTACTCCATCACGGGTGATGCCCTGGTAAAAAACGAAACCGTAAGCAGTAAAAGTTGAAGGATGGCCTGAACATTTTCATTTAGCCAGAACCACGATGTTATAATATTCACCAATGAAACAGCTTAAAAATGAGACGTTATTTTCATTTTGTTTCCCTTCTGCAACGATTATTCGAAACTGACAACATATCACCGTGTGGGCATACCTGGTACATAGCAGGCACACTGACTGGCACTACTTGTACAATTACTCCCTCCAATGTTCTTATGACTTGTAGGACAAGTCTACAAGAACTATTTCAGCATCTGAACTTATAAGGAAGTAAACTAATTTTTAAATTTAAATTAGGTGAAAAAAGTCACTAGAAATGCTGGTAATGACTACAGAGCAAACACAAGTAAAAATCTGGTCAGTATCGAGCTGGAGTAGCGAGTCTCTCTCAGCAAAGGGGTGCGAATACTTTGAGGGAAACAAGATCGTTAGGAACTTACAAGTGTACTATTTATTGTAGGTAAACAATGTACCTACTGCTAGTTGAGTAGTGACCAATTGTAGGTACAATTTTAAATAAATACAAAATTCATTCCCATTCCCAACTCCTAGCCTCCATTTCATCTAATGTGATCTGAACTGGAAGAAGAAAAGATGTGGGGGGGGGGGGGGGATGCATGCTCTGTTTCCTATTTTGTCAGAATTTCTTTTTTTTGGCACGTGGGTCTCTGAGCTGCTCTTTCCTTGGGGGGGGGGGGGTAGGAGGAAGGAATACGGGAGGCTCTGGGACGTCAGCAGCCACAGCAGCGACCCCGAGGTTGTGTCTCATGATCCCAGGAACAGACAGCCCTTTCACTAACCCATTCCTCCATGACTAGGAAGGAGGGGGAGACGGGGAGCTCGTATGCCTCCAGCCCGCCCCTCCCTTGCTTCCAGTGCCTTCCCTCTATTGATTATTTCCAATTTATCCCGGACCACATAGCTCCTTTGCACGTGGGCTCCCCTGTAGACTGGGAGCTCCCTGAGGGCAAGGATTGTGTTTGACCTTTCTTGCTCTCTCCCCAGAACTTAGCCTACTAGGTGCCCGGGGGCCCGTGCATAGTAGGCGCTTAATCAATGTCTCCAGATTGACTGACAGACTGACGGACACCTCGGCTTCCCAGTTCTGCAGCCTGTCACGTGCTGACAAGGCAGTCAGACCCAAAAGAGCGCCCATGTGCCGCCCCTCGCCCCACTCCACAGCCCCGCAGAGCGAGGGCAGCCCGAGGGAGCTCGTACTCGCCGCCGCCGCCCGTGACGCACGCCGTGGGCTCACAATCCGAACAAACCGCGCAGCCCGGGCCAGCCCCGGCCCGACAGCACTCAATGCCCATTCGACCCGCAGCCCCCTCCTCGGGAACAGCCCCGCCCCCCGCCCGGCCCGGGCCCCGACGCCAGTCCGGGCCGGCAGCCGCCGCCCCCGGAGGAAGATTACCCGGCGCCCGGGTAATCAACGAGCGCCGCCCGGTAGGCGTGAAGCGAGGTCTGCCTTCAGGCGGGGGCAGAGGGCCCTCCTCCCCTCGGCTCTGGCTCCCCACGAACCTTGTCCAGGGAGATGTCCATGACTCGGGACGAGCCGCGGGCTCCGAGGGCAGCCGGACGGTCCCGCGTCCCACTTCCGCCTCCTGCGCCTCCGCTGCCGTTTCCACGCTGGCAGCGCTGACGTCCCAGCCAATCCTCCATGGGCGGGGGGGGGGGGGGGGGGGGGGGGGGGGGGGGGGGGGGGGGGGGGGGGGGGGGGGGGGGTGAGGGGGGGGAAGAGGAAGGAGGGGGAGAAGGAGGAGGAGAAGAGGAGAGGGAGGAGACGAAAAAACGTCCAGAAGAGGGCGGGGCGGGCCTGAGCGACGCGAAAGTGGGTGGAGCCATTCGGCTTTCCAGGTCGGTGACGTCAACGTGACCGTCTTTAGTATTCATGGACCCGCAGGGGGAGGGAGGAGGAGAAAGGATGACACCTTTCAGACCATAATCTCCAAGGGTCGACTCGAACTCGTTACACATCATCCATTTTTTTAAAAATATATTTGTCATAAAAATTAAGCGGCAGATTGCTACAATAAGATGCCGAATCTTTTCGTCGCAGTTCCCAACGCCTCTCCCTTCCTTTCCCTCAAGAATGGAACGGGTCACTCTCCTTGGAAGAGGGTGGGAGAGCGTCAGTCTTGAACCTGCACATGCGTGGCCGCAGCATCTCCCTGCTGGGCTGATGATTGGGGAAGAGAGCTGAGCTGGGAAGACTGGAAGATTTGAAATTAGGCTGAGAGCTGTCCAGCTTTTCGAAGCGCTCACCCCATAAGCCCTGCAACCTTTGCTTCGCGTCAGGACCCCTCATAAAACCGTGTTATCTTAAAAACGAAAATTCAGCCCTTCCACATAATGTTGGGGGAAAGAAGGGGAAACAGACCAGTCCCAGGTTGCAGTAGACCACCATGTCCTGACTCCTTTCATTCCCACTGGTTGCTTACATGTTGGAATTCTCCCTCCTTACCTTAGCCTTCTGGCTTCCATTATTGTTGCTCGATCACTTCCTACTCTTCTTGACAACCCTTGTGGGTTTTTTTTTGGCAATGATACTGGAGTGGTTTGCCATTTCCTTCTCCAGCTCCTTTTACACATGAGGAAACTGGGTTAAGTGACTTGCCCCAGGTCACACAGCTACCAAGTGTTTGAGGACAGATTTGAACTCAAAAAGATGAGTCTTCCCGACTTCCTGATTTTTTGCCAATCCACTGTGCAACCTAGCTGCCCCGGCTTCCTTCATGTCCTTGCTCAAATCCCACCTTCTACAAGAAGCCTTTCCTGATCTCCCCTCCCTTAATGCTAGTGCCCTCTGAGATTATCTCCAATATTTTGTTTGTTCATAACTGTTTGTGGTCTCCCCCATTAATTTGACTGAGAGCAGGGATTTTTTTTTTGGTGGGGGGGAGGCTTTCTTTGAATTGGAAGGCCTAACACCATGACTGACCCACTTGATAGATGCTAGTTGACTTGTTGATCCTGAAGGTTTGTAGAGAACCCCTAGAATGTATTAATTGTTAGGAGGACTGATTGCTGAGTGGGGCCTCCAGGAGACCTGGATCCCAATTAGCTGTTGCTACCGCATTCACTTATTTTTATACAATAATAACAATAGTTTACATTTATGTGACATCTGGAAGTTTGCAAATCATTTTCTTCACAATTATTTCTAGAGATAAGGTAACATAAGAGTTTTACTCATTTTACAGAAGAGACAACTGAAGAGCAGAGAAATTAACTGACTCAGCCTGGGATAACAGTTAGTGATTGTTGGAGCTCTTGAATCTAAATGAGTCTGATGCCCTATATCCTACCTAGAATATGTATGATACAGTGGGAAAGTGCATTGGGTATAAAGTGAGAAGATCTGGATTCAAATCCCATCTTTGCCATTTACTATCTGTGTGACCTGGGGAAAGTCATCTAACTTCTCTCCTCAATTACCAAATCTGGAAAATAAGGGAATTGGACTTTTAGGGAAGATGACCTTTAAAGACTCTTGCAGTTATTTTTTCTCTGATCCTAGGTAGTCTCTTCCTTTATTATGATGTTTAAACATCTTTGATATTTGAAAAGTTCCTTTATTTCAATCCATGTGAACATTCCTTTCAGTTGTGAAGATCATAGACCAATTGTCATTCTTGTCTGTGCTTCTTAAGTGTCCTTAAACGCTCCATGAAGGAGCTAATCAATATGTCTTTCCTCTGCAGTGGTATTCCAGTAAGTATTTAACAACCAAAGAGTTTTTTAAGTTAACAAAAGTTTAAAAAAAAAAACCTACTTTAATCTGCATTATTAACACTTTCATTGTCCTTTGACAATTGACAATAAAATCAAGCCCTGATTTGTAGCATTTGTAGATTTCCAAGGTGTTAATGTTCAAACAGAAAATTTAATTATTGGTGTTGAGAGTTTGTTCAAGTTGATTCCAACACACCTCTGCTCTGGGTCTTTTAATATTTTGTACATACTAGTACAACACAGCAGCAATCTTTTTGGTTGATAATAATATGCTACTTGCTGAAGGTCATAGGGAACCCTCGAAGTTTACTAATTGAGTGCCCAAAGGAATGTAAATTTTGAAACCTAGCAAGATATCTAGAGTTTTACCAGTTAGATTTCCTTCTTAGGGACCTAGCCTTAAACCCAGATCACTCTGACTCTTGTTGATTGGCAAATAATAGGTCCCAGCCCAAATCTCACTTAGTCAATGTTTGGGTGGCTCAGACTGAGTGTAAATAGCAGTTGTTTCTGTTTTGACCAGAAACCCTGAGGGTCTTCCCTTCCCAGATTGATTTTTTTTTTAACTAGGTAAAAGAGTCTGTTCTTTGCCTCATTTCTTACCTATCCTTAATCACTGAATACATGTTGCCTCAGACAAACCTAGACCAGGGAAAGACCTTAACTTCAAAAGGGCAAGGTCTCCCACTGTATCCAGGGCCTTTTCCAGTCATCCTGATCTCTATCTTGTCCCTGGACCCAGATAGCACAGGAGGAAAGAGTGAGGCTGGTGACTTTGCAGAGCCCTCCCTGACTTAAATCCAATTCACTTGCAAGTCATGGTGTCACCTTCCTGATGTCATGGTCCTCTTCTAGAAGGAAGGGCAAACAACAACAATTGAATGACTGATTTATACCAACTATTCAGTCAGTCAACAAGTATTTATTATATATTACTCATCTCTCTATTTCCCTCTAAACCACTAACAATAGGGGTGGAGCCAAGATGGCAGCTGGAAAGCAGGGACTTGCTTAAGCTCCCCACCAGATCTTTCCAAACACCTATAAAAATGGCTCTGAATAAATTCTAGACCTGTAGAACCCACGAAATAGCAAAGGGAAGTAGGGCTCCAGTCCAGGACAGCGTGGATGGTTGCTGGGAGGGGTCTATCACACGGAGCTGGGAACAGAGTAGAGCCCAGCATGGGCTGTGCCTGGACCAACCAGACCAGGAGCTGGGCGGAACAGGCATTGTGCCTGAATCAGTGAGCTGTGGCAATTACGAGACTTCTCAACCCACAAATGCCAAAGAAGACAGAGAGGGTTAGTGGGAAAAGCTGCTGGGACAGAGTGAAAGGAGTTTGTGGTTGGCCACTACCCTGGGGGCAGTGGAGGTTGTACAGCTCTGAGGCAGCTTCCAGAGCTACAGCTCCAGTTGCTTCTGGCCCCAGGCTCACCTGGTGGGATGAATAAAGCAGAATATTAGAGCAGGAGTGCATTTCTTTGGTTCTGTCTAGATCTGGGCCACAATCCTGGCTGGCGGTTCTTGGTGGAGAAAGAGCACTGGTGTGGCAGAGCTTGCTGTGTAGAAATAGCTTTGAAAATAGCAGCACAGCCCCTCAAGCTTGGGACCAAATACTTTCTACTCTACAAGCAATCATACCCCAACAAAAAGCTCAAGGGTCGGAGGGGGCGGAGCCAAGATGGCAACTGGAAAGAAGTAACTGGCCTGAGCTCCCCTCCAAGTCCCTCCAAAAACCTATGAAAAAATGGCTCTGAACCAATTCTAGAACTACAGAACCCACAAAGGGGCAGAGGGAAGCAGGACTCCAGCCCACATCTGCCTGGATGGTCTCGGGGTAAGGTCTGTCCCGAACAGAACTCCCAGCCCCCAGCC
>CM053624.1:248751943-248778424 GCA_028646595.1 Phalanger gymnotis | reverse complement strand
CCTGGGTTGGGGCCCTGCTTCCCTCTGCCACTTTGTGGGTTCTGCAGCTCTAGAATTGGTTCAGAGCCATTGTTTTATAGGTTTTTGGAGGAACTTGGTGGGGAGCTCACGCCAGTCACTGCTTCCCAGCCGCCATCTTCTACTTCTCTCTGTTTTATGAAATGATGCTGCTCATAACCTTCCATCATCCTTTTCTGTAACATTTTACAATTAATTTATATTCTAAGCTAAGTCCTAGATTACCACATCTTTCCACTTGGTAATTAAGTCCGTTTGATAACTAAGATCCTGCTTAAGGCTCTTTTGTTCTCCTTTTGGCAACTGATTAACAGTGACTAAACTTCTGTAGTTCTGAACAGGCAGTAATGGATAGAGTTCAGGCATTAGCTATAGGAAAGCCTGAGTTTTAGTCCCACCCATGACACATATTGGTTGTGTGACTCTGGGCTTAAACTCTCCATGCCCCAGGCTACTCTCTAAGACCATAAATTGCAGAGTAGGTTCCCATCTGCATTAGTGGAAGGAGTTTCTTCAGCAGGAATTCCCAATTCTAATGAAATCATAGGTATGAAATTTTTTTTAAATGCATGAAATTATTATAGTTTTTTTCCTTCCATTTTTAGTCCATTTTATAAATTTGGTTAAATTGTTTAGGATGGAATAATTTTATTAATATGCCATATCTTTTTCTCATTCATATTCTTCTAGCTTTGCATTGATTTTGATTTTTGTTTTAACAAGTTGGTAGTATGACTGTACACAGAAAACCAATTCAGGAATAATTCCTGCACCAACAATGAGTTGTTTTCTCTCTATTGAGATTAAAATTAGTTTCATTTGTACCATACTGTTAGTCGTTCCCCACTTGCAGAGACTTCTGATTCTTTTCTTTAAAAAAGTATGCATGGCTTATGAGCATACAGTTTCTTTGTAGTCCACAAGCTCTGGTCTCTTTTTTTATTCCTGATCCATATTTACGAACCTATTTTTCACTGTCCTCACTTAGTCCAATCTTTGCATTGAAGTCACTGAGTCTCAAAAAATATGTTCATTTGATTTAGAAGGTCCGATCACACTCTTTGTAGAATTTCTTTACCTCTTCATCCTCTGGAACAGAGAATAGTAAGTAGCAATTATTTAGCAGTGGTCCTTTTGCAACTATTTATCATGAATACTGCAACGCATGATGGCCAAATGTCCCATGAAAAGATGTTAATCTTCACCTTTGATTACATGACAAAACCCATTCTACCAGCTCCTTTATTTGCCTCTCTAAGTAGACCCTATGAATCATCCCTTCCACTGGGAGGCAACTTCTTTATTTTGCTTTCATTTAGAGCAAAAATATCAAAATTTATACCATTCAGTTCTTCCCATAGTATGTCTATTCATTAGTTAGCGTCCAAGGATCTCACTGTGAGAGTAAAAACAGCTAAGTGAGTGTTGAAAGATGGTCTTAATACTGTGTGATTCTCAGGACCTTCTGCTTCCTTTCTTTTTACTCTGCTACTATCTCTGTGGAAGGACACATAATTGATGGCCATTTCACATTCTTTGCTTCATAGACTGCCATGGTTAACAATTTCATCACCAAGGCTGAGTTTACTTGTAATGATAGCGAATATGCACACATTTTTCTAACTCCCTCTAACAACAATGCTGCTTGCAGCTGCTGTGGAGGTATAAGGCCAATAACCAGCAAATAGGAAGGCTGCTAGCACAAGTTCTTTGATCTGCTTTTCTAAGGAAAGCAAAAACAGAGCAAATAACACAAATCAGCAGACAGGACTTCTGCCTGTGCATAGCAATACATATTATAGTTACCAGAAAGAGAAGCACCAACATTTGGGTTTTCAAAGCCGGGGGGTTCCTTAACGGCTACCCAGGGTCTTGTCTGGCAAAATCACAGGAACTCTCTTTCAATGAGTGAGCTCCCCAAAGCAAACTGCTAACCTCAGAGTATATATACACTTCTTCAAGGTCAGACCACAGAGGGCGTCACAACCATGTGACTTAAACTCATGTGACTTAGGCTTTCTTGTGACTTCTGCAGGTCATCAAAGACTCTTGATTCAATCAAAGGCAACACTCAATTAAAGGCACTTGATTGCCTTAGTGCTGAGAAGCACTCCAAAAGAAAAAAACAGCGAAAAGTCCCACTTTGCTTGCCATTATGCTCCCTTTTCCTTTTCAGTTTTGAGCCCTTTTTGTTAGATTTATGATGCCAAAAATGTATCCTTTTTATATTTTCTTTTTTTACTATGAACTTAAGATCAGCAGTTGATGGTAACCAACATTTACAAAGAGTTTCACATATATTAACTCATTTTGCTTCTCACAAGAACCCTGTGATTTAGATATTATTATTATCATTGCCATTTTGCAGAAGTGTAAACTGAGGCTCAAAGGAGGGAGATGACTTGCCCAGGGTCACACAGATACAAAATATCTGAGGCAGGATTCAAACTCAGATCTTTCTGACTTCAAGCCCAGTGCTCTATCCACTGTACTACCTAGCTTTCTCATCAACAAATACAAATATTTCTACATACACAAATAGAAAAGAAGGAAAAAGGGATGGCATATAAAATCCTGAAACTCTGTTGTGTATGGCTTGTTTTTAAAACTATATATTAAATTTAAAGTGATAATTCCACCATTGCCCTGCTTGTAGTTCCCTTTTGAACTTCTTTCTGCCACCTTCTGTGTTATTTAAATTTTTTTCATTGACATTTTTTCTTTTCGTTTGAGTCACAATCACTTACCTCCCCCCAAAAAAGACAAAACCAAAAACAACAAAAAGAAAACCAAGCTTTCTCTTGTAATAAATAAGTATAGTGAAGCAAAAAAAAAAAAATACATGTTGTTGATTATGTGTAAAAATGAATGTCTCATTACGCATCTCTAGTATCCAGTATCTTTCTGCCAGGGGATGGAAAACATGGTTCATCATCAGTCTTTTGGAGTCATAATTGCACATTGCATTAATTACAATTTTTAAGTCTTTCCCATTTTTCTTTATAATGTAGTAGTTATTGTTTAAATTGTTCTGATTCTGCTCACTTCACACAAATTTTTGCAGGTTTCTCTGAATTCATCCATTTCGTTATTTCTTATGATAAAATTACATTCTATTCTATTCTAGTATTGTGTGCATGACTCAGGTAGGTTTCCTGGTTGCCTGCTGCCACTGCCATCCCCGCCCTGGGGCTGGGGCTGGGGCTGGGGCTGGGGCTAAATGGTGCTTTTCTCTCACCCAGCTCTGACAGACCTTTCCTACTGACCTTCTGAGTTGTCTTTGACATTTGTCACAGCTGCCAGTGATTCAGTCCCCCGAGGCCTGCTCCAGCCCCCATCTGTGCCAGTGTGGCCCTTGCTGGACCGTGTTCCTGTCTCAGGCCTGGTGCAGTCTGTGTTCAGAAAGAATGAGATTCTCAAAATCGAATAATTAACAACAGTAAGTTTGCTGAGCCACAGCAGGGAAAGATGTTTAGAGTACAGAAGGGATGTTCATCCAGGATAATAATAAGTAACATTTATACAGCACTTACAATGTGCGGGGTGCTTTACAATCATTACTTCGTTGGATCCTCACAATATCCCTAGGATGCAGGTGCTATGATTATCCCCATTTTATAGATGAACAAACAGGCAGATAAAAGTTAAGTGAGTGGCCCAGAGTCACACAGCCAGTGTCTGAGGCTGGCTTTGAACTTAGGTCTTCCTGACTCCAGGGTGATTGCTCTATTCGCTGCTCCCCCAAAGCGTTGATTAAGGTCAATATAGCTTCCCAGTCTTATTCATGCTGCTAGTCTATGGTATGAAGCCTCAAGTTGGGGTTACAATCTCTAATATCCAGGTGTTTTTCAAATTAATTTATTTTTAGTTTTCAACATTCACTTCTACAAGATTTTAGTTCCAAATTTTCTCCCCATTTCTCCCTTCCCCCCACTCCAGGACAGCATGCATTTTGATTACCCCTTCCTCCAATCTGCCCTCCCTTCTATTACTCCTCCCCCCTTCTCTTATCCCCTTCCCTTCTATTTTCCTGTAGGGCAAGATAGATTTCTACGCACCATTGCCTATATATCTTATTTCCCAGTTGCATGTAAAAACAATTTTTAACATTTGTCTTTAAAATTCTGAGTTCCACATTCTCTTCCTTCTTCCCTCTCCACCCACCCTCATTGAGAAGGCAAGCAATTCGATATTGGTATGACATGTGTAGTCATGCAAAACACTTCTATAACAGTCATGTTGTGAAAGACTATATTTCCCTCCATCCTATCCCACCCACCCCCATTTATTCTATTCTCTCCTTTGACCCTTCCCCTCCTCAAAAGTGTTTGCTTCTGATTACCCCCTCCTCCCATTTGCCCTCCCTTCTATCATCCCCCCCCTCTCTTATCCCCTTCCCCTCTACTTTCCTGTAAGGTAAGATAGATGTTCATACCCAATTGGGTGTGTATGTTATTCCTTCCTTAAACCAAATCCAGTGAGAGTAAGGTTCACTCATTCCTTCTCACCTCCCTCCTCTTCCCCTCCATTGCAAAAGCTTTTTCTTGCCTCTTTTATGTGAGATAATTTACCCCATTCTACCTCTCCCTTTCTCCTTCTCTCACTACAATCCTCTCTCACCCCTTAATTTTATTTTTTTGATATCATCCCTGCATATGCAACTCATCCTGTGCCCTTTGTTTATATATACATACATATATATGTATATATATAGAGAGGAGCTGGGGCCTGACCCTGCTCCTCTCTCACCCAGATCTGACAGACCTTTGCTACTGACCTTCTAAGTTGTCTTTGGCATTTGTGGGTTGAGAAGTCTGGAAACTGCCACAGCTGCAGTGATTCAGTCATGTGAGGTCTGCTCTGGCCCCATCTATGCCAGTGCAGCTCTCACTGGCCTGTGCTCTTCTCTCAGACTGGTGCAACAGACCTGTTGACCTTCCAGGTTGTCTTGGGCTGGAAATTTGTTTCACTCTGTCATTTTGTGTGTTCTGTTGCTCTAGAATTTGTTTAGAGTCATTTTTTACAGGTATTTGGAGGGGTTTGGAGGAGAACTCAAGCAAGTCCCTGCTTTTACTCTGCCATCTTGGCTTTGCCTGGTGGTTTTACAAAACTCAGATGACCAGGAATCAATAACCGATCTTTAATCCCCGGAACCAATCAAGTATCAATGACGGTCTCAATACCTTTCATCCATTTGCTTATTTATCCATTTGTATGTTTGTTTATTGAAACTAGGTCTCCTTATTTCATCTAGGTTGGACATTCAGTAGCTACTGGCTCAATCTGGATACAAAAGCACAAAAGCTTTAACTGGCTTTTTTTCTATACTGGGCTGATTCACCCCTCCTTAGGTAGTCCTCTACTCCCAGAGGCTCACCATATTGGTGCTGAACTTAAGTACAGACATCAGACCAGCTTTAGCTCCTACTGAAGCTCAGAATTTCCAAATTCAAGCTATCCACCAGCCATAGCTTCCCCTAGTAGCAGGTATTCGTCACCACAGTTTCAATACCTTTTAAAGAAAAACTAGGCTAACTTGCCAGGGGGTGTGAGATAATGTTATTTCTTCTACTACAACATTCATTTAAGGCTATTTGTTCAGTCATTCTGCAATTGATGGACATCTACTATGTTTTAAGTTCTTTGCTAAATGGAAAATTCTGCTTTAAATATTTTTGTACATATGAGTCATTTTTCTCTATCTTTGATCTCTCTGGGGTATAGGCTTAATAGTCGTATCACTGGGTCAAAGCTGTTTACAGTTTAGTGACTTTTGGAGTATTTGTAGTTGTTGGTCAGTCGTTTTGGTTGTGTCCCCCTCTTCATGACCCCATTTGGGGGTTTCTTGGCAAAGATGCTGGAGTGGTTCACCATTTCCTTCTCTGGCTCATTTTATAGATGAGGAAGCTGAGGCAAACAGGGATAAGTGACTTGCCCAGGGTCACATGGCTAGTAAGTGTCTGAGGCTGGATATGAACTCAGGAAGATGGGCCTCCCAGACTCCAGGCCAGGCACTCTATGCACTATGGCACCAACTAGCCACCCTAATATACAAATGCCATATATATGTGTATGGGTGTATGTGCATGTATGTGTCCATCTGTGTGTATGAGATGTTTGTGCGTTATGTATGCATGTGTATACCTAAATATAAGAATGCATACATGTATATGTATATATGTAAAATTCAAAATAAGACAGCTAAGGCTTTATCCAGTTTAATTGGCAAACATGATAAAAGATGGAAGCAGCTGTAGAAAGACATTAATGGTGGAGCTATGTATTGGTCTAATTATTCTGGAAAAAAGCTGGATTTATGTGGGGAAAAAGACACTTAATTACCCACACCCTTTGACCCACTGATCCTACAATTGGGTATATAGGCCCAAAAGGTCAAAAATAGAAAGTTTCTGTCATTAATAGGACTAGATAAGTAAAGAAATGTTGGTAAAGCATTAAACATATACAGTACATGCATTTAAGTTTATGTATACGCAGAAAGTTGTATTTTGAAATCTAAAAATTCTAATAGTACAAATGTGTTACTGAAAATATATTTGGAGCAAATTACCAAATTTTTTTCCAAGAAACTTAATTTCTATCAAAGATGTTATTGGGTAGTAGGTTAGACTGTGTAAAGTCATTGTTGTGACTTCAACTATCATCACTAGCTGAAATTACTAATTTAAACTGCCTTGAAACTAAAATTTGTGTTTTTTTCTAAAGCTCAAGTAAAGCTAATTGTTCTTTTAGAGCACTTCTACAAGTCCTACAACACTCCCACTTCAAAATAGTACCTGCAGCCAGGGAGTACCCCCTCCAGCAAAATGCTCTGACTCCAGACACACAGGGCCAAGATTCATCCTGGTGTCCTGACTCCAAAGAATGGAATCACACTTTTTCATACTCTCTGCTTTATTATTCCTTTCCTTAGTTAAACTCTTGGAGAAAAAAATCTCCACCAGAAAGCTTCGCCATAACTCATGAACCCAGGAAGTCTTGAATTCATGAAGTATCACCAAAGGCCAGAAATGTTCATTCCTTCAGATCATCAAGTGACCTAAGCTCAGGGGAAGAAATACAATGCAGATGAGGCAGCCGTGCGCTTGAAATCCAGTCTCAGACCTCCTTCCAGGTGCATGTAATTGCCATTACTATTGGGATTGGGAAGGGAGAGAAATCCCCTGCCTTGCTCCGCTTACTGGAAGTGTAGAGGAGAGCTATCAGAATCCCAAAAGAGGCTGCTGAGAAAGAAAGGATAGAACCTTTCCATACCCCTGAATGCCTACTGAGAGGGAAGGCTCCTTCACAGTAATTTGTCCCCCAAGATTCTCTGATCCACTTTGACACGAGTCCAGTCACAGGAGCCAGCCTATGTCATCCCAAAGATCATATCCTTCAGCAAGGGTCCAGCAAATGTCTGTCAGAAGGGGGACAGAGCACATATCCACCTCTGTTGGAGGTGCCCTAGTCTAAATCAGGAGATACTCCTGATCGTTTCCTATATAGTAGATTATATAACAAATACTGGCAACAAATATTTATCTTCTACTTCTTAAAATGACATTTTCAAGATAGATAAGTACTCAAATGGTTTCTTTCCACTGAAGTCAGGACTGTGTTAGTTAACCTATTTCTTGATCAGGAACCAAAGAGCAGACCTAAGCAAAGGAAATATGAACAGTCATTAATCAATGAAAAATAAATTGGATTTTAAACATCAGGTTTAAATAATGTTTAAATTTCATTAGTGATGCTAGGACAGAAGTCTATAATACTACTTCCCAGGCTACAGTAATCCTGTGTCTATAATGATCCTATCAACCTAACTCCTTTCACGAACACTAAGTTGCTTTTAATTTACAATAATTCCGACAACAGTGAAAAATTTGTTACTTCTACCAGCCTTGGACGCATAATGGCTGCTAAGTTCGTAATTCTTTGTGAAAGCAAAGTACCTGCTAATGCACTCTGATTTTGTATTTTTAAAGAACTTATAAAAGCAATTTGCTAGTTATTCATTACAATGTCTTTGTGAATGTCAGTATTATAAATGAAGTTCTCACTCTAAAGGGATATGTCAATGGTTCCTAATCCACATTCTCTACTAGCACTAAAAAAAACAAAACACATTGCCTCTGTTTTTAACTCAGCTAATCAAGGTATATCCTGTTTATGTAATGGTAATAATAAAAGCTAACATTTTTTTAGTGCTTACTATGTGTCCAGGACTGTGCTAAGCACTTCACAATTATCTCACTTGATCCTTACAACATCTCTAGAATGCAGGTGCTATCATTATTCCCACTTTACAGATGAGCAAACTGAGACAAAGGTCAAGTGATTTGCCCAGGGTCACACAGTTAGTGTCTGAAGCCAAATTTGAATTTAGGTCTTTTTTTTTTTTTGAGGACTTAGGTCTTTCTTACTCCAGGCTCTGCGCTCTATGCACTGTGCCACCTTGCTGCCCATATCCAATGTGTATATTTTAGTCATACACCTCTTCTCTGGACAGAAGCAGCTGGTAGCACAGTATACTTACAAGTTATGCAACTTGTTGGCATATCACAGGGTTGCTGTGAAGATTAATGAGATACTATTTGTAAAGCACTTAGCATGGAACCTGGCACATAGTAGGTGCTATGTAAATCTTTTTCTTCTTTCCTGGAGGACCTGAGGAGTCAGCGGGGCTCATTTGGATGAAGTATTGCAAGGAATTCTGGGAAGCCTCTCTTTATACTAGGCACATGGGTGAGGTCTTCCTGATTCCAGACCTGGTAGGTTTAGGCTAACAGTTTTCTGGTTAAAGTATGCTACTTGGACTATTGTCTAGGGTTTTTTTTTTCTATCTTTCTCTTAGGGCAGGGAGTATGTGGCACAGATTTTTTTAATATTTAATGTATTTATTTTCAATTTTCAACATTCATTTCAATTAGTTTTAAATTTTCTTCCCCTCCCCAAGATGGCATGCAATCCGATATGTGCTCTACACATATATTCCTATTAAACACATTTTCACATTAGTCATGTTGCATAGAAGAATTATAATGAATGGGAGAAGCCATAAGAAAGAAAACAAAAAGAGAAAAAACAAAAGAGAAAAGAGTCTGCTTCACTCTGCATTCTAACTCTATAGTTCTTTCTTTGGATTGGATCAGATCAAGATTTTAAATGGATTTTTTTAGACCTATATGTGCAAAGATATTTAAAGAAACACTTTCTATAGTAGCAAAGAATGGAAACTTAAGGGGATTCCCCATCATTTGGAGAATGGCTAAATAATGTATGGCATATGAATTAATGAAATACTATAGTGCCATAGGAAATGAAAATGGTGGTTCCAGGGAAACATGGGAAGATTTGTATGAACTGATGCAGAATGAAGTGAACAGACCAAGACAAGAATTTATACACTAAAAATAACACTGTAAAAACAAAAAGCTTTGAAAAACCTAAGAAACCTGATTAATGGAATTGCTAACCATGATTCCAGAGGACCAATGATTAAGCGTGCTACCCATATCTTGACAGAGACATCATGCACATTTTAAGATACATCAAGTATGCAAATTTATTTTGCTTGACTATTAATATTTGTCATGTAACCCCAGTCCCAAAGCTCATTGGTGTGGAACTCTTTCCTCCTCGGTGGGGACGAATGCCCTGCCCTGTGTGAGGGTGGGGTGAAGCTTCCAGCAAGGGGACTGCGGAGGATATTTCTCTCCCCAGCCCCAGTGGCAATGGCAGTTACAAGGACCTGGGAGTAGGAACTCATGTTTAATTAGTCAAGCCTGAAACTGGATTTCAAGTTCTTTGCTTCCTCTTCTGCTCTGTGTTTCTTTCCCTGAGGTTAGGTCACTCAAGGATGATCTAAAGGAACGAATGTTTTTGGTCTTCGGTGATACCTCTTGAGTTCAAGATTTCCTGGGTTCCTGTGTACTGACAGCTTTGTTGTAGAGATTTTTTCCCTCTAAGAGTTTACCTGGGGAGAGGGAATAAAAAACCAGAAAGTAAGATTCCCCTCTTTGGGGTCAGGACATCAGGATGAATCCTGGCTTTGTACTGAGTCTTCTTTGAACTTTCAGTGAGTTGCTGATTCTCTTCAGACTTCAGGTGCTTCTGGCTTCCAACTTTGAGAGAGAAGATGGATGAGGCCAGCTCCACTTCAGATTGACGAGGGGAAAGATTCTGAGAAGACATGAGAAGAACTGGCAGTCTCCATCATGTCTGTCTTCCCAGCTTGCTGTGCTGGAGACTTTCGGAACTTCTCCTTGAGTAAGATCCAGGATTCTCCCTTGGTTGAGCTGAGTTACCTTACTCTCCATGGGAGAGTTCCTTCATTCTGTATTTTCTGGTATGTATTTCCCTGCGTATAACTTCTCTGATTTCTGTTTTGCTGTTGACTTGGATGAATGGGGTTTCTTTGATAATTGCCATGTGTGTTCATTGTGGAATTGGTATTCGGTGGGAAAGGGAGTCGAGCTTTGGATATAGAGCTTGGGGGTTCTGCTTCTTCCCAATAATGAAACAGCTATCAGAAATTAGCTTGAACCTGATCCTTTTCACTAGACTAACAATATTTAAGGGAGCCGAGAAATACAATGATTCTATGTAATAACATGATATATTCCAGCAGAATGGGTTCCTCCCCCAACATCCTGCTTCCCCACCTGGCAGGAACTTAAATCTCCCTTGGAGGATGGTGGGAGAAGAAGCTAACACAGAGATACCCTCGCCTCCATGGTATACGAAGGAGACAGGCCTCATAACACAGAGGAACTTGCTACAATTACAATGGTTTTGTTTTTATTTTTATTTTACAGTAGTGGAGAAAGGTTGGAGGGAGAAAATAGTAAATGCCTGATAATTGAAAAAAAACCTGAAATTAAAAAAGGATGATTTTCAACTACAGTTGTTACATTTTAAAAGTAGGAATGTCATATTCAAAGTTACAGATAGACCACATTTCTGCAGAAAGTATTGGCAGACTAGTAAATAATTTAATAGAACATATCCATTGTGTTAATCTGTTATTAATGAGACAATGCAGTGTTTCTCAAATATTCCATTAGTCATGTAATAATCTTCCATATACCATATTTATTCCACAGGATATAACTTAATGTGGTTGTTCTTAAGCATCTAAAACAATGTTTCTGAACTAAACTGAAAACAAAGGTAGGAAGTCAATTTTTAAAAAACTAACAGTCAACCTATTGTTGAAGTTTGGTCTCTGCCCACCTAGGGCCAAAGACTGTTGAGGTTTAGTCTCTGCTCACCTAGGGCCAAAGACTGTTGTGGTTTCACGATACATTGCGGTGGAACCTTCTCAAAGAATTCAGTCAGACCACCTCTAATCCAAGTATAGGCATTTATTGAGATTGATGCCTCTCATGAAGCGGCTAAGTTCCAAGAGGAACTAGCTATTTCAGAGAAAACAAGATGGATTTTTATAGGGTAAAGATGCAATTACATAATCAAAATTTACATAGACTATAGGAATGTGATTAATATTTAAAGGCAGGAGGAATTTCTTAAGGGATTAGGTAATGGAGGAAGAGTCCCTTCTATGGTTCGGTGGTTAAACATTCTGGTCATGCTGCCTTCCAATTGTCTAGCTATTGTGGTCCCGTCTGGTCAAGATAGATATTGTAGTCCTGTCTTGGGCTAAATGGATCATATGATTGTGGTTGAGTACATGGACACACCTGTTCAAATATGAGGAATGGGTTTGGGGGCAGTAGCTAGGTAGAGGCAGTGGCTGGGTTCCCATCACATGGACACACCTGCTGTTTCTGTGGGAAGCTAAGAGTTCAGGGACACACCTGTTGTTTTATGAGCAGTGAAGCACATATGAAGAAGTTAGGACGTTAGCAGGGGGCGGGGGTGGGGACCTAGGAAGGTACACTGGGGCCTATAATGAAGTTAGAATGTTGGGGTTAGGGTAGTTTCATTAGGATTCCATCCCTATCACTATTTTCCAGGCTAATGATAAGGGTGCCCCTGCTTGTATCTCACTAGTATTACAAAGAAATATTCATCGATGCCCTCTGAATGTTTACAGAAGCTGACATCATTCAAACCTCTGAAGATCAGAGTTAGGCAGAGAAAATCTTGGAAAATACTTAACAGATATCTTAAGGCTGAGAGTACTAATAAAGAGACTATTTTCACAAAATGTTTTAAGTTCAGTTTATTTTTAATTAGAAGAATTTTGTTTTCCTTTTAAATATTTGCATCTATTTATGATTTATGCCCTGGCTTCCAAAAAGGATCTTCTAACCTGAATTACAGAATTTTAGGATAAATCTATTACATCTTTTAAAAATTCCATTATTCATTTCAGATTCATTTACATTATTATAATATGTAGTATCTCTCTGGCTTTCCTCCTAACTCATTCTCAAAGGTTGGGCTGCTCAAAGGACATAGAGTATTCAAGATACTCTATGGGTATAAATTGCTAAAACCATTGTTCATAAGCCCCCACCAATGTCTGCCTTTCAATAGTCAGCCAGAGAATTCAATTATCTTAAAGCAAAGGCATTTGTTAGAATAACATAGTAAGAAGATTTATAATAGATATTCTCACTCTTCTCAACCCCCATAAGTTTAGAGAGCATTCTCCTCACTAACATATATGGGGAGACTAAGCAGGTATGAATGTCTTGCATGAGTGGGTCACACTTGAGGAACAAATATGAACAGACATGTCACTCCTCCCAAACTGTAGGGTCCCTGATACCCTCTTGTGATGTTCTTTCATTGTTCCTTGCTGTTGGTTGGGTGTATTGCCTCCCTGGAATCACTGCAATGCAAGTCAGTCCATCGGTTGGCTTGGTCTTCACATCCGCTAGCTCCTGGCTAAGCTGAAATCCTTGTCTAGGGCTATCTATAGTCATATGAAAACATGCTCTAAAAATCACTATTGATTAGAGAAATGTAAATCAAAACAACTCTGAGGTACTGCAGCGCACCTATCAGATTGGCTAACATGACAAAACAGGAATAAGGGAGAATCATGTTACCTTTCCTCTTCCTATTATCTATCCTCATATCAGGACAATGAGGAAAAGTTCCTTGTTTCAATATCAGGTTGATTATTTGATCAGGGATTTCTCTCATTTATAAAAACACTTATCTTATTATTAAATCTCTTTGACCCAATGACCTCTCAAATCTTTTTAAGTTCCAAAATTTTAAGCAATGTGTTCAAACTTTCCCTCTGCTAATTATTAACATTCTTCCAGTAAGTTTTATAATTATATGTGAAGAGAAATTTTTATCTGAATTATTTGTTAATTGTAAATCAGACACAGGCCAGAATTGCCTGGGGGCACTGAGGAGGTAAGTGACTTGTCTGGGGTCACACAGCTAATGTTATACAATGTCACCTCTTCTAAGACTATAAATTACATAGCAGTTCCCTATCTGTATTGGCAAGGGCAGTTCTTCATTGGGAGGTTTCCCACACTACTGAAATCATAGGCTAGTCCAAAAAAATTCATATTAAAGATTTGCATTTGGTAGCATCTTTGAATATGTAAAAGGTTATCTCCCATCCCCCTTTAGAATTACCACTTTTAGTATCAGTTTTCTTCCAATTTGATTTTATGGGTTTATCTTTATGAAATTTATGAATATTATATATGGATATTTTGAATATGAAGTCCAGCAATAGAAATGAAATAAAACAAATCCAATTGATTGCCCATATTGATCTAAGTTAAGGTTAGCTACCATTTCATTTAATGCTAATGGAAGTGGGCTTCCAGAACCAAAGAATCAGTCAGAAGATTTTAGATATAGAACCAGACAGGACCTCAGAAGCAAGGCACTGGTGCCTCCTGGGCATGGTGGATCCCCTCTTTCTTGATGTCACTGTTCCCATTACCACAAGAACCATCATATTCCTCTGCTCTTGGATTCACTGACTACCACCTACCTCCCATACTGCTCCCCACCCTCCCCCAACAATTTCCCTTGAGTAGACAGCTACAATTGGGAGGGAAAGAAGTATTTAAGTGAGTGTAGACTAAAGATATAGGTGAGAAAAGTATGAACAAGGGAGAACCATGTTACCTTTTCTCCCCAGCTTGTTATCTAACCCCATATCAGGACAATGGGGAAAAGTTCCTTGTTTCAATTCCCTCCACTATAGTCTGGAGCATTAGATTAATAGTAAACCCATGGTAATATCCTTAGCTATTTCTTCAGACAGTAGAAATGTAAGCTATATATATTAAAGAGTATCAGTGGTGAGAAAAAAGCATTAATATCCTTATCTTTCTGTAGGCCTCCTAATTGCCCATCTCTGGGCAAATGTTCCTTCTACCTAGTGGAAAATGCAAGTCTGCCTATTGCTTAGCAAAAAGTGCTTCACATCTGTAAAGCTCTGGCACACAGTAGGCATCTAATAAATGGTTGTTCCCTTCCCTTTCCCTCTCAGAGGTTTCTGTATGCCAAAGGAAGATTTGGAATTCAGTGAAAAAAAAGTTAATATTTAGATGATATAGTCAGCTTGGCAGCTTTTATTAAGTCTCAATTCAAGATTAAGTAATAGTTTAAAAAATTAATGAAAAAATTTTAATGTATTTTAATGGGATCCTTAGTCATAAATTGAAAAACATTCCCAAGTTGAAAGATTTCTAAATGAAACTCCCCTTTTATATTTTAGTGCAAAAGTGTGTTTTCCGGCAATTTTCCATTGCTCAGTGATTTTAATACAGGATGACATTGATTGATTATTTCCTTGATCAGAGCTTTCCACAAATGATGAAGTAAAAATGTAATGGAATCATGTTTCTTAAAATGTCTGTTGTCCTTTTAGGGCCATGCTAGGTATGATACATTTATAATCTCCTGTTTGCCCTCCTGGCAGGAATCAAAGTCTCCCTTGGAGAAGGGAGGGTAGAGGCAACTTGAGATATCTATTCATACCTCTTTGTGAGCCACATCCAGAGACAGGTTACATGGACACACATAAGCTACATATACACACAAAACTATTCAACAACAACTGCTATATACAGCTAGCAGTACTAAGTATTAATATTTATGTTTCTAGTCAGAAGATTTGAGTTGCTCTGCCAATCCTGGGCGGAGTCATTTCACCTTCATATGCCTCCTATTTCCTTATCTAAAAAATGGTTCGAATATCTTGCCCTACCTACCTCACAGTATGGCTGTAGAGACTAAATGGGATCATGTGAAAGTACTTTGTACAAAATCAAAGGCACTGTGGACCTTGGTTATCTGTAGAGACCATACCAAGCCTTAGCCTTCCCCCAATAATATCAAATTTCCGAAACCTCAGAAGAATAGGACACTCATGTCAGGTCACGAGGCAGAATACTAAGGCGTAGGACAATTTCTTGCACATAATAAGTAGCTAAGAAAGGTTCATTTAATTGAAGTGACTTGACAGCAGGCAGCTATAATGCTGTTCTTCCTCTCTATTCTCCTTTTCTGAAAAGTGTAAACAGTCTTGTAACACCACACACTTCTGAACAAACGCTTGATGGTATTTTCCAATCTTGTTCAGTTTACAACACCTTTATTGTTTTCCCCTTTATCTGATGAATTTGATTAGGGACTTTTAAAAATAATTATTTTTAGTTTTTAACATTCACTTCCATAAGATTTTGAGGTTTAAATTTTCTCCCCCTACTTCTCCTTCCCCTTCCCCACAACGGTGTGCATCTGATACAGGCTCTACTTATATATCCATATTAAATATATTTTCACCTTAGTCATGATCTAAAGAAGAATTAGAACTAATGGGAAGAACCACGAGACAGAAGAAACAAAACAACAAAAGAAAAGGAGAGCAAATAGTATGCTTCCAACCGCATTCAAACTTCAAAGTTCTTTCTCTTGAGGTGGATAGCATTTTCCATCGTGAGTCTTTTGGAGTTGTCTTAGATCCTTGCATTAATGACAAGAGCTAAGTCTGTCATCGCACAATGTGGCTGTTACTGTGTACAATGTCCTCCTGGTTCTACTCATTTTATTCCGCATCGTTTCCTAGCAGTTAATTAGGGACTTTTAATAGGACCTATGTAGAGATGTCATTTATCACAATTACATTTTCTTAAAATACTCAGGGAGGAAGAAAAAAAATCAGAATTTTATAAAGCAAAAACAAATCCTGTCCCAAACAATAAAATACTCTCGATTTTTCAGGTACCGTTGACAAGCTGACATAGTACCCCGATTTCTGCTAATGCTTGCAGTTGCTTTTTTTTTTTGGCGGGGGAAGGCAGGACAATTGGGGTTAAGTGACTTGTCCAAGGTCACACAGTGTGTCAAGCGTCTGAGGCCGAATTTGAACTCTGATCCTCCTGACAACAGGGCCGGTGCTCTACTCACTGCCCCATTGCAGTTGCTTTTTTGATAGTTTAAGGTGAAGTAAAGAGAAAAGAGGAAATGGGGAAGAAATAAGCAACATCTCAGTGAATCAACTGTGTCTTTTGGAGTCAAGTTTCTGAAGAATCTTGAGGTATAGTTGTCGGGATAGAGAGGTTAGCCGAGGCAAACCAGTTTATTTAGGTTATCACTGCTTGAAAGGGACTGGTCAAAGGTGAATGATTTATAAAGGAAAAGAAGGCGTCAAGAAATGCGGCCATTGGGAAGGTGTGGAGTCGGGAACCGACCGGGCGGAAGGCGTAGGTTGCAACAATTCGAAAGGGAGTGGCCAGAGGAGGGTGATTAAGAAAGGAAAGCAAGATACTGCCGCAATGGAGAGGTGTGCGGTCGGGAGCTGAGCAGAAGTGAAGAGGAGGGAGGAAGGTGAAGGATAAGAGGGTAGGACCACAAGGCAGACGGAGTGGAGTGCGAGTCAGAAGGATCGAGGAAGGCGCGCGTGCAGAGCAAGGTTGGGGAAGTGGCAAAGTCTGAAAGGGCAGCGAGTCTAGGGGTTGGGAGAAGCAGCGGAGAAAGGGAGCAAAGGTCTAATCGAAGTTAGAGGTGGCCCGGGCGGCTCTGATAGGAGTGAGCCGAGCCAGGGAGGCAGGTCTAACAGGGGGCAGGTCCGACCTGGGGCATACATCAATAGAAGCCTACGGAGGGAGGCGGATCTGACGGCCGGTAGCACCACGAGGTGCAGCCAAGCAGCCTATACACCAGAGAGAGCCTGGACTGTGGCTAGTGGTGGTGCCCTAGGGTGCGTGGAAGGAGGCGGCTGGCGGTCCACCTTCCGCCTACACCGGCGTCTGCACCCGAGGCGAGGCGCTGTCTCACAGCTCGGGGGTGGGCGGAGGGGACGCGCAGCACGCCAGCCAGTGGGGCCGGGCTGGGGGCGAACGAGGCCGGCGATGTGGGGCTGGTGGCGGGCGGTGCCGCGTATAGCCCAGCGCTACCCGTGGCCCACCAACGTGCTGCTCTACGGGGCTCTGTATTCGTCCGGGGACGCGGTACAGCAGGTGCTGCGGGGCTACCGGCCCGATTGGCAGCAGACGCGGCGCGTGGCCATCGTGGCCATCGGCTTCCACGCCAACTTCAACTACGTGTGGATGCAGGTCCTGGAGCGCGCGCTGCCGGGCAGGACGCCGCGCGCCGTGCTGAGCAAGGTGCTGTGCGACCAGCTGCTGGGCGGGCCCATCGCGCTGAGCGCCTTCTACACGGGTGAGGGCCCGCCGGGCCGGACAGGCTGGGCCGGGAGCGAGGCGGGACGCGGGGTGGCGCTGCTGGGGCTGGAAGACCGGCCCAGAAGGAGGCGGCCCCTTGGGGCGTCGGGGCGCCGGCCGGCGTGAGCCCCTCGGACCCAGCCTCCAGGAGGTGCCGGCGCTGCATGGCGCACCCCGATGCTTGAGGCGGGACGCAAAATGCCACGGCCGTATGGTGCCTGCCCCAAAACAGATAGAGCCATTCTGCTTTCGGGCAGTGGTTGTAGAAAACGGGGAAGTAGAAGGTTTCACGCAAGTGAACCCAACACATACACACACGCACGCACGAACGCACTGTGGTGCACACTCGAAAACGTAGCGACCCTCCCTTCTGCTTTTGGGGAACAGTTGCAGAAAACGGGAAAGCAGAAGATTTCAAGTCCGCGCAAACACAACATGCACACGCACACCCGGGCCTTGCAGTGCACAGCGAACACTCACAGCACACATACATTGTGTGTTTCCACCAGAAAAGGCAGCGACCTCCATCCTATTCTTGAAAGGGGTGGCATAAAATGGAACGAAAGCCTGAACTCATACATCTGTGGGCATACGTACGCACGCATGAAAGTACACATAGGCGTGCAACCTATTTATCTTTGTGGATCGCATCTGAAAATGTAGGGAGCCGCGTCGTTGCAGAAAATAGGGAAACAAAAGATTTTTCACAACGCTCCTAGGCACAGAGACAGGCACAACCGGTTCGTTGTGGTTCTCTCGCCGGAAAATGTAGCCACCTGTCAGACTTGACTTTGACTCTGAGGGACTGGTTGCAGGAAAAAAAAAATTACACACACAAAACCCACAGCTATACATATGCATATTTAGCAACCTCTCTTCCTCCCTCTTGACTATCTGGGAAAACATACAGGCATGCACACACACACAAAGCTGCTGGATTTTACTGTTCACAGCAGCACCCTTAGCAAACTCCCTCTTCCTTCCCTACACTGTTTCACGTTGAGTGGTTACAGAATCTCGGTCAGAAGTTGGTACCAAATGCAAGGCTTTGTCTCTGGGGGAGGGAGCCCTCCTTACAGTCCTCTCTGGTCATAGACTGGCAATTGAATCACAGGAAAAAGAAACTAGACAAAAATGAGAAAACCTAGGCCTCAGAACTGGAAAGCCTAGGGCTCACTCAGGTACTTAAAAAAAAAAAAAGATTGTTTGATCATGTAGCACAGGGTATATCAAAATGCAAGAAATGGGATGTTTGAGATGGTCTTCATTTTTTGGCTGAATTGTTGTCACTTAAAGGTGTTTCTTAGGAGTCCTCAGTTTGCCTTAACATGTCTAGATTAAGAATTTGCCCCCAATTTACCCCAAGGCATGCTATTGGAATTTCATTTTTATGCTTTATAAAATGGAGAAGTCCATTTTCCAGATTGTGGAAGAACAGGGTTTGTAAATAGCCTGTCAAAAGGCAATGTTGATTCCTGGCTTCTAAATTCTGTTTGTAATACTTATGATAATGCAACTTGCGATTTCTAGGCCACTCCAACTCCTTTTTTAAGTCAAAGTATTTACATCTTGTCAAGAGGTCACTTACCATGTCCGTTGTTGAAAGAAGCAAGTAGCTTTTGTTTCTGTCTCTTCACCCATGTCTGACTCTTACTAACCTTTTTTTTTTTATGGGGGGCTTGTCTTTCTGAGTCCAGGCCTGGCATTCTGTCCACTGCACCACCTAGCCGCCCTTCTTATGCAGTAGGAACATACAATACAGGCTCCTAAATGGCACAGTGGATAGAGTGCCAGGCCTGGAGTCAGAAAGACTCATCTGCCTGAGTTCAAATCTGGATTCAGGCACTTACTAGATCCCTGGGCAAATCACTTAGCCCTTTTTACCTCAGTTTCCTCATCTATAAAATGAACTGGAGAAGGAAATGGCAAAACACTCCATTATCTTTGCCAAGAAAACCCCAAAGGGGTGGCAAAGAGCTGGACATGACTGAACAATAAAAAGTGTACGGTATGATAAAATCTGTATTAGGTCTTTTAAAATTCCTGTTGTATGTGTTTTTACAAATAGGTATGAGTATACTTCAGGGGAAAGAGGATGTGTTTTTCGACCTGAGGCAGAAATTCTGGAATACTTATAAGGTAAGTACCAACTGGGTCATACTTTACTCAGCATTAGAGCATTGGGTCTGGTCATATCACTCCACTGCTCAACAATTTCAGTATATAAAATTTAAACTCCTTAGCCTGGCTTTCAAGGCCACCCAAATCTGGTCCTATCCTTTGTTTCCAGGTTTCTTTTCATATTACCTCATTTTTCTCACTCCAAGTTGTAATCCAAATTCTGACCCCTAAACACTTCCTGCACTTTTCCCACCCACAAATTTTTGCCTATATACTGTTTGCTATGCTTGTAATGGCCTCCCTCCCACCTTTCTTCAGGTTGAAGTAATACTTATAATAATACAACTACTAACTTTTAAAACCTAACTCAAATGCCATCTCCATCAGTAAAAATCTTCCTCCACTAAATCTTACATTGTACTTTGTTTTGCAAGACCTTTTTATGACATTGATATCATGCATATTTTATGATATCATTTATACACATGTATGTGTATATGCGTATCCTATGCAATAGACTCTTAAGTAAGCTTCATGAAGGCAAGGACTGTATTTTTTCTAAATTTTGGTATCTGTAGCCAGGGTCTTCATATTTACAAAGGGTAATGGTTTAATAAATGTTTTTTGAGTTAATGAATTGACTTGTTAAACTGGCTGTTGTTCTTAAGTAAGCAAGATTTAATTTCTATATTTCATTGAAAATTAGTTACACCAGATCAATGATTCCCAAAATGTGGTCCAGGGACCCTTGTGGGGTCCCCAAAACCCACCAGGTAAAAACTGTTCTCCTAAATAAATTGGCAAATAAAGGATCAAATATGGTAATATTTGTAAGTTGCTTAACATAGTGCCTGACACATAGTAGATGCTAACTAAATGCTTATTCCCTCCTACCCCCTCATAATAATACTGAGATATTTTAATTTCTAATATGGTAAATATTAATAAATATAACCCACATAAAAGCTCTTTGGGGTCCTCAATAATTCTTAAATGTGTAAAGGAGTCCTGAGACCAAATACAGGGTGTTCCTAAAGTCTGGACACACATAGGCAAAAATGCATATTTTCAAGAAATGAAATGATTGAAATTTTCAACAACATTTTATTTAATTGGAATATTAACAAGTAACATCTTCAACTTCAAATAATATTATATGATTTAATATTCATATTCCAAGAATGAATGTGCTAAAATTGACGGCAATGTGGAATTACTGAGTTATTGCATCGAGTTCACGTGAATCTTGCAAAGCACATCAACCTTTGCGTCACAAATGATGGAAATCATATTGAAGATGTTATTTGTTAGTATTTCCATTAAATAAAATGTCGAAAATTTCATTCATTTCATTTCTTGAAAGTATACATTTTTGCCTATGTGTCCAGACCTTAGGAACACCCTGTAGTTTGAGAAATTGTACTGGGGTATCACTTTGTCAGTATCACAGAGCAAATTACTCCTGCCTTCCCCCACCTGCTTTTTAAAAATCAATATAGTACAGTCTGAATATAGGATTTGGTCAGAAGACTAGAATTCAAATCCAGCTCTACCACTTAATATCTGTGTGACTTTAGCAAATCAAAATCTCTCTGGCCTTAGTTTGCTCATCTCTAAAATGGAGAGTTGGAATAGGGCCTCCAAAGTTCCTTCCAATACTAACGCAATAAAGCCTCTCATCCAATGCATATGAAGACACAGGGAAAAAGGGGTCGAGAAATAGGGCTTCCTTAGGCATGGGCCAGAGAGGGAAGGATATATCCATACCCCAGCACTTTAATCACAGTCCTTGCAATGGTTTCTGACTTGGTTATGTTGTCCTTTTATCACTGACCATGGTTTATTTAGAATCAGCGTCCAAGAAAGTTCCTGCAAAACCATAATAATGCCGAACTGTGCGTGATTTAGTTAATACAACAGTTCCCATAATCACAGCCAATGTTACCAGGTGTACAATTGTAAAGCTACCTTTCTGTTAAGTTCCCATGAATGAAACCATTCTCTGTATTAACAAAGATAATTGCAGCTGGGGATTATATTACCCAGGGCTATCCTTAAGGGGTAGCAAACAAACTAGACTGTGTATATTGCCTTCCCTGTAATTTCGTCATATGGATAGAATCTGGTTCCTCCAGATTTAAATCTTACACTAATTCCTCACTGTGGCGTGCAAGGACTGCTCAAATATCAAAGTTTCCACTCTGATTTGGCAGGCTTTACTTAGCAAGATGGAAAGACTTCACGTGGTCATAGATTATGATAAGCTTAGGAGACCATTATGCCTCTCATCTAAGGCAGTCTAGCTAAATTTGAGAAGAATCTTTACCATAGAGTTGGCCATCGAATGATGATTATTTTCATTTATTTGCCTGGGGGATTACAGTCAGCAGTGGTGAGGGAAGTGTCAGCACTGATGAAATCATGGATCTTTGGAATATTAAGGAAGAAATCTGATACAAATAAATACTGAAGATTAGCCTCCTTCAGTGAAAATAAGAGTATAAAGATTAGGAAGAAGTGTTATCAGGCAAAAGAAGTGGGTAGTGGAGAGATATGTACCCTAAGAGGAGTGTGTTGAAGGGAAAAAGAGAATTGGTTTTGCCAGGTGGCCAGCTTCAAGTTGCTTGGATGTCAGTGGAACTGAGGATTGGGTAGTGGATAGAGACTTTACTTGTGATTATTTAAGTGTCTTAGGTTTTTTAACACCACATGTGTATCCTTCAGAGAATTCTTATTCATTTCCTCCTTCACATATATATTTGCCTGTTACCAGATCTTCAGGTATAGTATCCCTTCCCCCAAAGATTAGGACTTGGAGTGATGTGATTTGCTTTACCCCAGGGTCAACTGACATTGTCTCTTAAAATGAAAAAAAAAAAAAACAAACCAAAGAGTATCTACTTTATGTTCACGCACTAAGTAGAACAACTAGTTTAGGTTTGTATGACTTAGGTCAGGGCTGTCCAAAATACAGCCCTCAGGCCACATGGGACCCACGTTGCGATTTTATGTGGCCCACTTGTGGGTTTTAATTTTCATTTATTTTCATAATAATTTGAATGGAATGCGTATTAGATTTTTTTTAATTCTATCACTAATAAATAATCTCATTGATGTTAATTTCCTTCGGTGTTTTTTTTTCTGATTGAAATATACTTTTTATTTTTTAAAATTTTTTGGCACATAATAATATTTAATATTTTTAGTTTTCAACATTGATTTTCACAAGATTTTGAGTTACTAATTTTCTCCCTATTTTTACTTTCCCCCCACTCCAATATGGCATACATTCTGATTGCCCCTTTCCCCAGTCTGCCCTCCCTTCTGTCACCCCACCCCCCACCCTATCCCCTTTCCCCCTACTTTCTTGTAGGGTAAGATAGATTTCTCTACCCCATTGCCTGTATATCTTATTTCCCAGTTGCATGTAGAAAGCAACTTTTTTTTTGAGCATTTGTTTTTAGAACTTTGAGTTCCAAATTCTCCCCCTTTTTCCCTCCCCACCCACCCTCCTTGAGAAGGCAAGCAATTCAACAGAGGCCACACATGTATGTATCATTATGCAAAACACTTCCAGGACAGTAATGTTGTGAAAGACTATTTCTCTCTAGCCTATCCTGTCCCCCTTTATTCATTTTTCTCCCTTGACCCTGTCTCTTTTCAAAAGTGTTTGCTTTTGACTACCTGCTACCCCACTCCTCCCTCCCTTCTATCATCCCCACTCTCTTATCCCCTTCCCCACTACTTTCCTATGGGGTGAGATAGCCAATTGAATGTGTATATTATTCCCGCCTTAAGTCAAATCTCATGAGAGCAAGATTCACTCATTACCTTTCACCAGTGGGTCTACCCTTCCAATAGAACTGCTTTTTCTTGCCACTTTTATGTGAGATAATTTATCCCATTCTCTCTCTCTCCCATTCTCCTTCTTCCAATATATTCCTCTCTCATCCCTTGATTTGATTTTATTTTTTTTAGATAACATCCCTTCATATTCAACTCATCCTGTGCCCTTTGTCTATATGTATATATATGTATATATATATGCATATATATATATACATATATATATATACAAGTATATATTCCCTTCAACTAGCCTAATACTTAGAAAGATTTCATGATTTACAAATATCATCTTTCCATGTAGGAATGTAAACAAAAAAGTTCAGCTTTAGTAAGTCCCTTATGATTTCTCTTTCCTGTTTACCTTTTCATGTTTCTCTTTATTCTTGTATTTGAAAGTCAGATTTTCTATTCAACTCTGATCTTTTCATTGAGAAAGCTTGAAAGTCCTCTATTTTATTGAAAATCCATATTTTGTCTTGGAGCATGATACTTAGTTTTGCTGGGTAGGCGATTCTTGGTTTTAATCCTAGCTCCTTTGACTTCCAGAATGTCATGTTCCAAGCCCTTTGATCCCTTAATGTAAAAGCTGCTAGATCTTTTGTTATCCTGATTGTATTTCTACAATAATCAAATTGTTTCTTTCTGGCTGCTTGCGATGTTTTCTTGACCTGGGAACTCTGGAATTTGCCTATAATATTCCTAGGAGTTTTCTTTTTGAGGAGGCGATCAGTGGATTCTTTCAATTTCTATTTTACCCTCTGCTTCTAGAATATCAGGGCAATTTCCCCAGATAACACCTTGAAAGATGATATCTAGGCTCTTTTTTTATCATGGCTTTCAGGTAGTCTAATAATTTTTAAATTATCTCTCCTGGATCTATTTTCCAGGTCAGTGGTTTTTCCAATGAGATATTCCACATCGTCTTTCATTTTTTCATTCTTTTGGTTCTGTTTTATATCTTGATTTCTCATAAAGTCACTAGCTTCCACTTGTTCCATTCTTATTTTTAAGGTGGTATTTTCTTCAGTAGTCTTTTGGACTTCCTTTCCCATTTGGCTAATTCTGCCTTTTAAGCCTTAATTTAAGCCTTATTGGCTTTTTGGAGCTCTTTTGACATTTGGGTTAGTCTATTTTTTAAGGTGTTATTTTCTTCAGCATTTTTTGGGTCTCCTTTAGCAAGTCATTGACTTGTTTTTCATGATTTTCTTGCATCATTCTCATTTCTCTTCCCATTTTTTCCTCTACTTCTCTAACTTGCTTTTCCAAATCCTTTTTGAGTTCTTCCATGGCCTGAGACTAATTCATATTTTTCTTGGAGGCTTTTGATGTGGGCTCTTTGACTTTGTTGACTTCTTCTGCCTGTGTGTTTTTTATTTAATTTATTTAATATTTTTAGTTTTCAGCATTGATTTTCACAAGAGTTTGAATTACAAATTTTCTCCCCATTTCTTCCCTCCCCCTCACTCCAAGGTGGCATATATTCTAATTGTCCCATTCCCCAGTAAGCCCTCCCTTCTGTCACCCCATTCCCCTCCTCCCCCATTCCCTTTCTCTTTACTTTCTTGTAGGGCAATATGGATTTCTATGCCCCGTTGCCTGTGTATCTTACTTCCCAGTTGCATGCAAAAACAACTTTTTTTTTGAACATCTGCTTTTAAAACTTTGAGTTCCAAATTCTCTCCCCTCTTCCCTCCCCACCCACCCTCCCTAAGAAGGCAAGCAATTCAACATAGATCACACATGTATCATTATGTAAAACCCTTCCACAATACGCATGTTGTGAAAGACTAACTGTATTTTACTCCTTCCTATCCTATCCCCCTTTATTCAATTTTCTCTCTTGACCCTGTCCAGTTTTGAAAGTGTTTGTTTTTGGTTACCTCCTCCCCCTATCTGCCCTCCCTTCTATCATTCCCCCCTTTTTTATTTCCTTCCTCCTTCTTTCCTGGGGGGTAAGATACCCAATTGAGTGTGTATGGTATTCCCTCCTCAGGTCAAATCCAGTGAGAGCAAGATTCACTTATTTCCCCTCACCTTCCCCCTCTTCCCTTCCTACACAACTGCTTTTTCTTGTCAGTTTTATGCAAGATAATTTACCCCATCCTATCTCTCCCTTTCTCCCTCTCTCAATATATTCGTATCTCATCGCTTAATTTTATTTTAATTTTTTAGATATCATCCCTTCATATTCAACTCACCCTGTTCCCTTTGTCTATATATGTATATATGTATATACATATACATATCTGTATATGTATATATGCATATACATATACAGATATGTATATATATATACACACACACACACACACACATACAAACACACACACACATATATGTATATTCTCTTCAGCTACCCTAATACTGAGGTCTCATGAATTATACACATCTTCTTTCCATGTAGGAATGTAAACAAAATAGTTCAACTTTAGTAAGTCCCTTATGATTTCTCTTTCTTGTTTACCTTTTCATGCTTCTCTTGATTCTTGTGTTTGAAAATCAGATTTTCTATTCAGCTCTGGTCTTTTCACTGAGAAAGCTTGAAAGTCCTCTATTTTATTGAAAGTCCATATTTTGTCTTGGAGCATGATACTCAGTTTTGCTGGGTAGGTGATTCTTGGTTTTAATCCTAGCTCCATTGACCTCCAGAATATTATATTCCAAGCCCTGTGATCCCTTAATGTAGAAGCTGCTAGATCTTGTGTTATCCTGATTGTGTTTCCACAGTACTCAAATTGTTTCTTTCTGACTGCTTGCAGCATTTTCTCCTTGATCTGAGAGCTCTGGAATTTGGCAACAATATTCACAGGAGTTTTCTTTTTGGGATCTTTTTGAGGAGGTGATCAGTGGATTCTTTCAATTTCTG